>CM042838.1:163019628-163422128 GCA_023653725.1 Bungarus multicinctus | reverse complement strand
GCTGAACCGGGCCAAAACAGTAGAATACCACCACCGACGCACACACCTAACGCACGCACGCAGCTTTCCCCACACCGGCTGAGGCCTGCAGCACCAATCAACTGAGAGGATAAAGAAGAGAAAAGCACAGGGGCCGGTGGGAAGGCCGATCTTGCCCTTTTCTCTTCTTCCTCCTCTCAGCTGATCATCGGAGCCCTTTTTTTTGACTACCGGTTCGACTAAACCGGACTGAACCGGTAAGCATACCCCTATGGGATCCGATCTGCGTTTGGTCACCGGGATCAGAGGTTTAGCCTTCTGAGGTCCCGGACTCGTGCTGGAGCCCATTTTCAGGGAACTTCTCTCAAGCAGAGTGCGTGCTTTGCACACATTCTCTGTGTGTGATATTTTATGTGGTGCCTGTTGTGTGTGGTTTTTTAGTTGTCGGGATATTGATGGCTGGCTTTTAAGCCGCTTCCTTGTGCTGCTGCTAAACCCCTATCCCCTTAAATACTTGATAAGGTGCTGGTAAAGCACCAATCCTATTGACCTTTTCTTCAAGGCTTCAGTCACTTCCCTGGCTGTTTTTGTACCTGCTCGCACAACAATCTTATTAGCTGCAAAATGGAATGTATGTCCTTGTTTATTGCAATGGTTTATATCTTTCGTGGTTGTTTGGAGGGAGGAATGGAAAACAGTGGCAAACAGGCACCTATAGGAAAACCGGGGAAGAGAGTAAAGCTGGTATCTCTCTCTCTCTATATATATATATATGTATGTATGTATGTATGTATGTATATATATATAAAAGCAAAATGTCACTCATGCATCATCGCAAAATCTCCAGAAACCGTAAAGCTTACAAACTTGAAATTTGGCCCGTATGTTCCTCTTGGCTTCTAGGTGCTCACTAAGAAAAGATTTTTCAAAATGACCATCAGAGCATTAGCATTCCCTATATTATTATTATTATTAACCCGCTCTGATGCTAAGGAGTTCTACTCCCCCTCCCCACCTGAAAAGAAATCTCTTCCAAGTGCAAAACACGAGCAGAGGAGAGGAGGTTGAGTTTCGGTTTCAGAGCACCAAGCAGCTTTAGTACAGAACAGTTGAGCTAAGCCACACCCAGGCTCCTTGTTGTCTCCTTCTTGCTCACA
This sequence comes from Bungarus multicinctus, assembly GCA_023653725.1. Lineage (NCBI taxonomy): Eukaryota > Metazoa > Chordata > Lepidosauria > Squamata > Elapidae > Bungarus > Bungarus multicinctus. The sequence continues at coordinate 163,420,992 of CM042838.1, read as the reverse complement.
GAGCTAATGTTTTAGTTTCCAAACAGCCCTCAACTCTCTCACACACTGACAGGACGCTAGCCAGATGAATACCGATGGATGCTGGTAGGCAGAGGCAGAATTTTCGCCCCCTTATTTTCCTCCCCCAAAACTAAGCCCGACTACATAGTGTTGTAGCAAAGCATGGGGATCCAACTACTTTGAAATGGGTGGATGAAATATTGCAAGATTTATTGCGCATTTCTCCGGCCTTCCCACACCGTTGTCTTGTTGCAAATGCTGCAAACATTAAATATTGGGCCTTTCTCCCAACCTTCACGCCTTTTTCTTGTCGCAAATGCTGCAGGCATTCAATATTGCAATATTCACTGTGCGTTTCTCCAACCTTCCAAAGTCCTTTTGCTTCTTGCAAATGCTTACAGACGTCCTGGAGAGCCGCTTCTCATGATGTACCCAAGCTGGCTGGCTCTGGCCACCCCTTGACAGCCCCCGTTTCCCAGTTCCGACAGGAAGAAAACTGGCTTGCGTCCCATGGATACCCACCGCCTGAGCGTATGCGCTGTACGGGCTGAACGGCAAGGCGAAGGAGGGGGTGAGGATGCCAAGCTGCCCCACCATCTGCTGCACTCGTCGTAGCGTCCGCTCCTTGTCTGTGTCCGCGAACTTCACCACGAGGCTGGAAGAAGCACCCTGCTAGACAAAAAGGCAAACTTGGGGTGGGAAAAGAGAGGACGAACTGGTGCGAGAGCGATTGAAGGAGAGGTTGGACAACCGTTTGCCTAGAATGGTAGAGGGGCTCCTGCTTGAGCAGGGGGTTGGACTAGATGACCTCCAAGGTCCCTTCCGTTACTCTGTTATTTGTCTAGAATGGTAGAGGGGCTCCTGCTTGAGCAGGGGGTTGGACTAGATGACCTCTCAAGTTTCATCCGTTACCTGTTGTTTGTCTAGAATGGTAGAGGGGCCCTGCTTGAGCAGGGGGTTTGACTAGATGACCTCCAGGTCCCTTCCGTTCCTCTTTTATTTGTCCATAATGGTAGAGGGGGCTCCTGCTTGAGCGGGGGTTGGACATATGACATACCAAGTCCCTTTTCCGTTATTCTGTTAGTTGTCTAGAATGGTACAGGGGCTCCTGCTTGAAGCATGGGGTTGGACTAGGATGACCTCTAAGGTCGCCTCTCCGTTACTCTTTTATTTGTCAGAATGGTAAAGGGGCTCCTGCTTGAGCAGGGGGTTTGACTAGATGACCTCCAAAGGTTTCCTTCCGTTACTCTAGTTATTGTCTATACTGGTAGAGGGGCTCCTGCTTGAGCAGGGGGTTGGACAGATGACCTCACAAGGTTCCTTCCGTTACTCTGTTAGTTGTCTAGTAATGGTAGGAGGGGCTCCTGCTTGAGCAGGGGGGTGGACTAGAGGACCTCCAGGTTCCTTCCGTTACTCTGTTATTTGTCTAGATGGTAGAGGGGCTCCTGCTTGAGTAAGGGATTGGACTAGATGACCTCCAAGGTCCCTTCCGTTACTCTGTTATTTGTCTAGAATGGTAGAGGGGCTCCTGCTTGAGCAGGGGGTTGGACTAGATGACCTCCAAGGTCCCTTCCGTTACTCTGTTATTTGTCCAGAATGGTAGAGGGGCTCCTGCTTGAGCAGGGGGTTGGACTAGATGACCTCCAAGGTCCCTTCCGTTACTCTGTTATTTGTCTAGAATGGTAGAGGGGCTCCTGCTTGAGCAGGGGGTTGGACTAGATGACCTCCAAGGTCCCTTCCGTTACTCTGTTATTTGTCTAGAATGGTAGAGGGGCTCCTGCTTGAGCAGGGGGTTGGACTAGATGACCTCCAAGGTCCCTTCCGTTACTCTGTTATTTGTCTAGAATGGTAGAGGGGCTCCTGCTTGAGCAGGGGGTTGGACTAGATGACCTCCAAGGTTCCTTCCGTTACTCTGTTATTTGTCTAGAATGGTAGAGGGGCTCCTGCTTGAGCAGGGGGTTGGACTAGATGACCTCCAAGGTCCCTTCCGTTACTCTGTTATTTGTCTAGAATGGTAGAGGGGCTCCTGCTTGAGCAGGGGGTTGGACTAGATGACCTCCAAGGTCCCTTCCGTTACTCTGTTATTTGTCTAGAATGGTAGAGGGGCTCCTGCTTGAGCAGGGGGTTGGACTAGATGACCTCCAAGGTCCCTTCCGTTACTCTGTTATTTGTCTAGAATGGTAGAGGGGCTCCTGCTTGAGCAGGGGGTTCGACTAGATGACCTCCAAGGTCCCTTCCGTTACTCTGTTATTTGTCTAGAATGGTAGAGGGGCTCCTGCTTGAGCAGGGGGTTGGACTAGATGACCTCCAAGGTCCCTTCCGTTACTCTGTTATTTGTCTAGAATGGTAGAGGGGCTCCTGCTTGAGCAGGGGGTTGGACTAGATGACCTCCAAGGTCCCTTCCGTTACTCTGTTATTTGTCTAGAATGGTAGAGGGGCTCCTGCTTGAGCAGGGGGTTGGACTAGATGACCTCCAAGGTCCCTTCCAACTCTGTTATTCTGGGGGCCACTCGGCTGCTCAGTTGTACAGCACAGAAGATTCTGCAACCAAACAGGCTTACGACCGCGACGGGAGTCAAAATTTCCCTCGCTAAGCCAGGGGGCTGTGAATTGAGTCATGCCAACTTTTGCGAACCTTTTGGCCACAGTTGTTAAGCGAATCACTGCAGCTGTTAAGCGAGCATATTTGTTAGGTGCATCTGGCTTCCCCATTGACTTCGGTCATCTGAAGGTCGCAAAGGGGGAATCCCATGACCCCGGGACATTGCAACCGTCATAAGTTTGAGTCAGTTGCCAACCTTCTAAGTGTTGATCCTGGGACTGTGGGGATTCTGCAATGGTCAGGCGGATGAATAATAGCAATAGCACTTCACAGTGCTTTACAGCCCCTCTCTAAGCAGTTTACAGAGTCAGCCTCAGAAGGACAGAAGGCTGAGTCAACCTTTGAGCCTGGTGGGACTTGAACTGCCAAATTGCAGGCAGCTGGCAGTCAGCAGAAATAGCCCTGCAGCACTCTTAACCTCTGCACCACTGTGGCTCATGGTCTAGAATGGTCGCAAGTCCCTTTTTTTGTGCAGTTGTAAATTCGAACGGTCGCTAAGCGAACTATTGTAAGTCAAGGACTACCAGTGCTCGCAAACTGGGGTTCAGCCCCACCCATCTTGGGGGCCCCTTTCAAATTTCCACAGAGCAAGCCTGATTCCTATGTTGCAATTCCCATCGCATTCAATTTCTTAGCAGGATGTCCCAAAGGTGCTTTTTTTTTCAAGAGGCGACTGAACTTTTCTAGTTTTTCCTTGGAGACATTTCGCTTCTCACCCAAGGAGTTTCTTCAGTTCTGACTGAATGGTGGGGAACGGAAGGATTTATACTCCTTGCAGACAGCTGGTCATTTGCAACCTTTTAGAGAGTCGTTGAGGACGCAGATTAAACTCCAAGTGGCCTCAACGACCCTCTAAAAAGGATGCCAATGACCAGTTGTCTGCAAGGAGTATAAATCCTTCCGTTCACCATCATTCAGTCAAAACTGAAGAAGCTTCTTGGGTGAGAAGCGAAACGTCTTCAAAGGAGAAAACAAGAAAAACACCTTTGGGGCAACCGTGACCTGGAGAACTGAAAATCTCTACAGTCTTCCTAGCAGGAAGTTTGCCCCTATTCAATTTCCATTGACCCCAGATGGACACAGTGCTAAATTATATCCATCTGGGTCTTCTAACCTGTGACAAAATTTGGTTGTTTACTTACGGGCATGGTTTGGCTGCCGTGAAGAGCATGGATGGCTGCTTGGGCTTCGTTGTGCGAGGAAAACTTAACAAAGGCACAACCTGGAAAGGGACAGGATTAAACCAGGGTTAAAGTAGAGAATTACAGAGAAATTTTCCTGACCGTGAGAACAATTAGCCAGTGGAACGTCTTGCCTCCAGAAGTTGTGATTGCTCCAAAACATGGAAGTTTTTAAGAAGAGGTTAGACTAGAAGACCTCCAAGGTCCCTTCCAACTCAGTTTTTCTGTTACATGCAAAGGAAGAAGAGAATTGCACAACTTTTGTGTGTACTTTGACTGGGCAAGAACTGTTCCCCAGGCACTTTAGTACACTGTTAGAGCAGAGAGAAGCCATGATGGGCAGGCGTGAGCTTCAAATAATTTAGCAACCGGTTCTCTACACCACCTTGGCCTGGGACCGAAAATGGGCCACGGGGAGGCTGTTTTTGCCCTCCCTGGGATCTGGAGGCTTTCCTTGAGACTCCAGGAGCGTGAAAACAGCCTTCCCGGGCTCCAGACTCTCTCCAAAGGCCAGAAACAGACTTCTGCACTTACCTGCGATCCAAAATGGGCTGTGTGGGGACTCCTCGAAGAGGGGGTGCAGGGTGGACGGGGCCAGCCAGGGATGGGATTTGTCGGTTCGCCAAACTGGCCATAAAATTAGCTACCGGTTTGCCCGAAACAGTGCGAACCGATAGCAGCCCATCCCTGTTGATGGGCCATGGGACAGAATAGGGGTCAAAAAAGTCAAAATGGAAGTGGGAATGATGCAATCAAAGCCGCAACTCTTTTCTGTCTGGTTCAGGCGCACATGGGATTTTGTTTATCACACTGTGATGGCTCCCGTGAATTAAATCTTTTCTCCTCCATGAAAAAACATGATCTTTATAGGTCTAGTGTTTGCACCCTCCACACAATCATGAAGCAAAAGGCAGCACCCTTGAATGCTTCCAGTAAAGCCCAAAGAAAAGAGGAGGGTTATTTTTTAAAAAATTTAAAAAAAAAACATTTATGTTGTTTGGAACCATAATAAAATACGGATAAAATAAAATCAATGAGATTATAAATAATAAATCATGATTATAAATACAATAACAAAATAAAATAAATAATAAAATATAAAATAATAAAAGGTTTGTTTTTATATCACCCAAAGAACCACACTTGGACTGAGTGGCAATAGCAATAGAATTTAGAGGAGCCCTTGTTGCTCTCTGAGCTTACTAGATTTCTTGCAGACGTTCCATTATCCTAACTAGGTAACATCATCAGTGCTGGAAGGGGGTGAGATTTGTGGAGAAGAAGACGAGGAGGACAAGGAGGAGGAGGAAGAGGAGAAGGAGGAGGAGACGACTGTGGGGTCCTTGGTGCTCTCTGAACTTGGTTGTTTTCTTGCAGATGTTTCTTCGACTCAACCCTGCCAAGACTGAGTGGCTGTGGTTTCCGGCGGCCCGATATAGTCAGCTGACTCCGTCGCTGGCTATTGGGGATGAGATCTTGACCCCCACAGAAGGGGCTCGCAATCTTGGTATCCTCCTGGATATACGGCTGTCTTTGGAAGATCATATCACGGCCGTCTCCAGGGGGGCTTTTTATCAGGTTCGCCTGATACGCCAGATGCGGCCCTTTCTTGATCGGGACGCCTTACGCACGGTCACCCATGCCCTGGTCACCTCCCGTCTGGACTACTGTAATGCTCTCTACATGGGGCTCCCTGCGGGGAGCACCCGGAGGCTTCAACTGGTACAAAATGCGGCTGCGCGGGTGGTTATGGGGGCATCGAGATACTCCTACGTGACGCCCCTCCTGCGCGAGCTGCATTGGTTGCCGGTGGCCTTCCGGGTTCGCTTTAAAGTATTGGTTTTGGTCTTTAAAGCGCTCCATGGCATCGGACCAGGATACTTACAAGACCGCATTCTGCCAGTAGTCTCCCACCGACCGGTGCGCTCCCACAGAGAGGGTCTCCTCCGGGTCCCGACGCCTTCTATGTGCCACCTGGTGACCCCAAGGATTAGGGCCTTCTCTGTGGGGGCACCTGCCCTTTGGAAAGGGATGCCCCCGGGGCTACGAACAACCACTGACCTGAGGGCGTTCAGACGTGACCTGAAGACCTGGCTCTTTGAGCAGGCCGGCCTGAGCTGACTCAAATGGGATTTTTAAATAAGGGGTTTTAGATTAGTTAGGGTGAGGTACGAAAGTTTTAATTTATTTTAATCAGGGGTTTTAGATTTTTATTGGGGCAGCCTATAATTTAATTCTTTTTTTAACCATATTTATCTCTGTGTTTGTATACATTTTAGTTGGCTATTCACTGCCCTGAGTCCTTCGGGAGAAGGGCGGTATATAAAATTATGAAATAAATAAGATAATAAATAAAATATCTTTACCCTAATTAGTGGTGGGCTATGCTGATTTGGACCGATTCTACAGAGCCGGTAGTTCCGACAATCAGCTGGCACAGTGGATTTCCATGCCTCAGTGTTCTATTTACCAGGGCTGCCCCAGAAGGTAAGCTGTTGAGGTTCAAATTGGGGGTTTTTGAATTCTGCGGGCGCATGCGGTCACAAAACCGGTTGTTAAAATGGTTGCAGCCTACCACTGATCCAAACTGGGTAACATCATCAATGCTAGAAGGGGTGAGATTTGTAAGGAGGAAGAGGAGGAGGGAAAATGAGGAGGAGGAGGAGGAGGAGAAAAGACTGTGGAGTGCTTGGTGCTCTCTGAGCTTGGTTGTTTTCTTGCAGACATTTCATCTAACTAGGTAACATCATCAATGCTAGTCCTTCAAGGAAATAAAACAGCTCAGAGAACACCAAGGACCCCTCATTTCAGCCCCAAGCTACAAATATTCCCCTTTATTGATAGAATTTAGAGTAATTTAACGCCCCCTAATGCTTTACCGGCCCTTCTGGGCAGTTTATAATGTAAGCATGATTTGCATATTGCCGCCAACAATCTGGGTCCTTGACTGACCTTTGCTGTTTCCGTCTGGACCTCTGAGCACTGTGCATTCGTCGATGACCCCGAAAGGTTCAAAGAGGCAGAGAATGTCTTCTTCTGACTGCTGTTTATTCAACATGCCCACGAAGAGCTTCCGGTCTCCTAGAAGAAAAGAAAAACACAGAACCATCAACTTTCAGTAGGTTCCTGGAGGCTGAGAAAGGCACAAAGGGGAAAAATTCAATCAAGAGAGTCAGGTTGGTGTAACGGTGAAGGGAGCAGGCTAGAAACTAGAAGACGGTGAGTTCTAGTCCCGCTTTAGCCATGAACAGTCATTTAGTGACTTTGGGCCAATCACCAATAAATGGAGAGCTCTAAACCTGCCTTAGCCATGAAACCCAGCTAGATGACTTTGGGCCAATCACCAGGAGACAGTGAGTTCTAGTCCCGCCTTAAGCATAAAAGCCAGCTTTGCTGACTAGGGAATTCTGGGAGTTGAAGTCCTCCAGGCTTAAAGTTGCTAAGGTTGGAGACCCCTGATTTAAGGTTCAATGTAGAGAAAAGTAAAGTCCTACACTTAGGCAAGAAAAACCAAAAGTACACATATAGACTGGCTGAAACCAGGCTCAATAGCAGGAACTGTGAGAGGGATCTTGGAGTCTTAGTTGACAACTAGCTAAATAGGAGCCAGCCGTGTGCAGCAGCAGCCAAAAAAGCCAATGCAATCCTAAATGGCATTAACAGAGGGATAGAGTCGAGATCAAGGGAGGTACTAATACCACTCTATAAAGCCTTAGTAAGACCACACCTGGAGTACTGCATCCAGTTTTGGTCACCACACTATAAAAAAGATGTTGAGGCTCTAGAAAAAGTGCAGAGAAGAGCAACCAGGATGATTAGGGGACTGGAGGCTAAAACATATGAAGAACGGTTGCAGGAACTGGGCCTGGCTAGTCTAGTGAAGAGAAGGACCAGGGGAGACATGATAACAGTCTTCCAATATTTGAGTGGCTGCCACAGAGAGGGGTGGTGGTCAAGCTATTCTCCAAAGCCCCTGAAGGCCAGACAAGGAATAATGGATGGAAACTGAACAAGGAGAGATTTAACCTGGAAATAAGGAGAAATTTTCTGACAGTGAGAACAATCAACCAAATGGAACAGAAGTTGCCCTCGGAAGTTGTGGGAGCTTCATCACTTGAGACTTTCAAGAAGAGATTGGACTGCCATCTGTCAGAAATGGTGTAGGGTCTCCTGCTTGGGCAGGGGGTTGGACTAGATGACCTACAAGGTCCCTTCCAACTCTGATTATCTGTTATCTGTTAAGGAACACATTTTTCCCTGTGATGATTAACTGCTTAAGACTTTGTAAAAGCCGAGTCTCCAATCAAACTACAGCCACCTGCTAAATCTTCTCACTGTGTTGTATTAATAAAGTGACTTTTGTTTTTCCAATCCCTTTGGATTTCTGCTTTTGGCTTTGCTAACAAGGAGCTCTGAGCGTTACTCGTGGCAAGATTGAAGCCAATTGTTCAAGGCACGTGACCACACACGAGGGAAGTCAAGCTTTTTGCAAACCGAGGGGTCATCCGGAATGCGGAAGGATTAAGTGTAAAATGTCACATAACCCAAAAAGGAGATCTCAGAGGTCCCTGGGTGGTGAGGCCTGCCAAGATTGTGCAAATCCATTCAGGAGCCTCTAAATGGCTTCATGAGAAGCCTCCTTATTGTAAATGACAGGATCAGAAGGATTTGCTCAAAAGGGAAAGTAATGCAACCTGACAAGGCTCAGAAGCAATTTATGGAGAGTGTTGGAGAATACAATCGTCTGAAAATCCTTTCTTGGGGAAGAAGATTACAAATGGAAAGACCAAAAAAAAAGGAAAGAGAAAGAAAAGGAAGGAAGGAGGACGGAGGAGGAAGGAAGTAGAAGGAAGGAAAGAGGAAGGAGGAAGAAAGGAGAGAGGGAGGAAGGAAGGTTGAAGGAAGGAGGGAAGGAAGGAAGAAGAAAGAAGGAACAAAAGGAGGAAGGAGGAAGAAAGGAAGGAGGAAGGAAGGAGGGAAGTAGAAAGAAGAAAAGGAAGGAAGTAGAAGGAAGAAAAGAAGGAAGGAAGAAAAGGAGGAAGGAGGAAGGAAGGAAGTAGAAGAAAAGAAGGAGGGAGGGAGGGAGGAAGGAAGGAAGGAGGGAAGGAAGGAAGGAAGGAAGGAAGGAAGGAAGGAAGGAAGGAAGGAACTAGCCAGTTATCCCCCAAATTTTATCCTTCCAGAAAACCATCCCTGTAATTTACAAAAATTATAACAGCCTCCTGTGAATCAACAGGACTGATTCACACACAAAGATGCATGAGATACCGTATTTATTCGAGTATAACGTGCAAAATTTTCTACCAAAAAAAGAAATCAAAGTTTGGGTGCGCGTTATAAACGAGGGCTGGGGTGGGGTGGCAGTGGCGGCCGGTCCAATGAGGGCGCAGGTGAATTGTGAGTTTAATTGTGAATTACAATGCTTGGTATGAAACAAAATTTTATACCGATTTTTAATCGAAAATTAGGGGTGCGCGTTATACACGTGTGCACGTTATACTCGAATAAATACGGTACTTTGTAGGATTTAATATATTGACTTTCCTAATAAAGTGCTAGTGACACTGATGATGTTACCTAGTTTGGCCAATGAAACCTCTGCAAGGAAACAGGCAAGCTCAGAGAGCACCAAGGACCCATCATTGACTTTCCTGTTTGAGGTTTTTGCAGGAGTTTTTGCAGGAGTTTGTGCTTTTCTAATACATAGGAATCACCTAAATTCAAATTTTCTACCATGGCAGAGCATCTGAAAGGCAACATGGTATTTTTTCCTGTGAGCAAGGAAGAATCAGAGTCAGTTTGGTATAGTGGTTTAGGTGCAGGCTTAGAAACCAGGTGTTTGTAAGTTCTAGCCCTGCCATAGGCAGGAAAGAGATGTGTGTGACTTTCAGCCAATCCCCAGGAGATGGTGAGTTCTAATCCCGCCTTAGTCATGAAAGCTGACTGGGTGACTTTGAACCAATCCCCAGGAGATGGTGAGTTTTAGTCCTGCCTTAGTCATGAAAGCTCGCTGGGTGATTTTGGACCAATCCCCAGGAGATGGTGAGTTCTAGTCCCGCCTTAGTCATGAAAGCTGATTGGGTGACTTTGAACCAATCCCCAGGAGATGGTGAGTTTTAGTCCTGCCTTAGTCATGAAAGCTGACTGGGTGACTTTGGACCAATGCCCAGGAGATGGTGAGTTTTAGTCCTGCCTTAGTCATGAAAGCTCGCTGGGTGATTTTGGACCAATCCCCAGAAGATGGTGAGTTCTAGTCCCGCCTTAGTCATGAAAGCTGACTGGGTGACTTTGAACCAATCCCCAGGAGATGGTGAGTTCTAATCCCGCCTTAGTCATGAAAGCTGACTGGGTGACTTTGGACCAATCCCCAGGAGATGGTGAGTTTTAGTCCTGCCTTAGTCATGAAAGGTGGCTGGGTGACTTTGGACCAATCCCCAGGAGATGGTGAGGTCTAATCCCGCCTTAGTCATGAAAGCTGACTGGGTGACTTTGAACCAATCCCCAGGAGATGGTGAGTTTTAGTCCTGCCTTAGTCATGAAAGCTGACTGGGTGACTTTGAACCAATCCCCAGGAGATGGTGAGTTTTAGTCCTGCCTTAGTCATGAAAGCTCGCTGGGTGATTTTGGACCAATCCCCAGGAGATGGTGAGTTCTAGTCCCGCCTTAGTCATGAAAGCTGACTGGGTGACTTTGGACCAATCCCCAGGAGATGGTGAGTTTTAGTCCTGCCTTAGTCATGAAAGGTGGCTGGGTGACTTTGGACCAATCCCCAGGAGATGGTGAGGTCTAATCCCGCCTTAGTCATGAAAGCTGACTGGGTGACTTTGGACCAATGCCCAGAAGATGGTGAGTTTTAGTCCTGCCTTAGTCATGAAAGCTCGCTGGGTGATTTTGGACCAATCCCCAGGAGATGGTGAGTTCTAGTCCCGCCTTAGTCATGAAAGCTGACTGGGTGACTTTGAACCAATCCCCAGGAGATGGTGAGTTCTAATCCCGCCTTAGTCATGAAAGCTGACTGGGTGACTTTGGACCAATCCCCAAGAGATGGTGAGTTTTAGTCCTGCCTTAGTCATGAAAGGTGGCTGGGTGATTTCGGACCAATCCCCAGGAGATGGTGAGTTCTAATCCCGCCTTAGTCATGAAAGCTGACTGGGTGACTTTGGACCAATCCCCAAGAGATGGTGAGTTTTAGTCCTGCCTTAGTCATGAAAGGTGGCTGGGTGATTTCGGACCAATCCCCAGGAGATGGTGAGGTCTAGTCCCACCTTAGTCATGAAAGGTGGTTTGGGCCAATTACCCTGATCATTGGGAATGAATTTCCTTTCCACTTGATGATGTTACCTAGTTGGGTGATGAAACGTCTGCAAGAAAACAATCAAGCTCAGAGAGCACCAAGGATTCCACAGTCATTGTCCTCCACACCCTCTCTTCCCTGCAAATCCCACTCCCTTCTAGCACTGATGAGGTTACCTAGTCAGGTCATGAGACATCTGCAAGAAAACAACCAAGCTCAGAGAGCACAAGCTCGAGTCCGAGCTACAGATATTCTCTACTATTGAAATCAAGATGAGATCCGGCTTGTAGGATTCTCCAGCCTGAATTTCGTGTGGAGCTGTCCATGGTGCTAAGTTGGATCTGTCCATTCCTTCCCCAATCTCAATATCCTTCTCCTCCTCTTTGTCTTTCTCCTCCTCCTCTTCCAACTATGATCTTATTTATCAACCAGGTTTGATAAATAGCTAGGAACTACAGGCAGTCCTCGACTTACAACAGTTCATTTAGTGAGTGTTCAAAGTTACAACGGCTCTGAAAAAAAAAACGGCTCTGTTTTTCACGCATCCCTACGGTCTTGTGCTCAAAATGCAGACGCTTGGCAACTGACTCACATTTACGATGGTCGCAGTGTTCCCGGGGTCGCATGATTCCCTTTTTGCGACCTTCTGACAGTGGGGCAAGCCAGATTCATTTAACAGCTGTGCTCCTAATTTAGTGACTGCAGTGATTCACTTAACAACTGTGGCAAGACAGGTTGTAACATGGGACGTGAGGCCCAAGAGGGCAAAAAATGGAGAGGGGCCTAGCTCTACCCTACCCTCCTTGATCCATTTTTTGCCTACCTAGGCCTCAGGGAAGCCTTCTGGGAGCAAAAACACCCCCCAGGAGGCTTCCCTGAGGCCCAGAAGGCCCCAAAATGGGGTGAGAGGTGCTGTGCACCCCCTCCAGCCTCTGTTTTTTTCTTTTCTGGGCCCCAGATAAGCCTTCTGGGAGAAAAAACACCACCCAGGAGGCTTCCCTGAGGCCCAGAAAACCCCAAAATGGAGTGAGAGGTGCTGTGCACCCCCTCCAGCCTCTGTTTTTTTCCTTTCTGGGCCCCAGATAAGCCTTCTAGGAGCAAAAACACCACCCAGGAGGCTTCCCTGAGGCCCAGAAAGCCCCAAAATGGAGTTTGTGGGGAGGGGGTGCTGCACACCCCCACTAGGCTCAATTTTTTTTTTCCTGGGCCTCAGGGAAGCCTTCTGGGAGCAAAAACGACGCCCCCCCCAAAAGCCACGCCCACCCAGTCACATGGCCATGCCCACCTAGCCACGCCCACAGAACCGGTAATAAAAAAATTTGAATCCCACCACGGTTGGGGACCCCTGCTCTAAGCAAATCGTCAGGCTGCAAAAACTGAGAAAGCCACATCGCTTTTCTTCTAAACATTTCCTTTTCTTGTTCCTTATCAGTAAACCGAAATCTTTCGCAGCTGGAGCAAACTGCTTCCACCGTTAAATCTGTACAGCGAGTCCTCGACTTACGACTTGTCGGTTAGCGCCTGTCGAGAGTGATGACAGACCTCCCCGAAAGCTACAGGTAGTCCTCACCCTTCGTTTAGTGACCGTTCAAAGTTGCAACGGCATTGAAAAAAACCCCAACTCATGACCGTTTTTCACACTTAACGGCTGTTGCAGCGTTCCTCATGATCAGGTGAGCAAAATTCATATTTATGACGGTTGCGGTGTCCTCTTTGGTGACCTTCTGACAAGCAAAGTCAGCGGGGAAGCCAGATTCACTTAACAACCACGTGACTAACTTAATAACTGAAATGATTCACTTAACAACCGTGGCAAGAAAGGTCATAAAGTGGGAAAAAACTCATTTAACAACGACTTGGCAATAGAAATTTGTCAAGTCAAAGACTACCTGTATTTAACAACCACATCAGGGAACAAAGGGATGAGGTCGTTATGCACGGCACCCACATAGTCACTTCGGTTAACAACTACCCTGACTTGTGACCGTAATGGGCAGGTTCCATTGCAGTGGTGAGCCGAGGACTACCTGGGAGCTGTTAGCAAGGAGCCGTCTACACCCTCTTCCTCCCACACAAATTATCTAAACTTCACTCTCTTGTGCTCCTTTGGAATGCAGCCTTTCCCTCCTGGGAATCCAGACCACATTCCACTACACAAATGGGATGTACGTCTAAATACATCAGGCCTTTCCCCATCAGCAGAGTAATTAACCCAATGACGGTACAGTTAAAATGTCAGGACTGTCCTCCTGCTCCTTGCCAGCCATACTTTGCCAAATGCCAATCTGCCAAAGCAATGGTGGGAAGGAGCTGCTGGGAGGTAAAGGGGAGGTTGGGATGAGGGGAATCGAAATTACTTTTCGAACATCCCATGAGAGCTGCTGGCCATTCCAGCATCATGGAATGGAATGTGAAACCATTCATCTCACCAAGCCAGGGACTGTTACCAAAAAAATTGGTCTGAATGTAATTGGACTCTTTAAGATAACCAAGGGAAAGGTGGGGAGAAGGGAAAGGTTAACCAGATGATTTGGGCACGAAACTTCAGATCCGGCTTTGCTACTCTGCTTTGAGCGCAAAACTTCAGATCCAGCTTTGCTACTCTGCTTTGGGCGCAAAACTTCAGATCCGGCTTTGCTACTCTGCTTTGGGCGCAAAACTTCAGATCCGGCTTTGCTACTCTGCTTTGGGCGCAAAACTTCAGATCCGGCTTTGCTACTCTGCTTTGGGCGCGAAACTTCAGATCCGGCTTTGCTACTCTGCTTTGGGCGCGAAACTTCAGATCCGGCTTTGCTACTCTGCTTTGGGCGCGAAACTTCAGATCCGGCTTTGCTACTCTGCTTTGGGCGCGAAACTTCAGATCCGGCTTTGCTACTCTGCTTTGGGTGTAAAACTTCAGATCCGGCTTTGCAACTTTGTAACCAGGGGTGGGATTCAAATTTTTAACAACCGGTTCTGTGGGCATGGCTTAGTTCATGGGCTTGGTTTGGTGGTCATGTGACTGGGTGGACATGGCTTGGTGGTCTTGTTATTGGCTGGGTTTGGCCAACTCAATATCAGTCACATCAAGGCATACATCTCCTCGCCTGGCCTCTCATAACTGTAGGGATGCTGCAACAGTCGTAACTGTGAAAAATGGTCGTAAGTCACTTTTTTCAGTGCCACTGTAACTTTGAATGGTCACTCCACACAAGCAAAGTGCCAGCAAAGGAGGGGAAAACAACTCCAAAGATGTTCCTGAGACAGGAAGTCTAGTCCTGCCAAGAATGTAATAAGGGTTAACGGAGAGGCAGTTTCTGTAAGCAACACCAGAATGTTTCCTTCCTGCCTTCCTTACAGGATTAGGCCAGTGATTTCTTCTAACAACCGGTTCTCTGAACTGCTTAGAATGTTAACAACCGGTTCTCGTGAATAGGTGCGAACTGGTAGAATCCCACCCCTGCCTGTAACCACTTGGTTTTAGTAAAGTGTACTTTCCTTAACAAATGGATTCAAGAGTCCCTCTTTTCTAACTGACCAGATTGGGACAGCTGACCGGCCAGCCACACCATCTCTTGGCAGATGTTTTGGGGGATGCACGCAGCGCAGAATTTCAAAATTCCTCAAATATCCCATCTCAAGGACTTCTTACCGACCTCTCCCAGTAATATTTGGGCCTTTAATATTCTGAAAGGAATTGTAACTTTTTCTATTTTGTGTATTTTAGGTTGGATTGCAGGTCAGGTTAGCTAAATAGAACGGGGTGAGCCTTAACTTGCCAACAGCAAGTTAAGGCGGCCAGGAACGGGAAACCCGAGGGAGCAAGAAAAATGTGTATCTAAGCTTCAGAAAAGATGGTTATATTTGAACACGAGGGTGTTTGTCGGTATGCCAGGGACAGGCGAGGCAGATCTGATGGAGGAGAGTGGGAGGCAGGCAGGCAGGCAAAGGAGGAAGGAAGGAAGGAAGAACACAATCTGGATCCTTCTTGGCAAAATTGGGATAGGGCTGAAGTACCCGGAGGATTTTAAATCACAAATTGACATTTTTCTTCTTTAAAAAGTTCCTGGGACAATGTCCAGCTGGAATATTTGTTTATTTGTTTGTATCCGCCTTTATTATTTTTACAAATAACTAAAGGCAGCAAACATATCCTCTTTTCCCCACAACAACAACCCTGTGAGGTGGGTTGGGCTGAGAAAGAGAGCCTGGCCCAATGTCTCCCAGCTGGCTTTCATGCCTAAAGCGGGACGAGAGGCTTTGGCTTTGCATAGCCTGCCAAATCAAATTTTAACCAAGGTTTGTGGAATAAACCACCTTTGGTGGCTTCGAACTGACCAGATTCATTACAAAACTTGGTTTAAACATCAGAAGACCTGGGTTTATGAGATACCCTTTGGGACAAATATGCATCCAATTTTTTTAAAAAAATAATTTAATTTAATTATTTTATCTTATCTTATTTTATTATTTTATCTTATCCTATCTTACAGGACAGTGGTGGCTAACCTTTTGGGGCTCCTGGGCCACAAATTGTGTATGTGCTTGTGCTTGTGTGCCAGCACCCAGAAGGCAATGCGCCCCCCCCCCCCCCGCCCCCTGTGCATTTTTGGCCTCCCAGAGGCTTGAGGAAAGCCTCTGCAGCCCGAAAAATAGGCCTCTTTCATCACTTCCTGTATTTCCGGAAATACAGGAAGTGATGAAACGGGCCTATTTTTCAGGCTGCAGAGGCTTTCCTCAAGCCTCTGGGAGGCCAACAAATCAGCTGGGAGGCACGTGCATGCACAGTGAGGTAAGTTTGCCTGCAGCTCGCGTCCAGGCACAAATGGCTCTGCGTGCCACCTGTGGCATGCATGCCATAGGTTCGCCATCACGGTTATAGGAAGTCCTCAACTTAACAGTGATTCATTCATTTAGTGACCCATTCAAAGTTACAACGCCACCGGAAAAAATGACCATTTCTCACACTTATGACCACTGCAGCATCCCCATGGTCATATGATCAAAATTCAGATGTTTGGCAAACTGGCTCATATTTATGACCGTTGTGGTGTCCTGGGGGTCACGTGATCCCCTTTTGCGACCTTCCGACCAGCAAAATCTATAGGGAAGCCAGATTCACTTAACAACCTTGTTACTAACTTAACAACTGCAATGATTCACTTAACAACGGTGGCAAGAAAGGTCGTAAAATGGGGCAAAACTCATTTAATGACTGTCTCGCTTAGCAACGGAAATTTGGGGCTTAATTGTGGCCATAACTCGAGGACCACTTGAATTTTATTTTATTTATTTACACGTTGCCCACCTCCCTGTCGAGCAATTTTGGCTCAGCCTGAGATGTCGTTTTTTCTCTCGGCCCTTCCCGTCGATGACTAAATTTCAGTTCAAGTCTGTTCGGATCTAATCTGCCCACCTCCATTCATTTCTATCTTCGTCCGACCCAAATTTCTTTCACTTTATATTACACTAGCCGATAACCCAGCATTGCCTGGGTATTTATTTATCCTGATCCTGTGTATTAGCCCTGATTTTGGCGATCCGGAACAAACATAATTTGTAATGTTGGATTTCCCCACCCCCCCCACCGCTTAGCAGAGAGAGCCCCGTTGTGGAGTACAGGGACGCCGTTACCATGGCAACTCCACAACGCTGTGCAGTAGAAGCCATTTTAAGGCAGTACAGTAGAAGCCATTTGAAGGCACAACAGGCTGTATCTTGAACACACACACCCTGAAGGGTCTTAGCGGTGTCTTAACCCTCATAGTATTTGTTTCCAGAAAAGTAAGTAATCTGTGTTACCAAGTTTGGTTGAAATTGCTCGAGGCGTTCCAGAGTTATGCGGGAAATATACACAGATTTCAGTCTCCTGCATGCCACACAGGAGGTGCCCGAACTTTGCAAATCAGAGACCTGACAGAAGATTTCCCCACCCATCCCCAACAGGCTGATCGGACAAAAAATAAGGCGAGATGACAACTACCTCCACGGCTCTCGCTGTCAGCAGGTTTCACCTGGATCGGCCGGGCCATCTGCAGAGAAATGGCAAAGGTTAGATGTCGCAATGCTACAGGAAGGCTAAGCAAGTAATTTTATTTATTTATTTATTTATTGGTAATTTGTGAGAGAGGATAGCAGGAGCAATTGGGGCCCGAAATAAAAACGCTCTGGTCAGAATTTCCAGAATACTTCCAGGCTTCTAGACTGCCCCGTTGCAGGATACTCCGTTCCATACCTCCCATCATTTATTGCGGCTGCCACAAAGAAGGGGGGGGGGTGGGGGGGGGCAGAGCAGGGGTGTGTGTCAACCTATTCTGCAGAAGCCCCTGAAAGCACAACAAGAAGCAATGGAGGGAAAGTAATCAAGGAGAAATCCGACCTGGAAAAATAAGGAGAGATTTTTGAAACAATAGAAAAAAATATTTGTAGCTCGGGGTTTCAGATTTTGGCAGGGGTTTGCTCTCCGAGCTAAATTAAGCGGGAAAAAAAACTCTTTAGCTAAGCTAAAGAGGGTTAGGGCAAGACATTTTTACCGAAGTCCTGCTTTTTTTTTAATTACTTGGCCTGGTTAACAAAACTTTTGGGAATGAAATGGCAAGCTCGGGAAGCAAACCATTGCCAAAAATAAGGAAAAATTTCCTGACAGGGAGAAAAATTAATCGGTGGAACGACTTGCCTCCAGAAGTTGTGAATGCTCCAACACTGGAAGTTTTTAAGAAGAGGTTGGACAACCATCGGTGTGAAATGGGAAAGTATCTCCTGCTTGAGCAGGGGGTTGGACTAGAAGACCTCCAAGGTCCCTTCCAGCTCCGTTATTCTGTTCCTTGTTTATTTGATTGATCTAGCACGGTACATAGATCTGTTACAACCATAGACATTAAAATCCTGGCACCCAAATTAAGCTGCCACATGCAATTGAACTCCATGCTAAGAAAGCTGAGTTTTGTGTGCTGGTCTACCAATAAAGCAAGGAAGAATTTGATTTGATTTGAATGGAGTTTAGCATTTCCTACGCAAACTCGTGTTTTTGCAATAGCCACACGATGCTATGCGTTTACAATTCCCTCCAGGAATTCACAGGAAACCGCTAGATAATTGTTGATTTGCTCACTAGTCTGGTCATCGGTAAAGGAACATCTTCCTTAACTGGGTAAAGTATCTGGCCGTAGAGTCTGGATTTCACTTATCTTTCACCTTTTGTGAAACTAAATTTAGAGGGAAGGAGGGAAAGAAGGAAGGAAGGAAGGAGGGAGGGAGGGAAGGAGGGAAAAGGGTAGGGATAGGAGTATGGGTGGGGAAAGAAGGAAGAAGGAGGAGGGAAAGAGGGGAAGGAGGAAGGGGGAAGTGGGGAAGAGGAAGGAAGGAAGGAAAAAAGAAGGAAGGAAAAGTGTAGGGATAGGAGAAGTAACATTGGGGGAAAGGTGGAGAAGGAGGAAGGGGGGAAGAAGGAAGGAAAGAAGGAAGGAAAAGTGTAGGGATAGGAGAAGTAAGTAAGGTTGGGGGAGAAGAAGGAAGGAAGAAGAGGAGGGGAAGAGGGGAAGAAGGAAGGAAGGAAGGAAGGAAGGAAGGAAGGAAGGAAGGAAGGAAGGAAGGAAGGAAGGAAGGAAGGAAGGAAGGAAGGAAGGAAGGGCCAAAGACATTTTATTATGACTTAATTACACAATTTGGTTCAAGGGAATAAAGAAGAGAGGACACTTTCTCCTTTGGAACAGTCATTTTACTGGAGAGAGGAGGGGGTGGTGGAAATGTTTAGCATTCATGTACAACCCAGGAATTTGGAGGGGGCAGAATCATCTCGGCCATATTAAATTTTAAAATTTGGCAATCAGACCACGTGCGAGGAAAAGTCAAGCGGTTCGGCCCATGTGTCTCATATGTGTTTTTAAAGACAGACACGACTCTCATTGATTCTCCCCTCTCCCTCCTCGGGGAGTTAAAAAATGCAAATGATCTCGAAGCCGTAATACTGAAAAGTCAAGAAGTGCAAGGAAAAAGCAGGATGAGTGACAACCCAGACGGCAATTGGCCTTGGAATTGGCAATGAAGCTATTGAAGTGGTTAGAGAGCTTCTTGTCTTTGAGGAACAACCAACAGGAGTGAAGGAACCGGCTGTCAAGAAATATAATCGCAGACTAAGACCAGATAGAGCAGCTGTGATGGTCTTGGAATATTTGAGGGGCTCCTACAAAGACGGAGGGTGGGGGGGGGGTCAAACTATTTTTCAAAGCACCAAAAGGCAAGAAACAAGGGATGGATCATCACCGAGGAGAGAAACAACCTAGAACTAAGGAGAACCTTCCTAACGGTGAGAACAATCAACCAATGGGATAACTTGCCTTCAGAAGTTGTGGGCGCTCCATCACGGGAGGCTTTTAGGAAGAGATTTATCTGAAATGGTATAGGGCAGCGGTAGGGAACCTTGGCTCTTTTATCACTGATGGACTTCAACTCCCAGAATTCCTGAATGAGCTATAAAAAGTTCCCCATCCCTGGCCTGCTGGTTTTTCAGTTGTGAGGGAAATCAATTTTTGATTTGAATGGGATTGTTCAATATAAAAATGTCCTAATTTTTGACTTGAATGATCAATATTCTTTATATGTCCTACATTTGTATATTAAACAGTCCCATTCAAGTCAAAAATTGATTTCCCTCACAACTGAAAAACCACTAGGCCAGGGATGGGGAAACTTTTATGGCTCACTCAGGAATTCTGGGAGTTGAAGTCCATCAGTGATAAAAGAGCCAAGGTTCCTACCACTGGTATAGGGGGTTGGACTAGAAGGCCTCCAAGGTCCCTTCCAACTCTATGATTCTGTCAGGGCTCTAGCATCCACCCCCATTTAAATCGCGAGTCTCTAGCCACGTCTCTCAGAGTTTAAAGAAGATTTATTAAGAATGAACATGCCGGTGCTATATCTGGATGCAGCCGACTCTGAGACACATCATTCATTTCATCCTTGACCCTGGTTTCCCCCCAGCCCACCTCCTGGATGTATATTCTCCAATGAGACACATCCATAGCCAGGAGTCATCAGTCATGCGCTCCAGTAATAATCTTGCGTGCCAAAAGCTTCGGTCGCTTAGGAATTATCTAAGGAATGCACTACTTCCCCCACTCTCTTTTCTGCTGGCAACTCTAAAAGACCAGAGAAATATTTCTGAGTTGACAAAACAGACCAGAGACTGAGAAGCTGAGGTGTGTCTGTTCCTACAATAACTGGAATGACATATAAGCTATGATCGTCCCTCTGACCATCGATGGGAGTCAACGTTGGACTACCAGAATAACAGAGCTGGAAGGGACCCTGGAGGTCTTCAAGTCCAACCCCCTGTTTAGGCAGGAAACCCTATAGTACCATTTCAAACATATGGTTTGCCCAGTGTCTCATAAACCTCCAATGATGGAGCACCCAAAATTTCTGGACGCAAGAGGTTCCACTCAGTGGTGGGATTCAAAATTTTTTACTACCGGTTCTGTGGGCGTGGCTTGGTGGGCGTGGCCATGTGATGGTGGGCGTGGCTTTTTTTATTTTTTGCAGTTTTCCCCCCCTCCCATTTTTGGGGGCCTTCTGGGCCTCAGAGGCGCTTCTGGGGGGAGGGGAATTTTTGCTTCCATAAGGCTCAGGAAGAAAAAAAACAGAGCATGGGAGTGGCACGCAGCACCCCTCCATGCTCCATTTTGGGAGTTTCCTGGCCTCAGAAGAGCCTCTCCGGGAGGGAGTTTTTGCTCCCCTAAGGCTCCTCTCAGACTCAGGAAGGCAAAAAATGGAGGGGGGCATTTTTTGCCTTCCTGGGCCTCAACCAGGGGAATCCTGGCACAGCTGGTCGTATGTACAGCTGATTGTCAGGAGGGGGGGGGGAAGAAAGAAATACCTCAGGCAGGTGGGGTGAGTGAAAATCGGGTGGGAGGGCAACCGGGTAGGGGGCGTGGCCAGCCAGAACTTACTACCGGTTTGGCAACTCATGCCAAATCCTTGCTACCGGTTCGCCTGATCGGGTGCAAACCGGCTGAATATCACCATTGGTTCAAACTGGTTAATTATTTTCACAGTCAGGAAATTTCTCCTTAGTTCTAGGTTGCTTCTCTCCTTGATTAGTTTCCATCTGTTGCTTCTTGCTCTGCCTTCAGGTGCTTTGAAGAGGAATTGACCTTCTCTTCTTTGTGGCAGTCCCCCTGAGACATTGGAAACTGCTATCAGGTCATTCCTAGTCTTTCTTTTTCTTAGACTAGACATAGCAATAGCAATAGCACTTAGACTTATATCCTGCTTTATAGTGCTTTATAGCTCTCTCTAAGCAGTTTTACAGAGTCAGCAAATTTCCCCCAACAATCTGGGTCCGCATTTTACCCACCTTGGAAGGATGGGAGGCTGAGTCGGCCTTGAGCCTGGTGGGATTTGAACAGCCGATAGTCAGCAGAAGGGACTTGCAGTACAGCACTCTAACCACTGCGCCACCAAGGCTCTTTATATATTTAATTTTTATATTTAATTCCTGCAACCATTTTTCATATATTTTAGCATCCAGTCCCCTAATATCTTTGTTGCTCTTCTTTGCATTCTTTCTAGAGTCTCAACATCTTTTTTATATCATGGTGACCACATTTGAAGAAAGATAGAAAAAGTATGGATGATTTTGAACGTTGGTGTCAGAGAAGTCCTGGACATTCAAGAAAGCAAACCAATGGATGATCAAACCAACCAACCCAGAGTTTTCACTTAAGGCACCGATGACTAGGCTCAAATGATCCTACTTCTTGACACATGACTCGAAATCCCAAATCTCTTGAGGAGGATCCAGGGAAGGGGGAAGGAAAGAGAAGACGATGTAGAATGTTAGCACCCATCCCTCTCTTTATGAGGTGTCAACTCATAAAATATTTCTCTGGTCTTTTAGAGTTGCCAACAGAAAAGCAGGGGGAGCAGTGTAGCAGCTTGCAAACCGAAACTGCATTCCATGGATGTTTTCATAGATAGTTTCCAGGCGACCGAAGTTTCTGCCACACAAAATTCTAACTACAGAGTACGATTGATGACTCTTGGCTATGGATGTGTCCCATTGGAGAATATGAATTACGATGCACCCAGGGGGTGGGGGGAAACTAGGGTCAAGGGTGACAACGAATTATGTGTCTCAGAGTTGGCTACACTCAGGCAGTGCCAGACATATTAACTTCCAATAAATCATTTTGAAGTTTTGGAAATTTGGCTCGAGACTCATGTTTTAATTGGGGGTAACTGCCGGAGCCCTGACAGCAGGAAAGGCAAAATATTTCCCCTAAAAGATAAATAAAAATCTTAAAGGAAACAGAAACAAAAGACCTCGGCTCCCTGCCCTCAGTATATATTTTGGTGCCAGTTTATCTACAAGAGAAAAAGACTGGGCCAGTCTATCTACAAAAGACCTCAGCTCCAGGATAATGGGATTATCCTTCAGGGCAAAGCCACAATAGGAAATTGCCCTTCATTGCATCACCCAGCAAGATTCAACCAAGCCTGGGACACAGACAACCTCAGCTATGACTGCATAGCCCCACAGGAATCTGACTGCAAACAATAGGATAAATGTCCTTGCTACAAGAACAGGAAGCTCAAGTTCAAAGCCCAAGAGAGGGTAACAATATATCTCTCTCCACTCCAGGGGTGGGATGCAAATATTTTTATTACTGGTTCTGTGGGTGTGGCTAGGTGGGCGTGGCCATGTGACTGAGTGGGTGTGGCTTCTTTTTTTTTGAAGCAACCCCCTTCCCGCGCTCCATTTTTTTGGCCTCCTGGGCCTCAGGGAAGCCTCCTGGGCAAAGTAGTAAGACAGTGAGAGGGATCCTGGTACAGCTGATCATCAGAACAGCTTATCATTGGGAGGAAAAAAAAGAAATACTGATTTGGCCAAACCGGTAGCTGTTTTTTTACTACTGGTTCGGCCCAATGGTAGCATTTTTTACTGCCAGTTTGCCTGAACCAGGCCGAACCTATAGAATCCCACCACTGCTCCACTCCCATGTGTGCAGCTACCCAACACTTCAAACCCATGTGGTCCTGTCCACCATTAAATCATCCTTCCAAGCAGTCTCTGCATTTCCAGTGTCTTTCTCTCCACTTGGACTTGATTGGACCCAGATGGACATTTCTTCCAACCAAGAGGACCATCAGCAGCAAAAGAGATGGTCCCAGTCCCAG
Source organism: Bungarus multicinctus (assembly GCA_023653725.1). Taxonomy (NCBI): domain Eukaryota; kingdom Metazoa; phylum Chordata; class Lepidosauria; order Squamata; family Elapidae; genus Bungarus; species Bungarus multicinctus. The sequence continues at coordinate 163,397,759 of CM042838.1, read as the reverse complement.
CAGTGATGGTTTTATGGTTGGAAGACCAGAAGGATCAAATTGAAGGCCTATCTGGTTAAGAGTTGGCATCAACTCTACGGTCCATTCTAAATACAGCCAAAACTCCCTCTGCTGCCCCCAAGCGATGTAAAACTTGGGCCTACCAAGGAAGGCCAATTTAGGAGATTTCAAGTTACAGCACCCATCATCCCTAGTCCTATTAGCCCAATGAGGATTGTAGTCCTAAACCTCCATCTACACACATACTTTCTTTTAAGGGTCTCAGTTCTACACCGAGAGAGAAGATTGCGGCGTCGCACAACTCCATCACGTCTCTTGGTGTGTGTAAGGAAATATTGCCAGCTGTTCTCACCCAGAAGGGAGCAGGAGCTGCTTAGCCAAATTAAAACAACCCCCCTTTCCCATTTGCCAAGGTGTTCAGAGGAGAGCTTTGGAATCAATTGGCAAAAGGTGAAGGATATTTGGTTAGTTTCTGTCCATTGCAATAGTTCCTGGCCCTGTAGATGTTGAAGTTGGACTACTGCAACTGGCTATATGAGGGGCTGCCCCAGAAGGAGACCTGGAAATTGCAGGTGGGACAGAATGTGGCTTCTTTTCTGCTGGATGATTTTAGCTGCCTTAGGAAAAACCCTTCAGAGCACCTGTGGGCAACAATGGCCCCTTTAAGACTTGTGAACTTCAACTCCCAGAATTCCTGAGCCAGCTGGCTCAGGAATTCTGGGAGTTGAAGTCCACAGGTCTTAAAGGGGCCATTGTTGCCCACTTCTGTTTCAGAGAATGGCTTTTTACTGTGGTGATCCCCCAGCCATTATGAAACAGCTCCTCTTTATAAGTCAGCTTGTTTTCATTGTGGGGACTGGCATTGGGGATTACCAAGCTTTAATTTAAATTTAATTGATTGTTTAGGTCAGTCTTTCTCAATCTGGCGCAGTGGTTAGAGTGCAGTACTGCAAGCTACTCCTACTGCAATTTGGCAGATCAGATCCCACCAGGCTCAAGGTTGACTCAGCCTTCCATCCTTCCGAGGTAGATAAAATGAGAACCCAAATCGTTGGGGACAATATGCTGACTCTGTAAACCACTTTGAGAGGGCTATAAAGCACTGTGTTAAGTCTAAGTGCTATTTTAACATGTGTGGACTTCAACTCCCAGAATTCCCCAGCCAGCATACTTCAAGAGATGTGGACTTCTACTCCCAAAATGCTCTAGGCAGCATGCTTTAAGGCAACAGTCTTCAAACTTTGCAGGTTTAAGACTTGTGGACTTCAACTCCCAGAATTCCTGATCTAACATGACTGGAGGAGGAATTCTGAGAGTTGAAATCCACAAGTCTTAAAGCTGTCAAGTTTTGAAGATCCCTGGTCTAGCATGGGGGTCTTCAACATCGGCCATTTTAAGACTTGTGGACTTCAACTCCCAGAATTCCTGATCTAACATGACTGGAGGAGGAATTCTGGGAGTTGAAGTCCACAAGTCTTAAAGCTACCAAGTTTGAAGACCCCTGCTTTAAGGCTTGGGAACTTCAATTCCCAGAATTCCTCCAGCTGGGAAAATTCTGGGAGTTAAAGTTGGCCCATTTCAAAGCAGCAGAGACAGAGAAGCAGTGGTTTAGGTTGTTATTATAATACAACCCTTGGAGACATCCTTAATACAGCTACTCCATGATTTACAACAGCTTGTTTAGTGACCGTTCAAAATTACAATGGACTTATGACTGTTTTTCACAGTTATGACCATTGCAGCATCCACATGATCATGGGATCAAACTTCAGATGCTTGGCAACTGACTCATATTTATGACTGTTGCAATGTCCCGGGGTCAAGCGATCCCCTTTTGCGACCTTCTGACAAGCAAAGTCAATGGGGAAGCTGGATTCACTTAACAACTGGGTTACTAGTTTAACAACTGCAGTGATTCGCTTAAGAGACGTGGCAAGAAAAGTCGTAAGATGGGACAAAACTCACTTCACAAATATCTCAGCGACATACGTTTTGGGCTTGATTGTGGTCACAAGTTGAGGACTACCTGTACTTACGATTGTCGCCGTGTCCCAAGATTATTTGTGACCTTCTGCCAAGTCACTGAGATTCGCTTAAACAATCGTGTCACTAACTGAAAAACTGCAGGGATTCACTTAACAAGTTTGGCAAGAAAGCTCATAAAATGTGGCAAAATTCACTTAACAAATGTCTCGTTTAGCAACGTAAATTCTAGGCTCAGTTGCGGATCGTAAATTGAGGATTACATTTAATGGCATTTTCTGCTGGAGAAGTAATTGAATCAGGCCACCTTCAAATCTTTGCAATCAATCAGTCAGTCAGTCAAAGAAACAATCTGCAATGGTTTAGGCTTCCTGCCTCTACATTTTTGGACGTTTTAAGGCTTCCCCTGGTTTTTCCTTGACACAGACATCTGTTTGTGGGTACCACTATGCACTCTTGATATACACAAACCAACACATTTATGCACACTGGTCCCTGAAATGTCTCTGGTGTCTAATGAGCTGGATAGACATCCTTAATAATGATGGCATTTTTGGCTATTATCCTCAAAGGAAAATGAAAAGAAGCATTTTATCCAGGGACAAAATGGGGTGAGTGAGTAAGAGGGAGCTCTTTAAAGAGAAATGACTCATAATAATGTTTCTGATTAGTTCTTTCTTTCTTTGTTCCCTTTTTCTCTCTCTCCCTCCCTCCCTTTCTCTTTTCTTTCTTTTTCTTTCTCTCTTTCTTTCTCTCCCTCTCTCTTTTCTTTCTCTCTCTCTCTTTCCCTCCCACTTTCTCTCTCTCTTTCCTTCCTTCCTTCCTTCTCTTTCTTTCTTCCTCTCTCTCCCTCCCTCCCTCTTTCTTTCTCTCTCTCTCCCTCCCTTTCTTTCTTTCCCTTCCTTCATTCTCTTTCTTTCTTTCTTTCTTTCTTTCTTTCTTTCTTTCTTTCTTTCTTTCTTTCTTTCTTTCTTTCTTTCTTTCTTTCTTTCTTTCTTTCTCTCCCTTCCTTCCTTCTTTCCTCCCTCCCTCCCTCCCTATTTATTTATTTATTTGTTTGTTTATTTATTATTTATTTATCCTTTCTTTCTTTCTTTCTTTCTTTCTTTCTTTCTTTCTTTCTTTCTTTCTTCTTTCTTTCTTTCTTTCTTTCTTTCTCTCTCTCTCTCTCTCTCTTTTCTTCCCTCCCTCCCTCTCTCTCTGTTTCTTTCTTTCCTTCCTTCCATTAAGGATACAATGCATGTACCTCCTTGGTTGGAGGCAAAATGGCTCCTTCAGGCCCCTTCCATCCTTCCCACTTTTCCTCAAAATTGCTGGGCTTCTCCCCGCTCCACCCAAAAAAACCTCACATCTCTTTGAGAAGGCCTCACTTTCTGTGTTTTCAAAACCCCAAAAAGAGAAACCGTTACCGTAGCAACAGTTATGCACCACATAGGGCCTGACATTTGTGGGTTGCCGTGGCAACTGGATTTTCTCAGGGAGGGGGGAGCTTTTTTCTCTGGAGAAGTGGGGGGGGGGTGATGGGGAGGGGGGAAGGGTAAAGCGGGGGGGGGGGGGTCACAGACTCAGATTTGATCCAGGACAATATCGGTTTGCAAATCCCCTCCTTGGTTTGTTTTGGGTTTTGTTTTACAATGTCTGGTTTTTTGCGAATTTTTCAAATTTGCAAAGTGGTTTTTGCCTGGGATGGATTGCAATGTTTACACACATCGAATCAAACCCATCTTCGGATTGCCTTGTGGTGTGTGTATGAACATTGGTGTGTCCTCACTCTGGCAGCCTTCGAAGGCTCTAGACTACAGATACAGCCCTCGATTTACGATAATTTGGACCAGCAGCGTTTCCACGGCTAAGCGGCTGTTAAGGGCGTCTTAGGAGACTTTGTGGCTTTTCGGACGTGGTCGCAAAATGAATCACTGCAGTTGTTAAGCAAATCGTGAAGCGAATCAGACTTTCCCCGTTGACTTTGCTTGTTGGAAGCCACTGGGAAGGTCGCAGTTGGTGGTTTTTTATTTTTTATTTTGCATTTATATGCCGCCCTTCTCTGGAGACTCAGGGCGCCTTATAGTCTATGGAGCATCATGCTAAGTATATATGCCTGCTTATTACTAGGGCATTTTGCCCCCCCACCCCCCCCAAGCGGCATTTTACAAAGTCAGCTTATTGCCCCCAACAATCTTGGGTCCTCTATTTACCTACCCCGAGAGGATGGAAGGCTGAGTCAACCTTGAGCCTGGTGGGATTCGAACCTGCACTAATTGCAGGCAGCTTGCACTAAGCGCTAGATGATTAACAGCCTGCACCACCAAGGCCCACGTGACCAGGGGACACGGCAACGGTCATAAAATACATGTCGGTTGTCATGGGCCTGGATTTTGATCATAGGATGCTTTAACATGCCGGTTGCCAAAGGTCCAAATTTTGATCACGTGACCATGGGGATGCTGCAAGAGTCTGTTGTGGTTCGCAGGCTGCCTGTCAGACGGCAGCAGAATTGGACAGTGGGGAAGAAAGGGGACCAGTCCGGGAGTCTGTGGAGGACTCGGACGAGGGTCCTGCATCTGATGCAGAGATGGGGCCAGGACCATTGGGAGTGGAATGCTGACTCTGGAGCCTCCAGAGTCTGGCAGCAGTGAGGCAGAGGAACAAGGGGAGCCTATTCCCAGTGCGAGTATGCGCAGAACTGCCAGAAGGTAAGAGCAGCTGAGACAAAAGGGGCAACTCAGGAGTAAGGCTGGGAGGTGATTGCCCCTCCCATAAGGGATAAAGGACAGGCAAAGGTAGAGAAAGCTTTGCAGGAAGCAAAGTCATTCGCTCTGTTCCGATTAATCCTTGAAGCTCTGTGTGGACTTTGTACTTTGGTTGGTTTTTTTTATAGTTCATTTGGCACTTTAGTTGTTGGCACCATTCAAAGGAGAGAAAGGTGGGTGCTTATCTCGAGGGAATGTTTGGGACTCATTACAGGCTGGGAATGAACATAATTCCCAGCGTTGAAATAAAACAAGAGTTGTTTTAACTAAGTGTGCGCTTAATTACAGTCTCAGGAAGCCTTGGTCAGAACACGGTCATCAATGCGAGGACCAGTTGCAAGTCATTTTTTCCAGGGCTATAACTTCAAATGGTCACTAAACGAGTGATTGTAAGTCAAGGATAACCTGTAAAACATCTGTCACTCTTGCCCAATGTCCAGGTGGTGGAGGGGAAATCAGAGGCCCAAAAACATACGGACCTCAGGATGGACATCAGGTTGGATTGGGATAAGGAGTTGGCTTCATGCTTTTGGGGAAGCCTAGATCAGAACACTGTTCCACATTATGTTAAGGAAAATCAGGATGGGGTGATTTTGAATTTTTTTTCATGCTTGCTTCAGTCAGTAGATGGTGTAATAATCTCTTCTCTCTCCTCAACGACTCATTCATATTTACCACAACATCTGCTCTACATTCCTTCACACCACCGGTCTGAAAGATACAACTTGGTGTCAATGGATCACACCAGCCGTACAAGGTAGTAGTCCTCGGCTTACGACCAGACTTGAGCCCAAAAATTCCACGGCTAAGCGAGACAGGTATTAAAATTGAGCTTTAGCCCACCCCATGATCTTTCTCGCCACAGTGGTTAAGCGAATCAGTGCAGTCGCTAAGTGAGTAACACGGTTGTTAAGTGTATCTGGCTTCCCCCGTTGACATGGCTTGTCAGAAGGTCGCAAAAGGGGATCCTGTGACCCCGGGACACTGCGACCGTCATAAATGTGAGTCAGTTGCCAAGGATCTGAATTTTGATCATGCGACCACGGGGATGCTGCAACGGTCGTAAGTGTGAAAAACGGTCATAAGTCCCTTTTTTTCAGTGCCATTAAAACTTCAAATGGTCACTAAATGAACTATTGTTAGTCAAGACTGTATTACAAGACTTTTAAATTCAGTCAAATGATCCTTGCTTCTGCATTTATTTATTTTTTGGATACTCTCTTACTTATTTGAAGATACTACAGCAAGTAAGGTAAACTAGATTACTGGGAATTAAGAGTCTCCAAAAAAAAAAGGATTTATCTTTGGTTGTAAGTTGAGGATTACCTGTATTAGCCAAAAGGGACACCTGATAATCTATCTATATACTATAAAACTCTCAGAGTGGTCAATTCGCTGAAAATGGTACATATTAGGCAGTGGTGGGATTCAACATTTTTTACTACCGGTTCTGTAGGTGTGGCTTGACGGGTGTGGCTTGGCTTGGTGGGAGTGGCTTGGTGGACATGGCAAGGGAAGATTACTGCAAAATCTCCCTTCCCTCCCTACCCCACTAACCTGCTTTTCAGCTCCATTCTCCTGTGCAGGGCAATCAAAGAAGACCCAGCCAATCAGCTGGGACTTGGGAGGCGGAGAATAGATGAGGGTGGGGCCAGTCAGAGGCGGGATTTGCCAGTTCTCCGAATTACTCAAAATTTCTGCTACCGGTTCTCCAGAACTGGTCAGAACCAGGGGTGGGATTCTACCGATTCAGACCGGTTCTATAGAACCGATTGTTATGATTCTGCGCAGTTCGGAGAACCGCCAAATTGTGCCCCTGGCTGACACTGTCCGTCTCCGCCCACCCCTCCCCTCCCTGCCCAGTCAGTTCTTATTGCGCATGCACAAAATTTCGCCCAACATTGCTGACTGCATTCTTCCCCGCCCAGTCACTCCTTAAGGTATATCTTTTTTTCCCTTCCGACGATCAGCTGTTCCTATGATCAGCTGTGCTGGGATTCCCCTCGCTTACTTATTGCTTGGCCCAGGTGGCTTCCCTGAGGCCCAGGAAGGCAAAAAATGGAGGGGGGGCCTCCATTTTTTTCCTTCCTGGGCCCCAGGGAAGCTTTCTGGGAGCAAAAATGCCCCCCAGGAGGCTTTCCTGAGGCCCAGGACACCCCAAAGTGGAGCGTGGGGTGGTTGCTGTGCGCCCCCTCCAGGCTCTGTTTTTTCCTTCCTGGTCCCCAGGGAAGCCTCCTGTGAGCAAAAACACCCCTCAGAGGCTTCCCTGAGGCCTAGGAGGCCCCAAAAGTGGGGGGATTGCCAAAAAAGCCACGCCCACCCAGTCACATGACCATGCCCACCTAGCAATGCCCACCTAGCTACGCCCACAGAACCGGTTGTTACAAAATTTAAACCCCACCCCTGGTCAGAACCTGCTGAATACTTCTGATATTAGGGAAGCAAGTTATGAATCAAGCTACAGTTAGTCCTTGACTTATGACTATTCATTTAGTGACTGTTTGAAGATACAATGGACTTGAAACAAAAGTGAATTTAACTGCAGTCGTTCAATTAAAAGATTAGATCGGAAGTGGAGGCTTTGCTGTCATTACATGCCCGGCCCTTAGAAAGCTCCACCAGATTCCAGTCAGGAATCTGTTATTTTCAAAACGGGCCTGAAAATTTCACTTATTCCAAAATTCTTGGGAAAAGTATGGTATTTATAGCTGGCATTTAAGCAGGTGTGAGCCTTAATTGCTGCTCCTTGCTGGGGGTTTTTTTCCTTTTTATTTTTCAGCAACATATGTTTTACTTCGCTGCTCTAATATTTTTAGATGTCCTGGGTGTATTTTAGATTCCCGTTTTAATGTTTTAAGAGTTTGTAATGTTCATTTGCCATAAATAGTTTTCATATGTTCAGAGGAATTTTTGGGACGGGACAATTTGGGACTGATATTTTATTTCCCTGAGAGGGGAAAGGTATCACAAATTTGGGTACTTGTGATGATCCGGAGTGGAGCACAAACGTAACAAAATCCAAAACGTAAATAAATGTCCTTTAATGCCTCCAATTTGACCCCACTGTTCAATAATTCTCCGTTGGGGATAAAATATACTCAAAAATAGTCTTCAAAAGAAAGCAATACAGTCCAAACTTAATGAGCAGATAGAGGTGAAATAAAAAACCAAAACAAACTACAATGAAGGAATTTCCACAACGGACCAGGAGAAGTAATTAGCAACTTCAAGGAGATAACAAGGCACAGTCTGTTGAAAGGATGCCAACCAAGATAACTTCAGCCCAAAATAAAACACGCTTTGTTTCTGGCAATGCTGTGTTGTAATCGTCTCTCTTATATACTATTCTCCCCAGCTGCAACCAATGAGGGCGATCATGGCCGCTTCCTCTCTCGTAAGCCAAGTTGTTGCCTTCTCCTTCCTCCCTGCGTATCCTAGGATGCAGAGGGGATAGGCCTGGTTCTTCCTCTGACTGCCCAGCCGGCCTCTGCCCTTCCCCAGCCTTCTCCACAACCTCCAGAGCCACACCTCCGCTCCCTGTCGGCTGTTCCTCCTCTCCCTCAGAGTCCGGCTCTAACAAGAGCATGACAGTATTCTACCTGGAAAGAAATCACAACTTTGAGTCCCAACTGGCTGAATTTGGACCAAGTCAAAGGGAAGAGATTTTTTAAAAATGCTTCTGAACTGGCAGTCCTCAACTTAACGACCACCATGGAGCCCAAAATTTCTGTTGCTAAGGGAGACATTTCTTAAGTGAATTTTTGGTCCATTTTACGACCTTTCTCGCCGCACCTTGTTAAGTGAATCACTGCAGTCGTTAAGTTGGCAACACGGTTGTTAAGTGAATCTGACTTCCCCATGGACTTGGCTTGTCAGAAAGTTGCAAAAGGGGATCATGTGACCCCGGGAGGCTGCAATCGTCGTAAATATGAGTCAGTTGCCAAGCGTCTGGATTTTGATCAAGGGGATGCTGCAGCGTTCGTAAGTGTGAAAAATTGTCATAAGTCCCTGTTTTCAGTGCCGTTGTAACTTTGAACGGTCACTAAATGAACTGATGTAAGTCAGGTACTACCTGTATTTACTTGCATAATTAGTCCTTGACTTACAACCATTTGTTTAGTGACCATTCAAAGTTACAACGGCAAAGAAAAGGTGATATATAACCAGTTTTCACACTTACAACCAACGCAGCATTTCCCCCATGGTTACTTGTTCAAAATTTGGCTGCTTTGCATCTGGCATGTATTAATGACAGTGGCAGCACCCCAAGATCTTGTGATCGCCATTTGTGACCGGTATATATCTTTAGTGTTGTTAAGTGAATCATTGCAGTTGTTGAGTTAGTAATGTGGCCGCTAAGTGAATCTGGTTTTCCTCATTGACTTGGCTTTTCAGAAGGTTGCAAAATGGGATCAGATGACCCCGGGGACACAGCAACCATCATAAATACAGCTAGTCCTCAATTTACAACAGTTCATTTAGTGACTGTTCAAAGTTACAATGGCACTGAAAAAAATGTGATTTCTGACCGGTTTTCACACTTACAACCATTGCCGCCTCCCCCCATGGTCACGTGATCTACATTCAGATGCTTGGCAATTGACTCATAGTTATGACGGTTGCAGTGTCCCCGGAGGTCATGCGATCCCCTTTTGCAACTTTCTGACAAGCAAAGTCCATGGGGAAGCCAGATTCACTTAACGACCGTGTAATTAACTTAAAAACTGCGGTGATTTGCTTAACAACAGTGGCAAGAAAGGTCTAAAATGGGGCTTATTTTGGGGGGTAGGGCTTATATTGGGCACACAAGTAAAAATCAAGCTAGGACTTACTTTCAGGGTGGGTCGTATTTTTGGGGAAACGGGGGTAACTTATCAACTGCAGGGATTTGCTTAACAACGGTGGCAAGAAAGTTTGTTAAATGGGGCAAAACTCACTTAGCAAATGTCTCAGTTAACAACAGAAATGTTGGGCTCAATCGTGGCTGTAAGTCGAGGACTACCTGTTACTTACGACTGTTGCCGTGTTCCAAGATCCTGTGATCCCCTTTTGTGACCTTCTACCAAGCAATCGAGTTTCACTTAAGCAATCGTGTCACTAACTGAATAACTGCAGGGATTCACTTAAGAACTTTGGCAAGAAAGCTCATAAAACGTGACAAAATTCGCTTTAACAAGTGACTCGCTTAGCATCATGAATTCTGGGCTCAATTATAGTCACAAGTCGAGGCTTATCTGTATCTCGATGGATAAGGAAAGAGGCTGCCCGGAGTGTCTTTGGGTGTGTTGCACCTCAACCACTGAAAGAAGAATAAGAAGGTAAGGGAAACACTCATCCCCAACCTACAGAAGAGATTCTCTGTCACCTCTCTGCAGGTGACCCTCTCCAAATTGGTCAGCCTCGGATGGCAATAAGTCCCTACTGCTAACATGGAGGCAATGTCAGGCAGAAAACATCTCCTGTCATTCAACAGGGTGATTCACCTTAAACCATGATGCATGGAGGCCTCTTGGGCAGTGGTGGGATTCTACCAATTTCCCTACCAGTGTCATGCCCCTGTCAGAGTCTGAAACCTAGAATAAGGGAGAGGGAGTTCAGAGGAAGACCCAGGCCCACCTCCTCTTCATCCTAGGGATGAAGGGAGGAACGAAGAAGAGAGCAACATGGGTTGCATGGCTTATGGGGGAGGAAAGGGCCCTGATTCCCTTCATTAGCCACACCTGGGAACGAACGTTTAAAAGAACTGAATGCTGACTGCGGCAACTGCTGGGAGCAAACGTGACTTTATCCTTTGTTGTCTTTGCTTATCTGTGTTCCTAGCATCTTCCAAACCATGTGAATTTTGCCGTGCCTTCACATCTGGAATTCTTGCTCCTGCCCTGCCAAACTAATGACCTCAGTTTGGCTTGACTGAATTTATAGTTACAGTTTGTGTTGACTATGTTTTGGACTTAATTCTATGCAGTCAAAGGTTGTTCCTGGGAGAGTTTTTCTCCAGCCGAAGGTAACCTGGACATTGGGGGCAAAGTTGGAGCTAATAAAGGGACTCTTATTGATTATCTGACTGTGTTGCCTTTGTGTCATGCCCCTTTGAGTCATCACAACCAATTCAGTGATCGCACGCTTTGTGCGTGCGCATACAGCTTTCCAAACACTGGCTGAGGCTCTGCCGCGCCAATCAGCTGAGAGGATAAAGGAGAGAAAAACGCAGGGGCGGATAGAAGGGCTAATCTGCGCTTTTCTCTTCTTTTTCCTCTCAGCTGATCGTCGGAGCTTGGTTTGGTGAAACCGGTAGCAATTGTTGGTATCGGTTTGGCCAAACTGGGCTGAACCAGTAGCATTTCACCACTGCTCTTGGGCTACAATTAATGATCCTCTTTTTCACCCATGGAAAGATAATATGCGTAGATAAGAACAAAGCAGGCCTTGGGTTTTTCCAAGTTTCCTTGCTTTTGTTTTGAAAATAAACTTTTTCCAAGTTTCCTTGCTTTTGTTTTGAAAATAAATACAGGAAGGAGTACCCCGATCCCTTGGTGGAAGAGAAACTCAAGAGAGACCAAGACAATGATCCATGAAAGCATTACCACAACGAACAGACAAAACTTGAGGCCTGACTCATATTTCGGAAGTCATCCCACTCAGATTTCCTATAAAATATCGAAAAGGTGGATTTGACTCATTGTACAGGGATGGGTAATTCTAAAATTAAAAGGGGGAAACAGACAATTTAAAAGAATAGAATAGAATAGAATAGAATAGAATAGAATAGAATAGAATAGAATAGAATAGAATAGAATAGAATAGAATACTTTATTGGCCAAGTGTGATTGGACATAAAAGGAATTTGTCTTGGTGTAAATACTCTCAGTATACATACAGAAAAGGTACATTCATTAAGGATCAAGAATCATAATGATAGTCATAGGGTACAATCAACAATCAAATCAGACTAGGAAACAGTCAATATAAATCATAAAAGGAAGAAGATAGGTGTGGGAGGGGGAGTTACTAAAGTTACTCAAACTTGGTAACTTGAATGGGGCCTGGGGAATTCTGGGAGTTGAAGTCCACACATAGAACATAGAACATCATCAGAGTTGGGAGGGACCTTAGAGGTCTTTTAGCCCAGCCCCTTGCTCAAGCAGAAGACCCTATATCATTTCAGACAAATGGCTGTCCAATCTCCTCTCAAAAACTTCCAGTGTTAGAAAATTCACAACTTCTGGAGGCAGGTTGTTCCACTGGTTAATTGTTCTAACTGTCAGGAAGTTTCTCCTTAGTTCTAGGTTGCTTCTCTCCTTCATTAATTCCCACCCATTGCTTCTTGTGTCTGGATTCCAGCAATCGTTCCAATTAAATCATGAATCTCGAGCCAAACTTCAAAACACTTCAAAGGATTCATTAGAGGCGACATACTGGCCCTGCCCTGTATGAAACCAACTCTGGCATACATAATTTACAGTCCCCTGTGACCCTGTTTTCCCCTCTCCCCCCTGGGTGTCTCATAAACCAGATTCTCCAATTGAGCACATTCACGGGCTGGGTGTCATCAATCGCGTTCTCCAATTAAATATATTCACATGGGCAAAATCTCTGGTATTTTAGTTACAATCTTTTAAAGATAAGAGTTGGAATGTACTTTTGCTTTCCAACTGCTGCACTGCTCTTCCAGATTTCCTTCCCCCCCCCCTTTTTTTTTAATGGCAACTACTAAAACAGGCCTAGGAAGGTTTTATGAGTTGACATCTCGTTCTTGCCTTTGGTGCTTTGGGAAATAGGTTAACCCCCTCTTCTTTGTGGCAGCCCCTCAAGTATCAGAACACTGCTATCATGTCACCCTTTAGTCCTTCTTTTCATTAAACTAGACATTCCCAATTCCTCCAACCATTGTTTAGGTTTTAGTCTCCAGTCCCTTGGTTGCTCTTCTTTGCACTCCTTCTAGAGCAGGGATGTCAAACTAAATTTCATTGAGGGCTGCATCAGGGTTGTGTTTGACTTTGGGGGGGGGCAGGGGGGCATGGCCAGGTCAACATTGCTCGTGTTGGGGGGCACCTGTAGTGGCCCGAGCACTCTGACAGCAAAAAACAGGCTCCCAGTCTCTGTTTTTGGCTGCAACGGCCTCCCGCAGCCCTCTCTAACTCTGTTTTCACTGACAGAGTCACCGTGGGCCAATCCTTTGCTGTTTCCAGAGCAGCCCCCTGAGCTGGATCTAAGCAACCTGTGGGCCCGCAGGCTTTGAGTTTGACACCCCTTGTTCTGACCCACGCCTCGTTCAAATCAAACAAAGGCAAAACATAGATGAAAGCAAAACCTTTTTAATGCATCTCTGTAAATTCTGTTCATTCACAACAAAGCTCCATTAAAACTAATTGTCCCAGATAAGAGCAAGCTCTGTCAAGGTTGCACAAGGCTGCCAAGAACACAAGATTAAATGCAAGGAAATATTCAAAGCCAAAAATCTCCGAAAACAAACCAGGGTAGACCGAACTTCCATGAGGACTTGAAGTGCAAGAACTTCTTTTCTTCCTGCAAAGAAGCCAACCCCAAGGGCTGGCTTTTATCCCTTATGGGAGGGGCCATTACCTTGCAGCCTTACTCCCGAGTCGCCCGTGCTACTGCAGCTGCTCTTTCCTTCGATCAGCCCCGGGCACAGGCTCCTCGGGGACCTGTTTATCACTGCTGCCAGCCTCCATAATCTCCGAAGGCAGCATTCCACTCCCTGATGGTCCTGGCCCCATCCCTGCATCACACGCAGGCTCCCTCATCCGAGTTCTCACTCTCAGAAACCTCGGCTGTCCACAGCTGCTGCTGGCAAACCACAACACCTCTGTTCTAGAGTCTCTATATCTTTCTTATATTGTGGTGACCCAAACTGCATGCAATATTCCAGGTGTGAAACATCTTAACTTTGCCAAGGTTGAAAAACTTTCATGACAAACATTACAGCAAAAAAATACCCTCCCAAAAAATCTATTTAAGCCTGTAGTTTGACAAACAGCCAGAAGATTAATGAATCTATGAACACCAACTGGTAGTCAGAAGACACAATGGAAACTCCTTAATTGCATAACATGTGGATAGGCTTCATCTTAGTATCAAGTGGGAAACTGTGAGCATCCTATCACCAAGCCAAGTTCAAGAATGCTACAGAATTCCTGGAAGCCTGGCCCTCAGACAAATCAGCCATCAATAGGCACATAGAAATAAGCAACAGCTACACGCCGATCAAAAGAGACAATCGAAAAGCCAAAGAGGAAACAAAAAGACCAAAACATCTTAAGCAGAGATTAACATCAAGATTAAGACTAGACTAAGAATCAAGAAGTAAACAACACCCTAATCAAAGAACTACCAACTCAGACAAGAAATAAAACAATAAATAACAGACTAATCAAAGAACCTCCAAAACACTCCCACCAACTTTGTCAGAAAAAGCCACTTGGATATAAAAAAGAGAGTCAGCCCCATTCTCTTCTAGCACTGATGATGTTACTTAGTGGGGTACTGAAACGTCTGCAAGAAAGCAAACAAGCTCAGAGATGGTACGGTATATTTTTTCAGCCCCAGAAAGATAGTTTTTCTCCCCCAATAGCAATATTTTTCCCTGCTGGCTTGGGAATTCTGGGAGTTGAGGTCTAAGCCAAGCTTGAGAAATGCTGTTCAGGGGTGGGATTCAGCCAGTTTGGACAAGTTCGGGCGATCCAGATGTTAAATTTACATCTGGTTTGCTGAAATGGTAGTTGAACCGACTGGCTGGCCCCGCCCACCCTGCCCTGCCCCTCCCAGCAGTCTCCATGCGGCCCATTTTTGATGCACATAAGTGCAGGGTCCGTGCAGAGGATTTGGGAGGGCAAAAAATGGGCCTTCTGAAAAACGGGCCCACTTCCGGCTTCCGGTGAGCCTCTGGATGCCAGGAGAGGCCATTTTTGCCCTCCCAAAGGCCCGAGGGAAGCCTCCGGACTCTGGGGATGGCGAAAAATGGCCCTCCCAGAAGTTCCAGTAGGCCACGCCCACCCAGCAACGGGGCAGCAAGCCAATTGCTGGGATTTTTTAATCCCACCCCTGACGCTGCCCTATAGTTTCCTAGTTTTACCAACCCTCTACATCAGTGGTGGAATTCAAAAATGTTACTACCGGTTCTGTGGGTGTGGCTTGGTGGGCATGGTTTAGTGGCCGTGGCAGGGGAAGGATACTGCAAAATCTCCATTCCCTTCCCACTCCTGGGGGAAGATTATTGCAAAATCCCCATTCCCTCCCCACCCCACTAGCCTGCTTTTCAGCTCTGTTCTCCTGTGCAGGGCAACCAAAGAAGACCCAGCCAATCAGCTGGGACTCGAGAGGCGGAGAATAGATGGGGGCAGGGCCAGTCAGAAGTGGGATTTGCCAGTTCTCTGAACTACTCAAAATTTCCGCTACCGGTTCTTTAGAATCGGTCAGAACCTGCTGAATACCACCTCTGCTCTATATGTCTTTCCACATTTATAATCAGGATAGAACTCTTGAAAAAAAAAATCACCTTTGGGACCACCATGACCGAGATGACTGAGAATATTCATACACAATCTGGATAGAACTGCCACAGATTGAATTCACATAGTCCTTTACCGTATTCCCTGAAGCCACCATTTTCTGGCTTTGCAACACACACAATGTACAGGGACTGATTAGATGAAGCCTGGCTCAATAGTAGTAATTACGAGAAAGATCTTGGAATCCTAGTGGGCAATCACTTAAATATGAGCCAGCAGCGTACAGCAGCAACTTAAAAAGCCAACACAATCCTAGATTGCATTAACAGAGGGATAGAATCAAGCTCACACGAAGTATTAGCCACACTGTATAAAGCCTTAGTAAGAGCACACTTGGAATCCTGCATCCAGCTTTGGCCACCATATAAAAAAAGTTGTTGAGACTCTGGAAAGAATGCAGAGAAGAACAACAAAGATGATTAGTGAGCTGGGGGCTTAAATATATGAAGAACCGTTGTAGGAATTGGGTATGCTTAGTCTAGTGAAAAGAAGGACCAGGGGTGACATGATAGCAGTATTCCAATATTTGAAGGGGGCTGCCACAAAGAAGAGGGGGTCAAGCTATTCTCCAAAGCCCCTGAGGGCAGGACAAGAAGCAATAAGGATGGAAACTAATCAAAGAAAGAGAAGCAACCTAGAAGTAAGGAAAGATTTCCTGACAGTGAGAACAATTAATCAGTGGAACAACTGGCCTCCAGAAGTCGTGAATGCTCCAACTTTGGAGGTTTTCCTTTTCCTTTTTCATACTTACGTACGTGTTGCTCGTCTATTTTAAATTAATAAAGTTTATTTTAAAAAAAAGAAGAAGAGATTGGACAGCCGTTTGTCTGGAATGGTACAGGGTCTGCTGCTTGAGAAGGGGGTTGGACTAGAAGACCTCCAAGGACCCTTTCAACTTTGTCGTTCTGTAAATTCTACTGCATAGTGCAATATTAATGCAATATCAGGGGTTTTCAATTCAATTGTATAGAATGCGAAGGGTGTGTTTGTGTTTTTATCGCTATAATGTACACTGAAGGTGGCATTTAATTTCGTTGTATGAGGGGCAGTAAAGTAAACTAAACTAAACTAAATCACAGTAAACCCCAAAACACGAACCTGGGTTGGTTTAACATCCCGTCTGAATGCCTGTGCTGGGTTTGCAACCAATGAACCTATTGGGGGAAATGCAATTGATCGCAAAGATACGTTTTCCCTTGTAGGATTTGGCTTGTTGTGCAGATTGCAAATGGCAGCCGTGTAATTGCAGGAAATTGCATCTGTCATAAACGTGCAATGGTTGCCAAGCATCTGAATTACGGTTACATGAACTGTGGGGAAACTGTGACCGTCGTAACTGCAAGGACCTGTCATAAGTCACATTTCCCAGCACTGTCGTCACTTCAAACGTTCCTTAAGCAAATGGTCCTAACTTGTTGACGATTATCAGTTCGTACCTGTAGCTATGTGCATAAGGCTGCCGATGTGCATGAAGCTAAGAGCACACTCAGGGGTGGGATTCTACCACTTCAGACCAGTTCGGGCGAACCGGATGTTAAAAATTACAGCTGGTTCGCCGAACTGGTATTTCAACTGAACGGCTGGCCCCTCCCCGTCCCACCCCGCCCCTCCCGGGAGTCTCCCCCGTCCCATTTTCAATGGAGGAAAATGTAGGGTCTGCGCGGAGGCTCTGAGAGGGGGAAAAATGGGCCTTCCGGAAGTCCAGAAATGGGTGGGCCTCCAGCTTCTGGTGGGCCTCCAGAGGCCGGAGGAAGCCGCTTTCGCCCTCCCAGAGGCCCGAGGGAGGCCTCTGGACCCTTGGGAGGGCAAAAACGGCCTCCCCCCGGGCTCTGGTGGCCCGCCGGAAGCCGGAAACAGGAAGTTCCGATAGGCCCCACCCGCCATGTCTAGATAGGCCACACCCACCCAGCAACCGGGCAGCGAACCGGTTGTTGGGATTTTTGAATCCCACCCTTAACACACTCACATATGAGATACTCTACTACAAAATGTAACACACACACATACACACACCTTCCATGTGCTAAACTGGCACAAAATTGCAAGGCTGTTTATCTACAACTTGCCTTTTATTCTGGCAAATTTCAGAACATTCATGATGTGAATGATTTGCTTCCTGCTTACATAAAAGGGACTCTACCCAATACAGACAAAAACACTGTAAAAAAAAAAAAACAGCCACCGTGCCTCAAGGCTCACACAAGCACTATTGCAAAACGCATGTTTTGCTTCGCATCTGCAGAAGGCATGGGTCTCTTCTGACACCATATGGGTGATGCTAGGGGGGAAAAAAATCGGACGTGCGTGGGCTGCTTTAACACCTGGTCAAAACTATAACAACACCCCAGGTATACAACACAAGAGAGTGTAATAACAAACAACATAAAATGCTGCCTGCTCTGTCTGTCATCTATCCCTTCTGCCTGCCTGCCTTATCTATCCATCCTTCCGTCCACTAAACTAACAATCTTATCTATCAATGATCCATCCATTTATGCATCCATCCATCCTTCCATCCATCTATTTATCTACTTTATTTATCCATCCTCCATCCACTTACCTACCCATCTACCGGTCTCTCCACCCACCCATCCACCCACCCACCCACCTGTCTCCCCATCTGCCTCTCCATCCATCTCTCTATCCATCCATCCATCCATCCATCCATCCATCCATCATCCATCCATCAACCGATCTCTCAATCCATCAGTCTATCCATCCATCCATCTATCCATCCATTTGGCTAGTTGCCCACCCATCCATCAATCCATCCATTCATCATCCATCCATCCATCCATCCATCAATCTCTCCATCCATTCATCATCCGTCTCTCCGTCCAACCATCCATCCATCCATCCATCCATCCATCCATCCATCCATCCATCCATTTTCCTAGCTGTCTGGCCATCCATTCATCCATCGACTTACCTATCATATCCATCAAACCATCATCCATCCATCGACTTACCTATCTTATCCATCCATCCGTCTCTCCATCCATCCCTCCATCCATTCATCCACCTATTGACTTACCTCTTATCCATCAATCCATCCACCCATCCATCCGTCTCTCCATCCATCCACCCATCCATCCATTGACACCTATCTTATCCACCCACTCACCCATCCATCCATCAATCTCTCAATCCATCAGTCCGTCCGTTCATCTGTCCATCCGTCCGTCTATCCAATTTACAGACCAACTCAATCCCTAAAGTCTGGCCAGCTTACAGGATGCAACAATAAAACCTTGCCAAACACTGGAATCTATCAATCAGTGAACATGGTAGAATATGGTGCGACCGATCCGATTTCATGGCCTTGTTTTTGCAGCAGTCGTTAAGTGAAGCAATAGTTCGCTACGGTCAAAGCTTTGACAAAAAACGGAAATACGTGCCACTTTTTTTTTTCAAAACCATCATAAACCACAATCAGGTGTCCACGGGACACCACAAACAGCCATACATGCAGCCGTCGAGCGCCTGAAATTTGGTCACATGACCATGGGAGGGGGGCACCGACCCTCAGGACTTTGAATCCGGGTCGTAAGGAAGGTCATCCCTTCGAACGGTTGCTAAGCAACCTATCAGTCAGTCGAGAATCACCTGTGCTGCCTTCAGGCACACACACACACCCCAGGGCTACGACAACAGGCTGCAATCTTCCTGCTATTTCTGCAGCATCTCCAGCGAGCAACACACGACGCATAAGCCAAGGCAGCGTCCCCGTCCTATGGGGTCCAAAGCCCCAGGAGCAACACGTACAAAGACGCAGCCCTCCGGTTCTGTGTTTTGCATAGTACTCAGACGGAGCGTGCAACAGGGACTGACACGCCAGACGAGGCACACCCCGTAACGTCTTGCACCCACTTGTATTCAGCGGCTCTTCGCTGCACGTCGAGCCGCGACACCGAGGGACATGCGTCAAACGTTCGGACGGCCAAGCAAAGTGGAGGAGGAGGAGGAGACAAAAACATTGGGGAAGCTGAAACGGATCTCTGCACACACAAAGACACACAAACGCACACGCCGTCACCCAGGTTGGGAGGGAAACGCACAGTGCCGTGTTGCCATGAGAACGGCGGTGTGAATCCAGGACTGCGCGGAGGCCGAGTGGAGAACGCTGGCATCCTCCCCTCCTTCCCTCCCTCCCTTTCTTTCTTTCAACAAGAAAGAACATTTAATTAGCCGAGCCTAAATTATTCCCAAATTATGGTAATTAAGCCAGAGAAGAGGGGGTTTGAAATCCAGTTTCCGTGCTTGTGCTCAGTGGGGAAACTGGGAACCTGAATGCCGCCTGACATCCAAAGAGCTGTACGTGCAAGATAGTTTCTCCC
This sequence comes from Bungarus multicinctus, assembly GCA_023653725.1. NCBI lineage: Eukaryota > Metazoa > Chordata > Lepidosauria > Squamata > Elapidae > Bungarus > Bungarus multicinctus. The sequence continues at coordinate 163,378,160 of CM042838.1, read as the reverse complement.
TTTGGAAAAGGTAAACGACCCTAACTTTTGCGGGGTGGTTGTGGTATAATTTGGGGGAGGGGGGGGTCTCTCTTGGCTCCCAGGGACCTGAAGGAATTGTCCACCGTGGTTTTCTTTTTTGCCTGCAAAAATAGCTCAGCTGCTTCCTTTAGGGATGTTTTTCTGCCTTATCTTAATTTAGCTCTCAGATTGGGCTTCCCTAGTGGTCTTCCCCATCTACTAATCTGCCCTGACACTGCTCAGCTTTTGGAGATCAGGGAAGGCAGATTAGGCCCTGCCACTTGAAGTTAAACCTCCCAAAAGTCCATCTTGTGATTGCATCAGGGGTGGGATTCAAATTTTTTAACAACCAGTTCTGTGGGTGTGGCTTAGGTGGTGGGCGTGGCTTGGTGGTCATGTAGACTGGGTGGACATGGCTTGGTGGTCGTGTTATTGACTGGGCGTGGCCAACTCAATATCACTCACATCGAGGCACGCATTTCCTCGCCTGGCCTCTCATGACTGTGGGGATACTGCAATAGGCGTTAAGTGTGAAAAGTGGTCATAAGTCACTTTTTTCAGTGCCATTGTAACTTTGAATGGTCACTCCACACAAGCAAAGTACCAGCAAAGAAGGGGGAAAAAACTCCAGAGACGTTCCTGAGACAGGAAGTCTAGTCCTGCCAAGAATGTAATAAGGATTAACGGAGAGGCAGTTTCTCTAAGCAACACCAGAATGTTTCCTTCCTGCCTTCCTTACAGGATTAGGCCAGTAATTTCTTCTAATAACCGGTTCTCCAAGCTGCTTAGAATGTTAACAACCAGTTCTAGCAAATAGGTGCGATCTGGTAGAATTCCACCCCTGGATTGCATGGAGAGAGATGCGACAGTGTTTTTAGATGTGGTTGGCTTGGTCCTTCTTCTAATACAGGTGGTCCTCAGCTTACAACCACAGCTGAGCCCAACGTTTATGATTCTTTAGGGCCGTGTTGGTGAACCTATGCCATGCATGCCAGAAGTGGATGCAGAGCGATTTGCCCCTGGCACGTGAGAAGTCGGCCGGAAGAACCCCACTGCACATGCGCATGCCCTGCCGCTCAACAGCTGATTGCCGAGTATCTGGCGCGCATGCACAGGGGGCGGAGGGGGGTGCATGGGAGATGCATGTGCATAGATGCGCTGTGCACATGCATAGATGCAGGGTGTGCGAAGGGGAATCGCATGCACAAAGATGTATTGTGCACGAGAGGGACATTGCACACATGCGCAGATGCACGGTGCACAAGGGGGGCCTCGAGCGCATGTGCAGGGGGCGTGAGGGAGCCCAGCATGCATTGCCTTCTGGGTGCTGGCACACGCATGCACGCAAACGAGCGCCTGCACAATTATCGACACAGGAACCGAAAAAAGTTAGCCACCCCTGCTTTAGCGAGCTTTTATGTTATGAAGTGAGTTTTGCCCCATTTTTCGACCTTTCTTGCCACCAGTTGTTAAGTGAATCAGTGCAGCTGTTAAGTTAGTCACCTGGTTGTTAAGTGAATCTTTGCTTCCCATTGGACTTTTCTTGGCAGACGTTCTCAAAAAGGATTCGCGTGAGCCCGGCCCACTGCAACCGTCACAAATATGAGTCAGTTGCCAAGCGTCTGAATTTGGATCACGTGACCCTGGGGATGCTGCAACAGTCCCACGCGTGAAAAAAAGTCCCTTTTTTTCCAGTGCCTTCGAACGGTCACTAAATGAATGGTTGTAAGTCAGCAGCAACTAACCTGTCCTGACCCCACTCAGCTTTTTGAGATCAGCTATTTTCTTTTTCTTATATGTATCCATGTATTCATAACTATGTTTTTACTTATACCTATTATCTTGTAAGCAATTGACAAAAATAAATAAATAAAATAATAAATTAGGACCTGCAAGGCTGGAAAAAAAATAAAATAAAATGAGCAGGAGGATGGAGGAAAGGAGAGATGGAATTTGGGTGGTGGAAGGGACCTCAGAGGTCTTCTAGTCCAACCCCCTGCTCAGCCAAGAGAGCCTATACCAATCATGGCTAACCTTTTTGTCTCACCCATAATGCAATGTGTGTGTGACTCACACACACACTCGCAGTCTGCCCGTCCCCCCTGTGCATGTGCATTCAACCCTCCCACGCCCCATTTTGGGCCTAGCAGGCCTCCCTGGAGCCTCCTGGGAGCAAAAACAGGGCGCAAGGGGGTACAATGTCCCTCCCCGCGGACCATTTTTGCTCCTAGGAGGCTGCAGAGGCCTACTAGGCCCAAAATGGGGAACGTGAGGGAGGCACCACTCCTGCACTCCACCCGTCCCCCACGTAGGCACAGCAGAGAACCAAACATTGGCTGGCTGGCGGAAGGCGTGCGCACATGCGTGGTGGAGTTGAGCTAGGGCGATGGCTTGCGTGCCCGCAGACGAGGCTCTGCATGCCACCTGTGGCACTCGTGTCATAGGTTCGTCACCAGGGCCCTGTACTATATCAGACAAGTGGCTGTCCAATCTCTTCTTAAAAATCTCCAGTGTTGAAGCGCCCGCAGAATCTTATCTCTTCATTCAGTCACAAGCTTGACTTTTGGGAGATTTAACTTCAGGTGACTGACAGGTCCCAATAGCTTTAGCTGAACTCAAAAAGCTGAGTAGTGTCAGGACAGGTTAGTTGCTTACAGACAGGAGGCCACCAGGCCAGCCCAATCCTATGCAGGTAGTGCTTGGAGCACCCGCAACTTCTGGGAGGCAAATTGTTCCACTGATTAATTATTCCAACCATCCTTAGTTCTAAGTTGCTTCTCTCCTTGATGAGTTTCCATCCGTCGCTTCTTGTCCTGCCCTCAGGGGCTTTGGAGAATAGGTGGGCCCCCTTTTCTTTGTGGCAGCCCATCAAATACTGGAATACTGGCTATCGTGTCACCCCTGGTCCTTCTTTTCATTAAATGAGACATACACAATTCCTGCAACTGGTCTTATAAAAACCTCCAAGATCCCTTCCAGCTCTATTCTGATTGAATCTTATATCCAGCTCACTTAGAAGAGCCGATTTCAAATTCCTTAGGACTGTCACAAAGAGGGATATGTGTGTGTATGTGTATGTGTATGCGTGTATGTATATATATATATGTGTATGTATGTATGTATGTATGCAGGTCTTGGCATGTTCAGGTCTTTTCCCGTGTAAGATTGAGACTATCTGGGCAACGTTTCAACGAAATCTAACTCGCCATCTTCAGGCTGGTGCTTTCGGCTTTGTGCGTGTGTGAGCAAAGTGTGATCTGAGTTCTGTCTCCCTATACATACTGGTGGGGAGATTGGCTGTGTCATTTCTTGATTGGTTGATGGAGTTGATGTTTGCAGATTGGCCGACTTTTTCTTAAGAACATGTGTGGCTGAGATATTGGCTGTGTGTCTATCAGCCTCCTGTGTTGTAACGACTTGGGTAATGGGCTGTGTGATGACCTTCTGAGTTCTATTGTTTTGACATCCTGGGTCTTGTGCTGTAATCTCCTGGGTCATAATGACCTGGGTAATAGGCTGTGTGATGACCTTCTGAGTTCTAATCTTGTGACCTCCTGGGAATTTACCCAAGTCAGGCAAACCGGTACAGACACCTGTTTGTGTCTGTAGATGTAGATGTATATTACATTACATTATACTACGCTACACTACACTATATATGTGTGTGTGTGTGTATGTATGTGTGTGTGTATGTATGTGTGTGTGTATGTATGTGTGTATATATATATATATATATATATATATATATATATATATATATATATATATATATATACACATACATATACATACATACACACACACATACATACACACACACATACATATATAGTGTAGTGTAGTGTAGTATAATGTAATGTAATATACATCTACATCTACAGACACAAACAGGTGTCTGTACCGGTTTGCCCTGGTTCGCGCGAACCGGTTATTAATTTTATGGGCAGTTTGCCGAACCAACAAATACCACCCCTTGCTGGCCTTGCCCACCCTGCCCCTCCCCTCCCAGGAGTCCCCATGCAGCCCATTTTGGATCCCAGGTAAGTGCAGGGCCTGTGCTTGGGGAAGGCAAAAAATGGGCCTCTTGGAGGCTCTGGAAGGCCAGAAACGGGCCTGTTTCCGGCCTCCAGAGAGCCTCTTGAGCCTGGGGAAGCCATTTTTGCCCTCCCAGAGGTTCCAGGATAGCCTCCAGAGCCCAAGGAGGGCAAAAATGTGCCCCACCGAGGCCCATTTTTGCTCCCAGGCCAGGGTGGCTCAGGAGTCTGAGTAGGCCACTCCCAGCATGGCCACCCAACAATTGGGCAGAGAACCAGTTATTAAATTTTTTGAAGGCCACCCCTCTGTGTGTGTGTGTGTTTGTGTGTGTGTGTGTTTCTGTGTGTGTGTTTCTGTGTGTGTGCACACGCGCGCGTATACACACACACACATACATACACACACATGCACACATACATCCCTGGAAGACAGGCACAGAGGGACTCTGAGTGACAGATGGAAGATTGGGGCTGAACATTATGAGAGAACTCTTTGTGAGTTAGAGCAATTTGATAGAAGAACCAATGATCAAGAGGGGAATTGATTTATGGCTAGTCCTCGACTTACAGCCATTCATTTAGTGACCATTTGAAGTTACAACAGCACTGAAGAAAGTGACTTAGGACCGATTTTCACACTTACGATCGTTGCCGCATCCCCATGGTCACGTGATCAAAATTTGGATGCTTGGCAATCTCCTCGTATTTATGACAATGGCAGGGTCCCAAGGTCATGTGTTCCTCTTTTGTGACCTTCCAACAAGTTAAGTCCATGGGGAAGCCAGATTCACTTAACAACCGTGTTGCTAACTGAACAACAGCGGCGATTCACCTTAACCACTGTGGCAAGGAAGGTTGCAAAATGGGATAATATTCACTTAATCATTTTCTGGCCTAGCGAACAGAAATTTTGGCCATCAATTGTGGGGCCTTAAGTTGAGAACTACCTGTAAAGAAATGAACTCTGAAAGGAGCCTGATTTGATGACCCAGGGTGGGATACAAAATAAACACAATCACTAAAACAGGTGAAGCCCCTTTTATTCCTTCACTTTGCTTCAAAGTTCCAAATATCCTTGACTGGAGACAAAAAAACTCCCCCACAAGCAGTTACGAAAAGGAGGAAATGCCACTTAAACTAAAAAAGCCTATAAATTATAAAGAGTAAAAACAACACAAACCACACTGAAGCAATTAAGGGAACCAGGCAAGATAAATGCTTGAAGATGTCCATAGATATCGGAACATACACTGAGAAGGACGCTAAACTCAGAGAGGAATTACAGACTAGAGATATTTCCAGGCTTTGTTTCCAGCACTGGCCCATATGCATGTCCATCCTTTTAACCAGTTCTCACAGCTGCAGCCCATGAAGAGGATCAAACCCCTTTCCTTTCCTGTAGACCACGCTATTCACGTCTCTCCCTTATCTTCTCCGCCCTGCGTGTCCTAGGATGGAGAGAGGATGGGCCTGGGTCTTCCTCTGACTGCCCAACTGGCCTCTGCCCTTCCCCAGCCTCCTCTACAACCTCCGGAGCCACACTTCCACTCCCTGTTGGCTGTTCCTCCTCTCCCTCAGAGTCAGTCTCCACCAGGGGCATGACACCTGAGCATTTCTACGCACAGGACTTTGAGAGAAGATGCACCCACACACAAATGCAGAGGTTTTATTTTTAAAACCACAGACCGTGGATCTGACATTTTCCGTTTCCCTTCGAGCCCCCACAGGTGGCATCTCTCTGTCAAGCAGCCCCTGATTCCCTCCCTCCCCCACTCTGCAAATATAAGAGAATGAAGCCAGCAAGAAAATATTTCAAAATAGCGAAAGTGAAAGGTTAATGGCCCTCTTCCTTTGTCTGTTCTACCTTAAGAAATAGCTGTGGAAGCAACTGAACTTTAGAAGGGAAAAAAATAATAATCCCTTTTTGATGTTTCTGTGTGAGAGGGAAGGATAAGCAACCAGCTGCTTTAAGAATTACCTTTCCCAGATTGGATCCTGGCCAGGTGTTTTGGACTACAAGTCCCATCAGCTTGAGTTATCGCAATTACAAACAGAGCTCAACTTAGAAACTCAGCTGGGACTGGAATCTGCCATTGAGCCAAACAGTGATTAAGCAAAACGCCTATATGACTGCTTCACTCAATGACTGCAATCCTGGCTCCACCAATTGCAGTCGTTAAACAATTGCATGGGTTGTTAAGGGGAGCTTGGGAGTGCTCCAGGGATGAGGGAGTTTCTTGGCTGAACTCCTTCTGTTGGGGTGCAGAAACAGAGTTTAAGATCTGCTCGCAACAGAATACCCTAAATCACCAAGCTTGAAATTTTGGGCTTGGACAACCTTGAACTTTGCCCCCTGTGATTGGACAAGCGTAGTACCCAAAATTATCTGCTATAGCCTTCTACCCATCAATGACTACTTCAGCTTCAACCGCAACAATACAAGAGCACACAACAGATACAAACTCAATGTAAGCTGCTCCAAACTTGATTGCAGAAAGTACGACTTCAGTAACAGAGTGCTCAATGCCTGGAATGCACCACCTGACTCGGCTGTTACATCCTGTAACCCCCACCCCTTTAACCTCAAACTAACCACTATTGACCTCACCCCATTCTTAAGAGATCTGTAAGGGGCATACATAAGTGCACCATCGTGCCTATCATCCCTGGCCTATTGTCCCCATTTATTTATTTATTTATTACTCAAACTTCTATACCGCTCCCTCTCCCAAAAAGGGACTCGGGGCGGTGTACAGCCTACTAAAAACACATAACATACATCTAGAATAAATATAATTTAAATACAATTTAAAAATATATTAAATAAACAAGCCCGGCTGTATCCCATCCAATTAAGAAATTTAGAGATTTAAAATCAGGGATTAATTAAAAATTAAAAATATAAAATTTAGCAATTAAAACCCAATTTAGATCTAAAACCCAAAAACCCATTACTGGGCCAGGCCGGCCTGTTTGAAAAATAGGGTTTTAACTGCGCGCCGGAAGGTCAGGATATCCATCATGGCCCGTATCTCCGGGGGGAGATCATTCCACAGGGAGGGAGCTCCCACAGAGAAAGCCCGCACTCTTGGGGCCGCCAGCCGACAACGATCAGGCGGCGGCACCCCAAGCAGGGCAACCCTGTGAGAGCGTACTGGGCGGCGGGAGGTTGATGATGGCAGTAGGCGGTCCCGTAAGTACCCAGGTCCCGAGCCATGGAGCACTTTAAATACCATCAGTACCACCTTGAATCGAACCTACTTTAAATACCATCAGTACCACCTTGAATTGTACCTACTTCCTGTATTCTTACTCATGTTTATTCTTATACCTATTATCTTGTAAGCGATTGACAAATCATATAAATAAATAAAATAAAATAAATCATGCTTCCCATCCCACTAAGGTCAGGAGGCCTCAAGTGGCTTCAGAGCTTACCGGTGTGTTCAAAGCTGCTATAGGCTAAGAACCTTTGCTGACTACAAAGCACACATAAATCGTTCCACTTCTTTTTATGCTGTTCTGTGGCTTTGTACCATTTCTGCACGAGCCAGGAAAAGGGCGGTGAAAATATTGTCAGACCCCTCGCATAAACTTTGTCAGAGTATTCATGTTCATGAATTGAAATAGAGCACGGTAACAAGGTCAGCCAATGAACAGGCATAGCAACTAAATCAGTCAATGAGGACAGTTTGGAAACTGAAACTAGAAGTAGCTTAGACGTGGCTCTACATTAAACTCGGCAGCTCTGAAGCTTTGTTGAGCTCCGAGTCTGTCTATTGAAAATGAAACTGCTTCTCTCCTCTGCTGTATATAATGCTTGCCTGCTGAACTAAAGTGAAACTAATGTCTGTTTCTGAGCTCCTTAGTTGCTACTGAAGTTACTTGCAACATGTTTGTGTGAGTTTACTCCATGTTGGAAAAAACTACAACTGGTTTGTAAAATCTACTTATTATGTTTATAAAGATGTTAAATGAAGCATCAGCCATCTGTGTTTATTTTTCTGGCGCTGCAAAACTCTGAACAAACTTGGGCATAAACTGTTTCAACTTCTTCCCTCAAGATGATACTACAGGGCATTGCACGCCAAAACAACCAGACACAAAGACAATTCCTCCTTGCCGCCTCCATGCTATCACTCTGCTAAACAACTAATTCCCACAAGACTTGTCTTATGCCCTGGGATGTCAAACCACCTAGTACTTGGGTGTCAAACTGGATTTGTTCAATGCCGGATCAGCATTGTAGTTCTCCGTTGGCCGTGGAGGGGAGAGGTCTGTGGGGAATGGTGGGGGAAATGGGATGGATGCTTCCTGCAGCACTTTACTGGCCAAAAGAGGGCATGGGGGGGCCTCACATGCCCCTCTAGGCCTCGTTTTCACTCTCCACGGCCTCCTGCAGCACTCTGCCGGCCGAAAACGGGCCTCCCGAGGCCCCCGTGCAGCCCGTTTTCGGCTGGCAGAGTGCTGCTGGAGGCCTTGGAGGTTGAAAACAGGCTGTGGGGGGCCCCCGCGTGGCCCATTTTTCAGCCCATTTCCAGCCTGTTTTTTGGCCTGTTTTCACCGGCAGAAGCACTGCAGGCCAGTTTTTTAATATTCCCAGGCCGGCTCCAAGGGCCGGATTTAAGCACCTTGAGTTTGACACCCCTGACTTAGTAGGACTGCATTACGATTACAGAGCTAGTATTCAGCAGGTTCGGACCAGTTCTGGAGAACCGGTAGTGGAAATTTTGAGTAGTTCAGAGAACCTGCAAGTCTATTCTCTGCCTCCCATTGAGTCCCAGCTGATCGGCTGGGTCTTTTTTTGTTGCCCTGCACAGGAGAAGAGAGCTGGAAAGCAGGTTAGTGGGGTTGGGAGGGAATGGGGATTTTGCAATAACCTTCCCCCTGGAGCGAGGAGGGAATGGAAATTTTACAGTATCCTTCCCTGCCACACCCACCAAGCCACACCCACCAAGCCAAGCCACACCCACCAAGCCATGCCATGCCCACCAAGCCACACCCACAGAATGGAAATCTTGGGCTGAACTGCAGTCATAACCCGAGGACTCTCTGCACTCAATGTATAATAAAGCAGAGAAAGCAAGTCAACAATATTGCTTTCAAGCAGAATTCTTCCAAGGCCACAAATTCTGCTTTTGCAAAGTAGATGCTTTTAAACTATTTCCATGTTGCTATAGTTTATTATTATTGTTGTTGTTGTTGTTGGTGGTGGTGGTGGTGGTGTTAGAGGTGATAACAGGGTAGAATAAACTGGCTATTAATGGAAATATTTAATAAAGAAGCATCTTGAGATCCGGGAACCAGGTTGGCTCTCTACTCTCAAAACAGAGAGGAGAAGGGAGCCTGGATCTCCACCAGGATGTGAGAAACCGTCCTGCAGTGTGAAAATGATTGTGTGTCCATGTGTGTGTGTGTGTGTGTACATATGTGTTTGTGTGCCACAGCTTTCAGTGAAAGTGAGGAAGAAAAATGGTGTGAGAATTGCTTTTCCTCCAGACGAAAGGACCACAGTAGCATTGACCGAAATACTAACGCGATCCTAGGCTGCATTAACAGAGGGATAGAATCAAGATCACGTGAAGTGTTAATACCATTTTACAAGGCCTTGGTAAGGCCACACTTGGAATAAGGCATCCAGTTTTGGTCGCCACGATGTAAAAAAGATGTTGAGACTCTAGAAAAAGAGTGCAGAGTAGAGCAGCAAAGAGGATTAGGGGACTGGAGGCTAAAACATATGAAGAACGGTTTTCAGGAATTGGGGATGTCTAGTCTAATGAAAAGAAGGACTAGGGGAGACACGATAGCAGTGTTCCAATATCTCAGGGGCTGCCCCATAGAAGAGGGAGTCAAGCCCCTTGTCCAAAGCCCCTGAGGGTAGGACAAGAAGCAACGGATGAGAAACTAATCAGGGAGAGAAGCAGCCTGGAATTAAGGAGAAACTTCCTAACAGTGAGAACAATTAATCCGTAGAATAGCTTGCCTTCAGAAGTTGTGAGTGGTCCATCACTGGAGGTTTTTAAGAAGAGATTGGACAATTATTCACCTGGAACGGTATAGCGTCTGCTGCTTGAACAGAGGGTTGGACTAGAAGACCTCCAAGGTCCCTTCCAACTCTGTTATTCTGTTAAATGGTCAGCTCCTCCCTTTCCTAAAAGAAACAGCTCTCTTTCCCTCCCCCCCAAAAAAATAGGAATAGCAGGAACTAATTGCCTGAGTATATAGGTAGTCCTCGATTTATGACCGCAATTGAGACCAGAATTTCTGTTCCTAAGCAAGACTGTTGTCAAGTGAGTTTTGCCCCATTTTACAACCTTTCTTGACTCCGTTGTTAAGTGAATCTCTGCAGCTGTTAAATTAATAGCACTGTTGTTAAGTGAATCCCTGAAGTTGTTTAAGTCAGGAACACGGTTGTTAAGCGAATCAGGCTTCCCCATTGACTTTGCTTGTTGGAAGGTCGCAAAAGGGGATTGTGTGACCTACCACCATCATAAATATGAGTCTGTTGCCACGGATCTGAATTTTGATCACGTGACTGTGGTTCGTAAGTGTGAAAAACAATATAAGCGAGGCTCACTTTTACAATGCACGAACGGTCGTTGTAACTTCGAACGGTCATTAAATGAACGGTTCTAAATAGAGGACAACCTGTAAAACAAAGGGATGAAGAGGCTTGACTCCTAAAAGGAAGTGGCTCAAAACTAAAAAATTGGTGACAGACTAAAACTAAAATTGAGCTGATTTAAGTAAGTGACAACAGCCTAGGCCCAAGGGTGGGATGCTACAGGTTCACACTTATTCGCTAGAACCGGTTGTTTACAGTCTAAGCAGTTTGGAGAACCGGTTGTTAGAATAAATTATGGGCCTAATCCTGTAAGGAAGGCAGGAAGGAAACATTCTGGTGTCGCTTACAGAAACTGTACTGCCTTATTACATTCTTGGCAGGACTAAACTTCCTGTCTCAGGAACTTCTTTGCAGTTTTTTCCCCCTCCTTTGCTGGTACTTTGCTTGTGTGGAGGAACCATTCAAAGTTACAATGGCACTGAAAAAAGTGACTTAGGACCATTTTTCACACTTACGACTGTTGCAGCATCCCCACAGTCACGAGAGGCCAGGCGTGGAGATGCGTGCCTCGATGTGAGTGATGTTGAGTTGGTCACGCCCAGCCAGTCACATGACCACCAAGCCACACACCCCAACTAAGCCACGCCCACATAACCGGTTGTTAAAAAATTTGAATCCCATCCCTGCCTAGGCCTCTGATGGCGAACCTGTGGCGTGCGCCAGAGGTGGCATGCAGAGCCCTCTCTCTGGGCACGTACATCATTGCCAGCTACTCTTCTGGTTTATGGCCTGCACATGCATGCCAGTCAGCTGGTCTTTGCGGGCACTAGAGCGCTGGAAAACGGCCAAAGAAATGGCCAAAAACCAGGATGTTTTTTGGGACGTCTTCTGGGCCATTTTAGGGCATTTTCAGGCTGTTTTTTTGGGCTGAAAAATGGCCCCAATATGGCCTGTAAATGCCCCCAAAACAGCCTGAAAACAGCTTAAAAATGGTCAAAGAACAGGCCGTTTTTTCGGGACATTTTCAGGCTGTTTTTTGGGCCGTTTTAAGTCATTTTCCAGGCTGTTTTTAGGACATTTTCTGTGCCGCTTTAGGCTGCTTTTTGGGGCCGTTTAGGCTGTTTTCAGGATGTTTTTCAGACTGAAAAATGGCCCCAAAACAACCTGAAAATCACCTGAAAACAGTGCCAAAAAACAGGCAGGTGCACACTGGCCAGCTGGTCTTCGGGTTTCCAATGTTCCGGCACCCACACATGCATGAACATGCATGTGCATTCCAGTTTGGGCACTCGGTACCGAAAAGGTTCGCCTCACTGGCCTAGGCCATGGGTCCCCAGCTCCTAGGCCGCGGCCTATGACTAGGGCGCAGCCTATTCAGAATTGGGCCACATGAGTGGCTGGCTGGAGCATGTGTGTGCGCACACAGCTCAAGTTGTGTGAGCAGTGGGCTGGCAGGCACTCGCACACACTGGCTCACCTTTTGTGCAAGTTGAGCTGTGTAACCCTCTACCCTGGCCTGCCCCTCACGCTTATATGGCCCACTTTCCCTTCCCTCCACCCCAAGATGGGCCACCAAGCCACAAAGGTTGGGGATTGCTGGCCTAGACTACAGCCTTATGATCTCCGAGTGGTCTCCCATCTAAATAACTGGTCCAGCTTAGCTTTCTGAGCTCAGCTAAGTGTGTCACCTGAGGAAACTTTATTCGTGTTAAATATTACAATTGGGGGCGAAAGAATGGAGCAGTTCTTAGAAACATATTAATCATTTGAGCAGAGGTTCCTAAAATAAAGTTTGCTAAGTCCTTAATTTTCTTTGATTTAGTCTGCTTTTTTACAACATTTTGCTTGTCCCGAAGGCAGCCTCTGCCATTTAGTATTTATGAAAAAGTGGTGGAAAGATAAAAGAAGAAAGTTTGAAGAGTAGAGGACTGGAGAGTAAAACATATGATGAATGGGTGCAGGAACTGGGCCTGGCTAGTCTAGGCAAGAGAAGGACCAGGGGAGACAGGAGAGCAGTCTTCCAATATTTGAGGGGCTGCCACAGAGAGGAAGGGGTCAAGCTATTTTCTAAGGCACCTGAAGACCAGACAAGGAATTAATAGATGGAAACTGAACAAGGAGAGATTCAACCGGGAAATAAGGAGAAACTTTCTGACAGTGAAAACAATCAACCCATGGAACAGAGGTTGCCCTCGGAAGTTGTGGGAGCTTCATCACTTGAGACTTTCAAGAAGAGACTGGACTGCCCTCGGTCAGAAATGGTGTAAGGTCTCCTGCTTGGGTGGGAGGTTGGACTAGATGACCTACAAGATCCCTTCCAACTCTGTTAATCTGTACCTGTTTCTTTCTTGTTCCACCTGCTGAAAAAAGTAATTTTTTAAAATATTCTTTTCCATCTCTGTGCTCAAAGAAGATTACAAACAATGATACTGGTAAGTCCTCGGCTCACAAAAGTCTGTTTAGTGCCCGTTCAAAGTTACAACAGCAGTGAAAAAAGAGACTTATGACCGTTTCTCACACGTCCATCTGTAAAAAATTTCCAGACCCACCGAAGGAAAAGGGATTTGGGAAGCATCTCAGAAGTTTTTCCAGAGTTTGAAGAAAAGAAAAGAAAAAATTTCACCCTTGCAAGATTCTTGCCACAAAGATAAGACTATCCAGATAATTCGTTTAGTGACTGAAGTTACAATGGCACTGGAAAAAATTGACTTTTTAACCATTTTTCAAACTGACAACCATTACAACGTTCCACACCATCACGTGATCAAAATTCAGACGCTTGGCAACTGACTCATAGTTATGACGGTTGCAGCATCCCGGGGTCAAGTGATCCCCTCTAGCGACCTTCTGCGAAGCAAAGTCAGTGGGGAAGCTAGATTCACTTCACAACTGTGTGACTAGCTTAACAACTGCAGTAATTCGTTTTGCGACTGTGGCAAGAAAGGTCGTAAAATGGGACAAAACTCACTTAACAACTGTCTCGGTTAGCTATGGAGATTTTGGGCTCCATTGTGGACGTAACTTCAGGACTAACTGTATTATATTTTTACCTGTCAATGAATGAATGTATGAATGAATGAATGAACGAACATGAACAACATTTCTTCTATTGAAACTGAACTAAAATTTGGGGTGCTTGAAAAACTAGAGTTCATTGGCGAAGGTTTGGACCCCGAAAAACCAGATTTTTCTGCAATGATTCACTTAACGACTGTGGCAAGAAAGGTCATAAAATGGGACAAAATTAACAAAACTCACTTGAATAGCAATGGAAATTTTGGGCTCCATTGTGGCCGTAACTTGAGGACTACCTGTATTATATATGAGTGGGGAATAAATAAATAGATAGACAGACAGACAGACAGACAGACAGACAAGACAAATAAATTAAAAAACAAATGTGAACAAAATTTCTCATGAACAAAATTTCTTCTAAGGTCTGCCATTCAAACTGAAATAAAATTCGGGGTGCTTGAAAAACTGGAATTTATTGACAAAGATTTGGACACTGAAAAACCAGATTTTTTGCGACGGCTCTTGGCCTCCTATTTCAAATAAAAGAAATGCAAAAGAACCTTGATGTGAAATTTGTCTGGACAACCTCGCAGGGCTAATGACAATGGGAAAAAAAAAAAAAAGGAATCCCAGGAACATTCATCTGTTTTTCCCAGCACATTTTGGATACATGACGCAAAATCGAAATCGTTCCAGGATGAATGGGTCCCCCCTCTGCAAAATGGTCGGATTCCCACACTTACCCCCGGAAGCGTCTTCTGTTCGTGCAAGGCAGTCTGAGCTTTGATAGCAGAGTCTCGGGCGCAGTAGGTCAGGAAGGCGCACCCTGAAACGGAAGCAGAAGGAACATCAAGCACCTCGTCTCTGTGCGCAGAAAGCATTTAACCCAGTGGTGGGATTCAAATTTTTTTACTACCGGTTCTGTGGGCGTGGCTTGGGTGTGGCGTGGCTTGGTGGGCGTGGCAGGGGAAGGATACTGCAAAATCCCCATTCCCTCCCCACCCCACTGACCTGCTTTCCAGCTCTGTTCTCCTGTGCAGAGCAACCAAAGAAGACCCAGCCGATCAGCTGGGACTCAATGGGAGGCGGAGAAGAGATGGGGGCGGGGCCAGTCAGAGGTGGGATTGGCCGGTTCTCCTAACTACTCAAAATGTCCGCTACTGGTTCTCCAGAACTGGTCAGAACCTGCTTAATACCACCTCTGATTTAACCGCTTTGTAAAACCCTTAGTAAAACCCCCACCTGGAATCCTGCATCCTGTTTGGGTCACCACACTACCCCCCCCCCCAAAAAAAAGGACATATTTTATTTACAAGGCTTCTTGCATTGAGTAGCTTGTATTTAAGGCCACTTGTTATTGGAATTGAGGTAGTTAGGGGCGTGCGTGCCTAGTTTTGGATGATGGTGGATTGGTTGAAGTAGGGTTGGATGAGGAGTTGTGGGTTGTGTGACTTACTTTTGATACAATCAGCACAGTAGTCAATGTACAGGTCCTTCTCTCCATTGTCTAGATGGTTTTTGAGTTCTGTGAGGAGTTCAAGGGAGCGGACACTCTATCTATCTATCTATCTATCTATCTATCTATCTATCTATCTATCTATCTATCTATCTATCTATCTATCTACCTATCTACCTATCTACCTACCTACCTACCTACCTACCTACCTACCTAGCTATTTATCTATCTATCTGGACCTGGGGTGCTAAAAACAGCGGTAAATGTAGGACAGTTGCCAAGCATCCAAATTTTGATCACAACACTGTGAGGATGCTATGATGGTCATAAGTGTGAGGACTGGCTGCTAGTCCCTTTTTTTCCATGCTGTTGTAACTTTGAACAATCGTTAAGTGAGTGGTTAAGTCGAGGACTGTATGTCACACCATGTCATAAGCACCACATCATAAACACCATGTCATAAACATGGAGGAATCACGTGAAATATTAGTACTGCTTTATAAAATCTTAGTAAGGTCCCACCTGGAATTCTGCATCCAGTTTTAGTCACTACATGACAAAAAAAAAGATGTTGGGAAAAGTGCAGAGAAGAGCAACTGAGATGATTAATGACCTGGAGACTAAAACACACGAAGAACGGTTGCAGGAACTGGGTATGGCCAGCCTAGAGAAAAGAAGTACTAGGGGTGACATGCTAGCAGTATTCGATTATTTGAGGGGCTGCCACAAAGAAGAGGGAGTCCAGCTATTTTCCAAAGCACCTGAAGGCAGGACAAGAAGGAATAAGCAAATAATTAATAGGAATTAGTAAGGCCACACCTGGAATTCTGCATCTAGTTTTGGTCACCATATTACAAAAAAGATGTTGGAAAAAGTGCAAAGAAGAGCAACTGAGATGATTAAAGCAGGGGTGGGATTCAAATTTTTTAACAACTGGTTCTGTGGGCGTGGCTAAGGTGGTGGGCGTGGCTTGGTGGTCATGTTATTGGCTTGGCATGGCCAACTCAATATCACTCACATCGAGGCACGCATCTCCTCGCCTGGCCTCTCATGACTGTGGGGATGCTGCAACAGTCGTAAATGTGAAAAACGGTCATAAGTCACTTTTTTCAGTGTCATTGTAACTTTGAATGGTCACTCCACACAAACAAAGTACCAGAAAAGGAGGGGAAAAAAACTCCAAAGAAGTCCCAGAGACAGAAAGTCTAGTCCTGCCAAGAATGTAATAAGGGTTAACGGAGAGGCACTTTCTGTAAGCAACCCCAGAATGTTTCCTTCCTGCCTTCCTTACAGGATTAGGCAAGTAATTTCTTCTAACAACTGGTTCTCTGAACTGTTTAGAATGTTAACAACCGGTTCTAGCGAATAGGTGCGAACTGGTAGAATTCCACCCCTTGATTAAAGGCCTGGAGATTAAAACATATGAAGAACGGTTGCAGGAAATGGGTATGTCTAGTTTCATGAAAAGAAGGACCAGGGGAGACATGATAGCAATATTCCAATATTTGAGGGGCTGCCACAAAGAGGAGGAGGTCAATTTATTCTCTGAAGCACCAGAAGGCAAAACAAGAAACAATGGGTGGAAACTAACCAAGGAAAGAGAAAGCCACCTGGTGTTAAGGAGAAACTTCCTAACAATGAGAACAATTAACCAGTGGAACAGCTTGCCACCAGGAGTTGTGGGTGCTTCATCACTGGAGATTTTAAGAAGAGACTGAACCAGAGGTGGTGTTCAGCCGGTTCTGACCGGTTCTACAGAACCGGTAGCGGAAATTTGGAGTAGTTTGGAGAACTGCCAAATACCACCTCTATTCTCTGCCTCCCGTTGAGTCCCAGCTGATTGGCTGGGTCTCCTTTGGTTGCCCTGCACAGGAGAACAGAGCTGGAAAGCAGGTTAGTGAGGTGGGGTGGGAATGGAGATTTTACAGTATCCTTCCCCTGCCACGGCCACTAAACCATGCCCACCAAGCCACGCCCACAGAACCGGTAGTAAAAAAAATTGAATCCCACCACTGGACTGAACAATTACTTGCCTGAAAGGGGCTTCCTACTTAAGCAGGGGGCTGGACTATAGGACCTCCAAAGCCCTTCCAGATCTATTCTGATTGACTGAACCTTGGAAGCGAGTCTAGGGCCCTGTGTTTAATCCCTCTCTCTATCAAGCCAGGAGAATCTACTCATCTCCTACACTGTAAATGATCACGATCACATTAACAAACATTAGGAGGATTAACCCTTTTTCTACTGAGACAGTTTACAAGTGGTTCTCGATTTACAATATTTGTTTAGTGACAGTTCAAAGTTAGAACAGTTCAAAGTAACAGTTCAAAGTTAGAATGGCACTGAAAAATGTGATTTATGACTCACGCATTTTATTGTATGTGTTTACATTGAGAGCTACAGCACCAGAGACAAATTCTGTGTATGTCCAGTTACAATTGGCCAATAAATAATTCTATTCTGTTCTGTTCTATTCTATTCTTTCCTTATTCCTTATTCCCTGTTCTATTCTATTCTATTATAATCTAATCTATTCTTTCCTTATTCCCTGTTCTATTCTATTCCTATTCTATTTCTATTCTATTCTTTCCTTATTCCTTATTCCCTGTTCTATTCTATTCTAATCTATTCTATTCTATTCTTTCCTTATTCCCTATTCTATTCTATTGCTATTCCTATTCTATTCTATTCTTTCCTTATTCCTTATTCCCTGTTCTATTCTATTCTAATCTATTCTATTCTATTCTTTCCTTATTCCCTGTTCTATTCTATTCTAATGCTATTCCTATTCTATTCTATTCTTTCCTTATTCCTTATTCTATTCCATATTCCATATTCTATTCCATTTCATTCCATATTTTCTATTCTATTCTATTATTTCCTTATTCCTTATTCCCTGTTCTGTTCTATTCTATTCCTATTTCTATCCTATTCTATTATTTCCTTATTCCTTATTCTATTCCATATTCCATATTCCATTCCATTCTATTCTGTTCCATATTCCATATTCCGTATTCCATTCTTCCACTTACAACCATTGTAGCATCCCCATAATCACACAATCAAAATTCAGAAGCTGGAAAACTGGCATGTATTTATGACAGTTGCAGAGTCCTGGGGTCTCTTTTTGCAATCTTCTGACAGGTAAAGCCAATGTGGAAGTCAGATTCACTTAACAACCATCTTACTATCTTAACAACCGCAGTGGCTCACCTAACAACTCTGGCCAGGAAGGCCTTAAAATGAGCCAAAACTTGCTTAACATCTGTATCGCTTAGCGTCAGAAATTTTGGGCTCAGTTGTGGACGTCAGTCAAGGACTACCTGCATTCCATTCACATGCCTGGCCCTCTGATTGGACTCTGTTCGTTCATAGTTCCCTTGGGCCTTTCTAGTTCAAGTTCACCAATTGATCCTTTTAACCACAAGTAAGGTTGTTTTCATTTGAAATCCCCAGAGCCTTACAGCGCAAGGGGTCACCAACCTTTTGGACCTCAGGGACCACTGAATTCATAATTTTAAATCCTGTGGACCACTAATATGATCTGCTGAATGACTGGCTGGGTGGGCGTGGTTCAACGGTCATGGAACTGGGTGGCAGAGGTGGTATTCAACAGGTTCTGACCAGATTTGGGGAATCGGTAGCATGTCAGGATTCCGGCAGTTACCCTCCATTTAAATCATGAGTCTCGAGCCAAACTTCCAAAGGATTTATTGGGAGTTAAAATGTCCTGCACTGGGGGTGTAGCACATATAATTCATTGTCACCTTTGACCCTGGTTTCCCTACCCCGCCACCCCTTGGGTGTATCGTAATTCATATTCTCCAATGAGACACATCCATAGCCAACAGTCATCAATCATGCCCTCCAGTTAGATATTTGCGCGGCAGGAACTTCAGTCACCAGTTACTATCTTTGAAAAACTATTTATGGAATGTGCTTTCGATTTCCAAACTGCCGCACTGCTCTTTCAAACCCCTCTCCTTCCTCCCTTTCTGTTGGCAACTCTAAAAAGACCCTAGAAATAATTTATGAGTTTACATAGCAGAAATTTTGAGTAGTACATAGAACCGGCCAATACCACCTCTGACTGGCCCCGCCCCCATCTATTCTCTGCGTCTGATCGGCTGGATCTGATCAGCTGGGTCTCCTTTGGTTGCCCTGCACAGGAGAACAGAGCTGGAAAGCAGGCTAGTGGCGTGGGGAGGGAATGGAGATTTTGCAGTGTCCTTCCCACGCCATGCCCACCAAGCCACGCCACACCCAAGCCACGCCCACAGAACTGGTAGTAAAAAAAAATTTGATTCCCACCACTGGTTTGTACGCATTAAGAATCAGTCATACGTCATTCTTCTGTGTTGTTGTAACTTTGAGCGGTCACTAAATGAATGGTTGTAAGTTGAGGAATATCTGGAAATATCCCCCTCCCTCAAAAAAATAGACCAAATCATCTTATAACCAGCCCACAAACCACAAAAGATTGACAGCAGAATAGAAAAAGAAATAAAACTGATAGCAGGAAGTTGGCCTGTTAAAGAAAGATGTCCACCCCCATACCAGTGAGAAGCACTGATGTATTACGACAACATTTTGTTGCAGACCTCAGTTGTTACTGTCAAGGTGTGTGGATTTCTGGGCATGGAAGTGCACAGACGCTGGAATGGGAATTCTGGGAGTTGAAGTCCATAGAACCTGACTAGGAAATTCTGGGGTTTCAAATGCACAAATGTGGGATGGGGAATTCTGGGAATTGAAGTCCACAGATACCGGCTGGGGCATTCTGGGATTTCAAATTCACAAATGTTGGCTGGGCCATTTTGGGGGTTGAAGTCCAAAGATGCTGGCTGGGGAATTCTGGGAGTTGAAGTCCACAGAGTTTGAGTGGGGCACCCTGTGATTTCAAATCCTGGCTGGGGCATTCTCAGAGGTCAAGGCCACCATGCTGACTAAAGCATTCTGGGAGATGAAGTCCACCCATCTTAAAGTTGCTGAGGTGGAGAAACACTATTCCAGAGCACCAAACCGGCCTTGTCTGATTGCCCGAAAGCTAAGCAGGATCAGGCCTGGCGAATGTGCGGATGGGCGAGGGCTCCTTGCTGCTACTCTCTTCCCCCTCCGGTTTCCTGAACGGGAACAATGTACAGACAGGCGAAACGGAACCCACACGTGTGTGTGTGTGTATGTGTGTGTTTGCATCTTGTTCTATGTGTTCGTTCGGCACCATCTGTGAAAAATGCAACCTACACACCAGCTGGAGAGATAGTGAAAAAATGAAGGGGAGGGGAAGAAAAGAAATGACCGAGATTTTTGGGTGGAGACGGTGAAGAACAGATCGTTCTATGAAGTTTGGTTCAGTTCCACCACGGGAGAGAGAATAGTTGGCCAGGGGCCCTGCGAGGTCAAGAAAGTCAAAATGGCGGACACAGCCATTCTGCTGAAGCCCTGGGTTCTCTGCGCAGGGCTCCAATGGGATGGCTGCAGCTGCCATTTTAACTTTTTTGACCTCCCCCCTGTAGAGACTGTGGCAATTAAGAGGGTGCATTCGCAAATAACCACAGGTAGTCCTCGATTTATGACTACAACCGAACCCAAAATTTCCATTGCTAAGCAAGACGGTTGATTTGCCGAAGTTTAAGACATTTTTGCTACATTAAGTGAATCATAGGATAAGCAAACCCCAGGATGCCTCAACCATCGCAAATCCAAGCAGTCCTTGACTTACAACAGTTCACTTAGTGACCGTTCAAAGTGACAACGGCACTGAAAGAAGTGAATTATGACCGTTTTCCATACTTATGACCATTGTAGCATCCTCACAGTCACATGATAAATATTCAGATGCTTGGCAACTGACTCATACTTATGACCGTTGCAGTGTCCTGGAGTCACACAATCCCCTTTTGAGACCTTCTGAGAAGCAAAGTCAACAGGGAAGCCGGATTCACTTAACAACCATGTGATTCGCTTAACAACTGAAGGGACTCACTTAACAACTGTGGCAAGAAAGGTCGTAAAATGGGGCAAAATTCACTTAACAAAATTCTCACTTAGCAACCAAAAATTTGGGCTCAGTTGTGGTCATAAGGCAAGGATTACCTGTACATAATTCAGAATTTTTGTGGGGGATGATGATGGTTGCTGAGAAATGACTCAGAAACTGTGCATTTGAACGATTGCAGGATTAAATGGATGCCACACACCAGAATGTAGGAATAGCAAAGCAGCCATGGGAGTTGCAATGAAAGAAAAAATATTAAATTTATGCTGAATGTCACCCTTTGACAGAAAGGCTTCAAGCTGTTTTATCGCTGGGATATCACCCCAGTCTTAATTCCTAAAATAGATAAAGTTTTCTCTAAAAATTGTTGAAAATGTAACAAGCAGCTTAGGTCCTTTTATATATTCCCTGTTTCCCCAAAAATACGATCTACCCTGAAAATAAGTCCTGGTTTGATTTTTACACGTGCCCAATATAAGTCAGACAGGTGCCTGATTAGAAACCAGGACAGCTGTGAGTTCGAGTCCTGCCTTAGACACAAAGCCAGCTGGGTGATTTTTAGGCCAGTCGCCTCTCTTGCATTACTAGAAAGTGAGGGATATGGATGGTTAAAACGTTTGAAAAGAATGAAAGAAAGAAAGAAAGAAAGAAAGAAAGAAAGAAAGAAAGAAAGAAAGAAAGAAAGAAAGAAAGAAAGAAAGAAAGAAAGAAAGAAAGAAAGAAAGAAAGAAAGAAAGAGGGGGGAGGGAGGGAGAATGAGAGAGAGAGAGAAAGAAAAAGAAACAAAAAAAAGAAACGAGGGAGGGAGGAAAAAATAAATAGAGATGAAGGAAGAAAAGAAGGAAGGAAGAGAAAGAAAGAAAGAAAGAAAGAAAGAAAGAAAGAAAGAAAGAAAGAAAGAAAGAAAGAAAGAAAGAAAGAAAGGGGAGAAAGGGGAGAAAGGATAAATAAATAGGGAGGGAGGGAGGGAGGAAAGAAGGAAGGAAGACAGAAAGAAAGGAGGGAGGGAAGAAGGAAGGAAGGAAGGAAGGAAGGAAAGAAAAATGACAGAAAGAAAAAAAAAGGAAAGGGGGGAGGATAAATAAATAAATAAATGGAGTGAAGGAAGGAGGGAAGGAAGGGAGTAAGAGAATGAAAAAGAAAGAAAAGAGAAAGGATAAATAAATAAATAGGGAGGGAGGGAGGAAGAAAGAAAGAAAGAAAGAATGAATTAATTAATTAATTTGCTTTATGGCAAATTTCTGGGGAAAAAATGGAATAAATTGGGGAATTTGTTCCCCCTGGATCTTAGCCTACATAGCCCCTCATTGGATCTGGTCCATTTTCAATCTTGATCTCTCTTTTCCTGTTTTTCTTCTTCTTCTTCTACACATTAAATAAAGTCCTGTTGTATTCAGTTGGGATGGGGGGGGGGGGGAAGAAGCCATCGAGCTGACCTTTAGAGTTTGACACCCCTCCCCCTCTGCATAATTTCCTTCCACGATTCTGCTGGGTTGGGAAGAATTCAAAGAAAATTGTGAATAGCAGACAGGAATTCTCCAGAGGAGAAATTACTCATGATTTCAGCTCTGCAAGCGCGTGTACTCACGCACA
Organism: Bungarus multicinctus; assembly: GCA_023653725.1. NCBI lineage: Eukaryota > Metazoa > Chordata > Lepidosauria > Squamata > Elapidae > Bungarus > Bungarus multicinctus. The sequence goes on along the minus strand of CM042838.1, from coordinate 163,355,499 downwards.
CAACAAGTCTGCAGAATTTGCAAGGCAAAACCAGCCCACCTGCCACGTATTTTGGCACTTCCCAGCTGTTCAACCCACTCTTGGGGGATTTATTGCACCCAACTGGGACTTCTGAATATGAGTGTCGATGAACCAGGATGGTGGGCCAAAATTAGGATTTGAAGCGCCAGGGAGAAGGTGGCAAAACTAACAGCTGCAATCCCGACTTCCAAAGCCAGAAATAGTTTTCCTGTCCCTCCCAAACCAAATAATTAACTCTTTTCGAAGACAGGGTATAAAATTAGCTTGCGGAACTCCTTGCCACAGGATGCAGGGATAGCCACACCGTCTGCATTTCTTTAGGTATCAAATCCAACTACACTGATTAGATTTTTGCACCACCCATCTCACCAAAGTGACACGGGGAAGGTTTGCAACATCGTAATAAAAGCATATCATAAAAGCATAAATGGAAAAAAAACAATTAAAAATGACTAAAAACTTACAAGGAGCAAATAAAAATCAAGTTAACCATGATTGTTGGTTAGCATAGCTTACTGGCTGAAAATGCTTATGCTTTAACCAAACATCATGTCTGTGTCCATATAACATACTAGCTTGATACCCGTGCTTTGCTACGAAACTAGGTGGTTGGGCTTAGTTTTTGGGGAGGAAAATAAGGGGGAAGAAATTCTGCCTCTGCCTACCAGCATCCATCGGTATTCATCTGGCTAGCGTCCTGTCAGTGTGTGAGAGAGTTGAGGGCTGTTTGGAAAATGAAACAGTATTTGCTGTGTGAGCAAGAAGGAGACAGCAAGGAGCCTGGGCGTGGCTTAGCTTAACAGTTCTGTACTAAAGCTGCTTGGTGCTCTGAAACTGAAACTCTTCTCCTCTGCTTGTGTTTTGCATTTGGAAGAGATTTCTTTCCAGGTGGGGAGGGGGAGTAGAACACCTTAGCATCAGAGCGTGTTAATAATAATAATATAGGGAATACTAATGCTCTGATGGTCATTTTGAAAAATCCTTTCTTAGTTAGCACCTAGAAGACAAGAGGAACATACGTGCCAAATTTCAAGTTTGTAGGCTTTACAGTTCTGGAGATTTTGTGATGATGCGTGAGTGCTTTTTCGCTTTTATATCTATAGATTTCAGGCACCAGGCTGGAAAGTGGGAGACTATGAATTCTAGTCCCATTTTAACCATGAAAGCCAGCTGGATCTCTGAGCCAAGCACAGGGTGACTGTGAGTTCTAGTCCTGCCTTCTGCATGAAAACCACATGAGTAACTTTTAGCCAATAACCTGGCTGAGTTCACACCAGATTCTTAAGCCTACCACATCCAGGTAAACAAAACACCATGGCTTGTGTCAATATAACACACTCATGCTTAACTCAGCAAACATCTTAAGGTTTAATAAGAAAGCAAGAGACAGTTTGGTCTAGTGGTTAAGGCACCAGGCTAGAAAGAGGGAGACCGAGTGAAAGGAGGAAGAGGAAAGTTTATGTTGGATATGTTTGCAGCTTGATTATTTGTAAAAATACTGAAGGACTGATACAAATAAATAAATATTTTTCTGATGGCACTTTAAAACACACACCTTTAAAAGTAAACTAATGAAAAAACAGATCTCATTTTCCCTGTTTGGGCCCTTTTACCATTTCAGCATCCTACCTGGGCTGCTCTTTACATGTTTTGAAGATATATTTTAATAATAATCCTCTTTAGCATTTATTTATTTGGATCGTCTTCGATTTTTGGTCACCACATTACAAATAAGATGTTGAGGCTTTGGGGGGACGGGGGGGAAGTGCAGAGAAGAGCAGCTAAGATGCTAAGATTTGTCAGAAATGGTGTAGGGTCTCCCACTTGGGCAGGGGGTTGGACTAGATGACCTACAAGGTCCCTTCCAACTCTGATTATCTGTAATCTGATTAAAGACCTGGGGACTAAAACAAATGAAGAACGGTTACAGGATTTGGGTTGGCTAGTCTAGAGAAAAGGACAGTGGATGGCAGTCTTCCAGTATTTCAGGGGCTGCCACAAAGAAGAGAGGGTCAAATTATTTTACAAAGAGGCAAGATAAAAAACAACAAATTGAAACTAATCAAGGAGAGAAGCAACCTGGAATTAAGGAGAAATTTCCTAACAGTAAGAAAAATTAATCAATGGAACAGAAGTTGCCTTCAGAAGTTGTGGGTGCTCCATCATTGGAGTTTTTTAAGAAGAGACTGGACAGCTAACTGTGTGAAATGGTAGAGGGTCTCATGCTTGAGCAGGGGGTTGGACTAATCAGGGGTCTCCAACCTTGGCAACTTTAAGACTTATGGGCTTCAACTCCCAGAATTCCTCAGCCATCTTTGTTGGCTGAGGAATTCTGGGAGTTGAAGCCCACAAGTCTTAAATTTGCCAAGGTTGGAGACCTCTGGACTAGATGACCTCCAAGGTTCTTTCCAGATTCAATTCTGTTCTGTTCTGTTCCCTTCCGTTCCGTTCCATTCCTTTCCTTTCTTTTCTATTCTTTTCCATTCTATTCTATTCTATTCTATTCTATTCTATTCTATTCTATTCTATTCTATTCTATTCTATTCTATTCTATTCTATTCTATTCCATTCCATTCCACTCCACTCCACTCCACTCCACTCCATTCCTTATTCCTTATTTCTATTATTCTATTTCTATTCTTCACTGCCCAACATTTGATACTCAATGAGTTCAGTCTTTGATTTACGACTAACTAGCAGCACCTTTTCGCCATTCAGGGCGACCAACCTGTTGCAGGTGAGGAGTTGGCCAGAAGGCCATCTTCAGGTGCCCCCATCGCTGGAAAATTTCAAGAAAAATTTGGACATCCATTTGTTCAGTCGAGTGTGTGGGCAGGGGGTTGAGCTAGAAGACTTCCAGGGTCCCTTCTAGCCCTAAGGCTTTAGGGGTGACTTCCAGAGCTTGGGGTGATTCTTTGGTGCCACCCCCAACATCTGGAACTTAAGGCTGGCTTGATATGATTCAGGAGGGAGCGAACAGCCTTCATAACTTGAAGCCAGTGATAGTCCTCTTTTTGTGACTTCCTTGCCCGCTGTTTTAAAATTCCTCTTTCTATCCAAAACAACCTGAGACTTAGTCCCACACATCATTTGTGTGTGTGTGTGTGCATGCGTGCATCATCCAGACATGTCTAGGGATGCACATGGCTGCTCATCCCATTGACTCCGAAGGCAGTGACAGCGAGCACGCATGTCAAAGGTGACACACGTGGCATTTGGGTTGACATACCAGCATTCACCAACACGCCACAACAAGGGCAGGTAGTCCTTCGACTTGCAACCATCACTTGAGCCCCAAATTTCTGGGCGAGACAGTTGCCAAGTGAGTTTTGCCCCATTTTACGACCTTTCTTACTACAGCCGTTAAGTGAATCACTGCAGTTATTAAGTTAGTAATGCGGTTGTTAAGTGAAACCTGGCTTCCCCATTGGCTTTGCTTGTCAGAAGGTCACAAGTAGGGATCATAAACGTGAGTCAGTTTCCAAGCACCTGAATTTTGATCACGTGACTGTGGTGTGAAAAACAGTCATAAGCCACTTTTTTCAGCGCTGTTCTAACTTCAAACAGTCACTGAATGAACTGTTGTAAGTCAAGGTTTACCTGTATTCAAAGACACCTGTATTTGCGGGATTTTCAAAAGCTGCGTGAGAATGGGCTGTGCCTTCACTTTGAACATGAGTTTGTTTTATTTGTAATTCACTGGATCTTCCTTTATATAAAACAAAGCATCACTCGTGATTAGATTGTTTTTTTTGCAAAATAAATAAAAACGTAAATAATTGTTCCTCTTTGGTTTGTGTGTTGGTGACACACCAACAGAATCAAGTTAGGCATTTTCCTAATTTTTTGTTGACAAGCCAAACTCAAAATGTTTATTATCATCATTGCTCTAAGACCCGAATCTCCTTTTTCTTCTTCTTAAAGCTAATTTAAAAAAAAAAAACACTTGTATTTAACTCAGATCAACTAGGATAACTTACCAAAGATCCCTTTCCTAAATTTTGTGTTTGTTTCTTGAACGTAAAAATATTTTTTAAATGCAACCACGTTCCCTCTGCATTCACAGACCTTCCAGTTTCTTTGTTATTTATTATTATTATTATTAATTATTATTATTATTATCATTATTATCATTATTGTTATTATTACCTTTAAAAACACACTGAAATACAGGGGAGAGTTGGAAGGGAGAAGCCCACAGGCTGAAAAAAAAAACATAAAATGATGGAAGAAAGGGAGATGAGAGATGGAATTTGGGTGCAGGAATTAAAAAAAAAATAGGTTGAAGATGACCGAAGAGGTTGAGATAAAAGTGTTGTGAGAAGGACCTCTGGATCATAACAGAATAACAAAGTTGGAAGGGACCTTGGAGGTCTTCTAGTCCAACTCTCTGCTCAAGCAAAAAAAATCCTATAACATTTCAGACAAATGGCTGTCCAATGTCTTAGAAACTTCCAGGGACGGAGTACCCACAACCTCTGAAGACAAGTCATCCCACTGGTTAATTGTTCTCGCTGTTGGGAAATTTCTCCTTACTTCTAGTTTGGATCTCTCCTTGATTAGTTTCCATCTGCTTTGGAGAATAAGTTGACCTCTCTTCTCTGTGGTAGCGTCTTAGATATTGGAAGACTACTATAGCCCTTCTCTTCCTTAGACTAGACATACCAAATTCCTGCTGCTATTCCTCCTTAGTTCTAGGATGCTTCTCTCCATTGCTTCTTGTCTGGCCTTCAGGTGCTTTGGAGAATAAGTTGACACATTCCCCCTCTCCTTTATAAACCTCCACAAGGGAGTTGGTTATGAGGTGGGAAAGAAGGAAGGCCAGCTCATATGAGATCCAGGGCCTTCTCTCCCATCGTTTTTAATTTGCAAGGAGTAGAATCCAGCTGATAACCAGACAGAGGGCTTTTCCAGCTTCTTAAAATCATGGTTGAGGGGGGGGGGGAGGAAATAGAGTGTCAGGCCTGGAGACCAGTGTGTGTGTGTGTAGGTGTAGGTGCGAGTGGGCTTGGACTCTGACCATGTCAGGCCGCACCCCAAGAGCTGACCACGAGGGAGGGGGGGGATTTAAATCTGAAATAAAATGGCTGGGAAGAGAAAAAGGGGCCGTTGTTTGATTGCAGGAAAAGCGGATGGGACATTTTTGGATAACAGTTGGATGGAGGGCCAAAAAAAAAAAAAACCAGGAAGGAGGGAAGGTGTGTGTTTGTGTGTGTGTGTGTGTGTGTGAGAGAGAGAGAGAGAGAGAGAGAGAGAGAGAGATAACGCACATGTGCGCGCGCGCGTGTGTGTGTGTGTGTATATGCACAGACGTGTGCTGAGCGCAAGCCGGGTGGCCAGAATGAAAGGAAGGAAAGATCGGGAGGAGGAATCAAGAGGAAATGAGAACCTGGGAAAGGGAGGCGGACACACCAAATAAAATGATGGAGAAACAGACCGGGAGATGCTAAAAAAAGGAATACAGGAAACCCAACTGAAAAGGGGGATGAGATTGGGGTGGGGGGTGGGCAGAGAGCACCGGGAGGCGGAGAACCCCTGGTCCCCAACCTCCTCCTCCTCCTCCTTCACCCCCTCAATTGTCTGGGACTACAGCTCCCATCCTGATATGGGAGTTGTAGTCCACCCCGTTTAAATGGGACGGAGGCCGGGTGGAAAGGCAGGGAATCCAGGCGGAAGAGGAGAGGGCCGGCCTGGGAAGGAGGAGGGGAGGATGAAAGAGGTGTGGGGGGGGGAGGGGGGCGGCCGCCGTCGCCCTACCTTTGTGCATGCCCGTGTAGCGGTCCTTGAGCACGGTGAGCTCGTAGATCTGGCCGAACTGCTCGAAGAGGGGCTTGAGGTCCCTCTCCTCCAGGTTGCGGGGGATCTGGCCCACGAACAGCTTGATGGCATCCAGATCCTTCATGCCCTCCGGGTCGGCGGCGCCGCTGCTGCTCATGGGGGAGGCGCGGGGCGGCTGCTGCTGGGGCTGCGCCTGCCGCCTGGGCTCGCTGGCCGGCAGTCTGGCCATGCCCCGGGTCCCGACGCGGCCGGGCAGGCGGGCGCCCCGCGGGAGGAGGAGGAGGAGGAGGAGGAGGGGGATGCGGGCGGCGCGGAGACGGGAGCTGCGGGCGGCGACCAGAGATGCAGCGGGAGGCGAAGTGGCGCTCGCAGCATCAGGACCACAAAAGGCGGACCGCTCCGCAGCGACGCCTCCTGGAAGGAAGCGGAACTGCAAACACCGCCGCGCGAGAAATGGGGAAGAGGGGTGGGGGGCACCGGGAGAGAGCGGGGGGGAGTTCCCCGGGGCCGCGAGAGAAGTAGCCGCTCCCGCGACGTTCCCACGACCGGCCGGCCTTGGCTCGGGGGTTGCGGAGGCTCTTGAGAGCCCGGGGAATGGGGTGGCGGGTGGGAGGGGGAGGGAGGGAGAGACAGCTGCTCCCGTGGATCGGCAGCGACTGAAAGAGTCGCGGCAGCTTTGGAGCTGCCGAGAAAACACGGAGGGGGCACCTTTGGGGGCAACTCCAAACACTTCCGGGTAGTAAAATGAGAGAGAGAGAGAGAAAGGAAGGGAGGGAGGGAGCGAGAGAGAGGGGGAGAGGGAGAGAGGAGGAAGGAGAGAGAGAGGGGGGAAGGGAGGGAGGGAAGGAGAGAAGGAGGAAGGGAGAGAGAGGGAGGGAAGGAGGGACGGAGGGAGAGAGAGAGGGGGAGGGAGGGAAGGAAGGAGGGAAGGAGAGAGGGAAAGAGAGGGAGGGAGGGGGAGAGAGAGGGGGGAGGGAAGATGGAGGGAGGGAAAGAGGGAGAGTGGGAGGGAGGGAGAAAGAAAGAGAATCATTGCAAGGAGATGCGGGGTATCTAAACTGAGCTTCTACTAGCAAGAGACTTTGGCCCAGAAAATCCCCAAATCCTCCCTGGGATGCAGAAAGGAATTTTGGAATAAAAAAGGTGAAAATCTGGGTTCAAAGGATAACCCAGGAATGACTTGCTGGGAGGAAAAACAGAGGAACCCCATGCTTGGAATCAAGAGGAAGATAATTTAAATTACATACAGTTACATCTTTCCTTTACTTCAATCTAGGGGGACGCCCCATTTGGAAAATTGATTGTTCATCAAAAGGGTGTTTTAATGCTGAGGTGGATGAGAAAGAGGAAGGAAGGAAGGAAGGTAGTTAGGAAGGAAGGAAGGAAGGAAGGAAGGAAGGAAGGAAGGAGAGGAAGAAGGGGGGAGGGAGGAAGGATGAGAAAGAGGATGGAAGGAAGGAAAGGAAAGGAAGGAAGAAGGGGGGAGGGAGGAAGAAGGGGGGAGGGAGGAAGAAGGGGGGAGGGAGGAAATCGGAGGGAAGAAAGGAAAGGAAGGAAGAAGGAGAAAGAGGGGAAGGAAGGAAGAAGGAAATGGGAAAGAGGTAGGGAAGGAGGAAGGAAGGAAGGAGAGGGATGGACGAAAGGGAAGGAAGGAATAAGGGGAAAGGAAGGAAGGAACAAATAAACAAAATGGGAGAGAGGAAGGAACAAAATGGGAAGGACGGAAGGAGGAAGAGAGGAAGGAAGATGTAGAAAGAGGGAAGGGCAGGCAGGCAGGAGAGAGAGAGAGAGAGAGAGAGAAAAGAAAAGTGACGCAGGGACTGAGCAGCTTGTCTGGAGATTCCAGCCTTTGGGGTTTCACACATGAAATTCCCCCTCCCTCTTCTAGCATTTCATAAGAGAATGGGACCCATCTTACTCAGCCGGGCTACAGTGGTTGGCTTTGGGGTCTTTGTCTTGGGGGGGCCCCCAGATCATTCCATCTGATGGCACCCCAAGCCAACACCCTGGTTTGGAACCAGCTGCTCCAAAAACCTGCGAAAATGGCAGAGATCACACGCGAGGGGTTTTTCTCCCTCTTTCGCACTGTGTGAGCTTGAAGTCATCCTTTGAAAAATTCCACACCCAGAGAAAGAGGTTTTTTTTTCCACACCCAACTAAGGGTGTGAAAGGGTGAGATTTGCAGCTGTGACTTCAGGGCCCAGTGCTGCCCCCTGTGCTGTTGAACCTCTAGTAGAAGGCCACTGGCTGTGATTGTGGTCCATCAGTTGTGAGTCAGCCACCTTGGTGATACCCAGCTGTGTATCTGAACACTGGCTTGACTAAGGGATGCTCTTAAGATCTTCTCTGCGTAAGTGTGGGTCATAATGTGGAAAAGACCAATTGGTGGTGGGTTATGGGGCTACCCAGATCTTCAGATCCCCCCCACTCCCATTTTAGACTTGAATAATTGCAATGCCCCATTGGGGACCGGTGCGTAAGAAGGGGGACACTTTGGATCCAAGCAGCAGGTGACAACTGTGGCCAGGGAATTCTTTGCACAAATCCAGTTCAGAGCCAGTTTGATTTAGTGCTGGCCTAGAAACCAGGAGATGGTGAGTTCTAGTTCCATCTCAGGCATGAAAGTCTGTTGGGTGACTTTTGGGCCAATCACAGGAGACAGTGAGTTTAAGTTCCACCTTAGCCATGAAAGATGATTGGGTAACACTAGTCCAATCGCCAGGAGACAGAGAGTTCTAGTTCTACCTCAGAAACGAAAGGCAGCTGGGTGACTTTTGGTCCAGTCACAGGAGACAGTGAATTTAAGTTCTGCCTTAGCCATGAAAGATGGTTGGGTAACTCTAGTCCAATCGCCAGGAGACAGAGAGTTCTAGTTCCACCTCAGTCACGACAGGCAGCTGGGTGACTTTTGGGCCAATCACAGGAGACAATGAGTTTAAATTCCGCCTTAGTCATGAAAGATGATTGGGTAACTCTAGTCCAATCACCAGGAGACAGAGAGTTCTAGTTCTATCTTAGGCATGAAAGGCAGCTGGGTGGCTTTTGGGCCAGTCACAGGAGTCAGTGAGTTTAAGTTCCGCCTTAGCCATGAAAGCTGATTGGGTAACTCTAGAGCAGGGGTGTCAAACTCAAGGCCCGCATGCCAGATCCAGCCTGCGGGGTGCTTAAATCCAGCCCGCAGGGCCGGCCTGGAAATATGAAAAGACCGGCTTGTGGTGCCTCTGGCCCAGTGGTTGGATTCAGCTGGTTTACACCAGTTCGGGAGAACCGCTTGTTAACTTGCTCAGCAGTTTGGTGAAGTGCTTGTTGGAAGAAATCATTCGGGCGGAGAACCGGTTGTTAAATTATTTGAATCCCACCACTGCTCTGGCAGCTAAAACAGGCTGTGTGTGGGGCCTTGTTTTCACCGTCCATGGCCTCCTGCAGCACTCTGCCGGCCGAAAGCAGCCCAAAAAACAGCCTGAAAGCGGCCCGAAAAACAAGCCGAAGACGCCCTGAAAAACAGGCCAAAAATAGGGCCGAAAATGGCCACCAGAGTGCTGCAGGAGGCCATGGAGGGTGAAAATGAGGCACAGGGAGGCCACATGTAGTTCTCCCCTTGCCCCGTTTTGACTGACAGGGTGCTGCAGGAGGTATCCGACCCACCTGTCCTGCCCATTTCCCATCCAATCGTCCCGCAGAGGAGAACTACAATACTGACCCGGCCCTCGAAGAAATCCAGTTTGACACCCTGCTCTAGGCCAATCACTAGGAGATGGTGAGTTCTAGTTTGGCCTTAGACATTAAAGCCAGCTAGGTGACTTTAGGCTAATCACTAGGAGACTGTGAGTTCTGATCCCGCCTTAGGCATGAAATCCAGTTGGATTACTTTGGTCAAGTTCCTTCCTCTCAACCCAACTCACCTCACAGGGTTGTTTGTTGTGGGGATAATAGGAGGAGGAAAGAATATGTTCGCCATCTTGAATTTTTTATAAAAATGATAAAAGGCAGAAAAATAAAATAAAAAGTAACAAAATAAAATAATGTAATAAAATAGCTTCTGCAATTCAGATATTACTGAGCTGCTGTTGTGGCTCGCCGGCAGCAGATGCAGACAGCTGAGGTCTCGGAGAGCAAGGACTCGGATGAGGGGCCTGCGTGTGATGCAGGGATAGGGCCAGGACCATCAGGGAGTGGAAGGCTGCCTTCGGAGGTTGTGGAGGCTGGCAGCAGTGATGAAGAGATCCCCGAGGAGCCTGTGCCCAGGGCTGCTTGAAGGAAAGAGCAGCTGCAGCAGCACGGGCGACTCAGGAGTAAGGCTGCAAGGTGATGGCCCCTCCCTCAAGAGATAAAAGCCAGCTGAGAAACCAGAGTTCCTTGCAGGAAGCAAAGAAGTTCTTGCACTCAAGCCCTGTGGACGTTCAGAGTATCTTGGTTGGTGTTTGGAGACTCTTTGTATTTGAAATATTTCTTAGTAACTTTATCTAATGTTCTTGGCAGCCTTGCACCACCTTGACAAGACTCATTCTTATCAGAGATAATTAATCTGAAACAGCCTTTTAACCATGACGCAACGGAATTCTTAAAGAATCATTAAAAGGTTTCGCTGTTACCTCTGTTTCGTGTTTGTTTCCTTGGAACAAGGTTTGGGTCAGAACAGCTGCGTGTGCTAGGGACATGATTATGCATACACAAGTAGCTGTCAACTTACGACCACAGTTCAGGCCAAAATTTCCATTGCTAAGTAAGACAGTTGTTAAGTGAACACCCCCCCCCCCCCATTTTAGAGTGTTTCTTGCCACAGAATCACAGCAGTTAAGTTAGAAACATGTTTGTAAAGCGAATTGGGCTTCCTCGTTGTTTTGGCTTGTCAGAAGGTCGTAAAAGGGGATCACATGGACACTGCAACCGTCATAAATATGAGTCAGTTACCAATCGTCTGAGTCGCTTTTTTTCAGTGACATTGTAATTTTGAATGATGGGAAAACCAACGGTTGTAAGTCAAGGACTAACTGTATAATGGGAAGCGTGGGGAGACAAAGGAGAAATGATAATCCTATGCTCTCCTTAGGAGCAGGGTGTGCATTTTTGCTGAAAAGCCATTTCTCTTTCTCTCTTTTAGCACACTGCATGCGGGAAACGGCTGCTATTTATTTAACGTTATCAAACAGCCAATAAATTAGCACAAAACAATACAAATATATGCTACATAACAAAGAGCAATACTTGAATATTCAACACTCGGACAGAATTGAAATCCTGAAATAGGCCATGGTGCCAAATTTGTTTTCACCCGGCAATAGGAAAATTGCACTCCCAAGCTTTTTGAATGTGTTGTAATAAGGATGGTGTCAGGATTCCAGCAATCGCCCTAATTAAATCATGATTCTCGAGCCAAACTTCAAAAACACTTCAAAGGATTCATTAGAGGCGACATACTGGCGTTGCCAACTCTGGCACATTTACAGTCCCTTGTGACCTTGTTTCCCCCACTCCCCCCTGGGTGTCTCATAAACCAGATTCTCCAATTGAGCACATTCACAGGCTGGGTGTCATCAGTCACGTTCTCCAATTAAATATATCCTCATGGGCAAAATCTCTGATAGTTTAGTTACAACCTTTTAAAGATAAAGAGTTGGAATGTACTTTCGCTTCCAAACTGTTGCACTGCCCTTCCAGATTTCCTTCCTCCCCAGTGGTAGGATTCAAATAGTTTTACCACCGGTTCAGTGGGTGTGGCTTGGTGGGCTCACTTTTTGCGCATGCACACACTTTGCGTGTGTGCATGCGCCAAATGCACACTTTGCGCAGGCACAGAGGTGTTCTAACTCGCCTCCTGCAAGCCTGCACGATCCGGGTCACTTCAGCATCTTCTGTGGCGCGCAAGCGGTCACCGCTGCTCATCGCTCCCACCGTCTCGCCAGAACCAGGCAGAACCGGTCGAATACCACCACTGTTCCTCCCCCCCCTCCCCCCCCCGCTTTTTTAAATGGCAATTACTAAAACAGGCATAGGAATATTGTATGTGTTGACAGATGGAGCAAAACTGGGGAAATGCAGGCAGTCCCCGACTTACAACAGTTCATTTAATGGCCGTTCAAAGTTATAACGGTACTGAAAAAAGTGACTTAGGACGTAGTTTTTTGTTTTGCAGCCTCCGCATAATCATGGGATCAAAATTCGGATGCTTAGCAACAGGTTCATATTTATATGGTTTGCAGAGTGTCCCGGGATCACGTGATCTCCTTTTGGCACCTTCGGACGAGCAGTCAACGGGTGGGAAAGCCAGATTCACTTAACGACCGTGTTATTAATTTAACCACTGCAGCGATTCACTTAACAAACGTGCCAAAAAAGGTCATAAAATGGGACAAAAGGCAATACATTCTCGCAACATAAATGTTCAGCTCCAATTGTTGCTCGTACGTCGAGGACCACCTGCATTTATAACCAAGATTCCACTGCTTGTTAGCCACAGGTTAAAAGAATTAATAGGCAATTCTTGCCTAAAGGATGCAATCAGGACCAGAGTTTTCATTATGAAGCAAGATGGCTGTTTTAAATATCTCATGCCTTGATTTTACAACCTTTTGGGCCCAACTGTTAGGCAAACCACTGCAGCTGTTCAGTGAATCCCATGGTCATTAAGAGGATCCAACTTCCCCAAGGCTCAGTAGCAGGAACTGTGAGAGGGATCTTGGAGTCTTAGTGGACAACCAGCTAAATAGGAGCCAGCCGTGTGCAGCAGCAGCCAAAAAAGCCAATGCAATCCTAAATTGCATTAACAGAGGGATACAATCAAGATCAAGAGAGGTACTAATACCACTCTATAAAGCCTTAGTAAGGCCACACCTAGAGTACTGCGTCCAGTTTTGTTCACCACATTGTAAAAAAGATGTTGAGACTCTAGAAAATGTACAGAGAAGAGCAACCAGGATTAGGGGACTGGAGGCTAAAACATATGAAGAATGGTTGCAGGAACTGGGCTTGGCTACTCTAGTAAAGAGAAGGACCAGGGGAGACAGGAGAGCATCTTCCAATATTTGGGGGGCTGCCACAGAGAGGAAGGGGTTAAGCTATTTTCCAAGGCACCCAAAGGCCAGACAAGGAATAATGGATAGAAACTGAACAAGGAGAGATTCAACCTGGAAATAAGGAGAAACTTTCTGACAGTGAGAACAATCAACCCATGGAACAGAAATTGCTCTTGGAAGTTGTGGGAGCTTCATCCCTGGAGGCTTTCAAGAAGAGACTGGACTGCCATCTGTCAGAAATGGCGTAGGGTCTTCAACTTGGGCAGGGGGTTAGACTAGATGACCTAACAAGGTCACTTCCAACTCTGATTATGTTATCTGCTTGTCAGGCACTGGGAAGATTGCAAATGGCAATCACATGATGTTGTGACTGTCATAAATTCATGTAGGTTGCTAGGGACCTAGATTTTGACCAAGTGACTGGAGATGCTATGATGGTTGTAAGTGCAAGGACTGGTTGTAAGTCATCTCTTTTCAGTGCCATGGTAACTTGGAATGGCCGCTGAATGAATGTGGGTTATAAGCCTAGGATTACTGGTACGCTTTTGTCCTTCATACAGGAAGCCCTCAACTTACGACCACAACTGGGCCCGAAATTTATGTTGCTAAGTGAGTTTTGCTCCATTTTAGGATTTTTCTCGCCAAATCTGTTAAGTGAATCACCGCAGTTCTTAAATTAGTCACGCGGTCGTTAAGTGAATCCGGCTTCTCCATTGACTTTGCTTGTTAGAAGGTCACCAAAGGGGATCGTGTGATCCTGGGACACTGCAATGGTCATAACTATGAGTCAGTTGCCAAGCATCCAAACGTAAATCACATGACCACGGGGATACTGGAACGGTCATAAGTGTGAAAAGTGGTCATAAGTCATCTTTTTTTCAGTGCTGTTGTAACTTCGAACAGTCACAAAATGAACTAAATGAAAGTCAAAATCTACTTGTGTTTCCCAAGCTTGATGTATGGACTTCAACTCCCAGAATTCTGGGAGTTGAAATCCACACACCAGCAAGTTTCCAAGCCTGGGAAATATGGAGCTAAAGGCACTTGATTGAGCAAAATAGTGACTGAACAGTCCCTCCAGGGTGTTACAAGCCACCATTCATGGCCTATCCTGCAACAACACACTCCATTTAGGATTCTTGATAAAATCAAGTTATTCCCCAAAAATGTGTTTTTGTCTTTCCATGAAATCAATTCTTTTCTCCCATGTTCTATGCACGCTAAGCACCTCACTACCAGAAGGCAAATAGTGTTTCCTTTATCTTTGTGTATAAAATGTAATACTTGGGAGAGAACACCTTGAGGTCATCAAGACCAACACCTAAAAAACCCATATTAAACCATCCCTGAGAGAAGGCTTATTCTGACTGGCAGACACCCCTCACCTCTTTGGGTCATAGGTTCCAGTTCTCTTTCTCTACTTAGCTTAACTTAAGGGTGATAGTTGTAGGGAAAATAGGAGGAAGGAAGGAATATTGGGTGTGTTCACCATCTTGAATCTATATATATAAAAGCGAAATACCACTCATGCATCATCATGAAATCTCCAGAACCGTAAAGCCTACAAACTTGAAATTTGGCCCGTATGTTCCTCTTGGCTTCTAGCTGCTCACTAAGGAAAGATTTTTCGAAATGACCATCAGAGCATTAGTATTTCGGATATTATTAACACACTCCCCCTCCCCACCTGAAAAGAAATCTCTTCCAAATGCAAAACAGAGGAGTTTCAGTTTCAGAGCAGCAACCAGCTTTAGTACAGAACAGTTGAGCTAAGCCATGCCCAGGCTCCTTGCTGTCTCCTTACTCACACGGCAAATACTCTTTCAGTTTCCAAACAGACCTCAACTCTCTCATGCACTGACAAGACGCTAGCCAGATGAATACCAATGGATGCTGGTAGGCAGAGGCAGAATCCCCCCCCCACCCTTATTTTCTTCACCAAAAACTAAGCCCAACCACATAGTTTCATAGCAAAGCACGGTTATCGACCTAGTTATTTATAAAAATAAAACAGGAACTGAATGAATGAATGAATGTAAAAATCAGGCAAACTCACAGACATTAAGGGTTTTTTTTTTTTTGTAATCATTTTAATTTACATGTGCACATTTTTTTAAAAAAAATCAACCACGTCCCCTTTCAAGTTCTCTTGACAGGCAGGCGTGGGGCCCTCCCCCTCCCCCATCCTGCCCCTCCCCACCCACCCCCAGCTTAGAATTTATGGCACATGTTGTTTCTCAACCAGCAGCAACAAGTTGATGGGGGAAAAAAGTCATTTTATCCGGGAGAAGGTTTCCCTCTGTAGTGGGTAGAAATCGTGTCCAGAGGTTTGATGGGATCTTGAATGGAGTCGAGTCTCTCTGCAGTTCCGTGCCAGGGAAAAGAGGGAAGAAAAGGAGCTTTTGCAGAAATGCAAGGATGTGAGAGAGTGTGGCTGTTGTAGTGGTGGTGGTGATTGGTTTTTTGGTTTTTGTTTTATTTGTTTACCATCTCGAGCTTTTGCGTCCTGCCCCGGGGGCAAGGAGAGGAGAGGAGAGTAGGAAGAAGAGGAGAAGCAGGATCCAACGGAGGAAGAAACGACACCAGGAGAAGATTTCTGGGTTGTTGTTTCATTGCTGTTTGGATTTCCGAGAGACCCTTTGGACCAGCTTGTAAAGGAGGCCGAAATGCTAAAAAAAAAAAAAAAGACAGAATGAGCAAGCACTCGGCTCTATCTACTTTGGGAACGTGTTTTTTTTTTTTTTTTAAACTTGGCAACTTTAAGACATGTGGACTTCAACTCTCAGAATTCCCCCAGGGCCACGTGTGAAGCAAAATCAGGAATTGCTGATGCACCAAAGCATGAGAGATTATAAAGCAAGTTTACGTCTTGTCAATGTGGGATCGGCATCTAGATTTTTTTAATTACATTGGTACCTCGGTATTCGACTACTTCAAAACTCAACGAATTTGGGTACTCTTAAGTCTTTTTTAATTGAAAATGTTGTCCCAATAACCAGCCTTTGTTTAGTACTTGAAACTTTGCTGTCGGAAGAGGGGGACAGCTGTGAGGGACGGACAGGAAGTCAGCCATGCTGGGAAGGTCATTGACATAGGAAAAGGAACAGAGAAAGGCAACTGGATTTTCTGGTTTATCTTTAAAAACATTTCACTTCTCATCCAAGAAGCTTCTTCAGCTCTGACTGGATGGTGGGGAACAGGATTTATAATCCTTGCAGACAGCTGGTCATTTGCATCCTTGTTAGAGAGTTGTTGAGGCCACCTGTCAAAATTGAACAGCCCTCTTTCAACAGAGGGGGAGGGATACGACATCATCTATCTCCAGTCTACAACACAGTCCTTTCAGCAGTTCCAAGAAGGCTCTGCGCCCATTTGCAACACTCAGGTGGCCCTGAGGACACAAGTAAAACCTCCAGGTGGCCTCAACCTCTCTCTCAAAGAATGCAAATGACCAGCTGTCTTCAAGAAGTCTAAATCCTTCCATCTCTCCACCATCCATTCAGAGCTGAAGAAGCTTCTTGGGTGAGAAGCGAAACGTCTTGAAAGAAGAAACAAGAAAGTCCAGTTGCCTCTTGAAAAAAAGCCCCTTTGGGAGAACAGACAGAAAGTTCTTCCTGGCCGAAACAATGGGCTATATGGTTAATCACACGGTTTCTTTGGGACTCATTGTTTTTAGTATCCATCGCACTTCCCAGAACCAATTAACGCCAAGTCCTGAGGTACCAGTGTATAGGTTGACGTGTGTCGTCTTCACACATTGTTGTGTTCCATCAAGGACTATTAGGAAGAAGAGAATATTAAATATTTATTAAATTTAATAAAGTAAGCCTCTGGACCACCTTGTATACCAAGGCTGGGGTGCTAAAAAGACACGAGAGAAACTGAGAAAGCAGAGCCCTACCTAGGTTGGGTCAGGGTTTCTTCAAACTTGGCTACTTTAAGCTGATTGGTAACTGGAGCAAACAAAATGCTTGAGCAAGATTTATTTAATTGTATTTATATGTCAAATTTAGAAGCAGCCCATCTCGCTCACAAAGTGACTAAAGATTGTCTTTAGAATAGAATAGCTTTATTGT
Source organism: Bungarus multicinctus (assembly GCA_023653725.1). Lineage (NCBI taxonomy): Eukaryota > Metazoa > Chordata > Lepidosauria > Squamata > Elapidae > Bungarus > Bungarus multicinctus. The sequence goes on along the minus strand of CM042838.1, from coordinate 163,338,611 downwards.
CACTGCATTCCACGAATACAATGAAATTTGAAAGCTACTCCAGCCTAAAGTAACAACGTCCCATGCAGCTCAGCGTATAGTCATGCCTGACACATAATCCACAGAAGAGTCTTTGGACAATGCTGGCTCCCTTAGCTAAGAAACGGAGATGAACACCTCTTCCAAGTTGGACATAACTGGACAAGGGAAACCTTCATCTTTTTTAGCCTAATCCAGCAGGGCTCATTCCTACATTCCTTCCTTCATTTCACGCTGCAAAAATGCCGTAGCAAACCCACCGTGTGTTGGGCACTCACCTGGACAGCGATGTATGCCACGCCAAGGTAGGCTGCTATGCAGAGAGCCAGGAGCAGGTCGAAGATGGCCGGCTTGACCCTGAAAGACACAAGCCAACGTTCTCACACCCAGTCATGGGACACTGGAGCTTCCCTTCCCTTCCCTCTGAGCTGCTTGCTCACACGTCTGCTCCTCGAAGGCCTCTGTCCCCAGCCCCAAAAGACAGGGCCAACTTTGATGGCGGTGAGCCAAATCAGAATCACTGAGAGTTGGGTAGCATACAAGTTTAATAACATCTATGCTGTTTCCCCCAAAATACAACCTACCCTGAAAGTAAGTCCTAGCTTTATTCCTTTCCATGTGTGCCCAATACGAGCCCTACCCCCAAAATAAGCCCTAATTAACATCCCATCCATTCCAGAATGCACAGGAAAAAATTAAGCTACGGTGGGGATGGGGGTGTGTGGAGCTGCCCTATTACTTATCTTTGGACAGTTGTAGCCAGGCCTGGCACATCCCAGACCCCTGCCTTGCCAGTCCATTTTTTTGCAGCCGGCAAGGCTTTCCTGAAGGCCGCTGGAGCTGATAACAAAGCTCTGGATCGATCCAGAACTACGTTGACGGCTGCAGAGGCCTTCAGGAAAGCCTTGCCGGCCAAAGTAGTTCCTGAAGGCCGACAGAGAAAAGGAGGCCAGGGGCGACATGCACAAATGAGGTTAGTCAGTAACGTTCCCAGAAAATAAGACCTGGTGCCTTTTTTGATGGCCAAAAAAAAAATTATAAGACAGGGTCTTAGTTTTGGGGAAACACGGTATAGGCTAGTAAAACTCTCCTGTCTTGTTTATCTGTTTGTACCCTCCAGTTAGCCTGTATGGTGCATTTATGCAGGGACAAGTTTTGACTTAGACTGCCTCAAATTCACTAACTTAAGCAATGTGCATTTTATGCCCCGAGTCTTAAAGGAACAGCCCAGGGCCAGTCAAACTCCAAAATACATTGTGTTGTTGTTTCACACTTACCTATATGCGTTCATTACTTGCTTCAGCTGGTCATAGAAAACAAATTCAGGATCCCTATATATATATATAAAAAAAGGAAATATCAGGAAGGTAGAAAAGCGCTACGGTTTTTAATGGCAGGGGTCCCCAAACTTGGCAACTTTTTAAGACTTGTGGACTTCAATTCCCAGAATTCTCCAGCCAGCATAGAGTTAAAGTCCACAAGCCTTAAAAGTTGCCAAGTTTGGAGACCTGTGTTATACCAAGTGAAAACACACGTCCAGCCCAGAAGTCATACAGGTAGTCCTTGACTTACAACTGTTTATTTAATGGCCGTTCAAAAATTACAACAGCGAGTGAAAAAAAGTGACTTAGGACCAGTTTTCCACTGTAGTATGCAGGGTCCTTGGTGCTTTCTTTGACTCAGCGGTTTTCTTGCGGACATCTCATTGCCAAACTAGGCAACATCACCGGGGCTAAATAAAGAGGGGGCAACGAGTGGCCGGCTGAACCCCTGGGAGCCCCATCGCCCTCCTCACCGCTTGTCTGCCTTCACATAATGCTGCTTGACGTCTTTCAGGTAGCGGCTCAGGTAGTACTCCAGGGTGTTGATGAACGTGCTGTCTTTGTCCACCAGCTGGGCAGCCCTCGGTTGACTGCTGAGCCAGTCCATCACCGACTCCATCTGCTCCTGCTGAATCTGCTGAATCAGGGAAGAGGGAGAGAGAGGGGAAGTCGGCCGGTTCTGCAGGTGAAAACCCCAAAACACCCTTCTTTCTCTCTTTCCCCCTCCCTCCCTCCCTCCCTCCTTCGCTCCCTCTCTCTCTCTCTCTCACACACACACACAAGAGCTCTCTGGCCAGGAGCTTACCATATGTTCAGTGAAGATTTGGAGGTCAGCAGGCACGCCCTAGTGAGGGAAGGAAGACAAAAAACAAAAAACAGAGCTGGATGAAAATCCTGTTATTTTAGGACTGATCTATCCTAAACGTCCATTATCACCGCAAAGCTGAAAGTCTAGACAGCTGCAGTCCTCCCTTCCCATGCGAGTCCTGGGCTCTTGTTATCGAACCCGTCAGCCCACTGGAGAAATTTCTGGTGTGGGCTCTCCGCTCGGTCCTCAGCATTTGTGGGCCAAGTGTGTGTCTCCAACCAGGAGGTCTTGGATTGTGTGGGGCAGCGTTCCTCAAACTTTCCAGCTTTGTGGAATGGTGTGAGGTGGGAAGAGGCGGGTAGTTCCGGGCGAGCAGGCGCATACAGCTCAATTTGCACAAGCAGTCACGTCGCTTAAAAAAATGGAACTGCATGCAGGCAGATCACTTGTGCAAAAGTGGAGCTCTGTGCGCACTTGCCTGTCACTTCCACGGCCTGCCTCCCGAACGGCGGCAGCTCAGTACTGGGCCGCAGTCTGGGGGTTGGGGACCCCTGGTGTGGAGCCCACTAGCATTGAGTCTCTGATGATCAGAGCTCAAATGAGGTGGGTGGGGACACAACATCGGAATGAATGCTTTGCTAGTTGCTCTGTAGCCGGGGTGAGCAATCTTGATGACCCGTGGACTTCAACTCCCAGAATTCCTGAGCCAGCCCTGCTGGGACTTGATGTCCAGAGGCTGTAAAGTTGCTGGAACTGCCTGCTCCTATTCTACAGTGTTTTGGAATCTGGGATGGAGACCTTGTGGCTGATCACCACTACTTAGCAATAGCGCTTGGGACTTACACACCACTTCCCAATTCTTTACAGCCCTCTCGAAGCAAGAAAGAGACGTGTCTGAACTGATAGAAGATTTAAACTGAATTTTAGTTTAGTTTATTGTCATTGCACCTTGTACAATGAAATCAAACACCAAACATCAAACATCCTCAGTGCGCACTATGACCATGAAAACAAGCACAAATGCTTCACACTCCACACACTGAATTGAAAACCCCAGATATTGCATTAATATTATACTATATAGAATTCAACAGAGCTACTTCCCTGGGATAGAAGCTGTTCTTCAGCCTATTTGTGCTTGTTTTTATTATCCTGTACCATCTGCCAGATGGTAATAGTTCAAAAAAAAAAACAAGGGGTGCCCAGGATGAGATGGATCTTTAAGGATGTTTTGAACTTTCTTAAGGCAGCGGGAGCTATAAAGCTCTTCCAAAGAGGGGAGAGGGCAACCCATGATCCTCTGGGCAATGAGGTTAACCCTCTGGAGTGAATTTAAAATAAAGCCACTCTCTTCCACAGGCCTGGTGAAGTGAACTGTTGCTCAAAGAAGGCGATGCCTTTTAATAAAATGTGTTAGCCAGAAAAGGAGCTTCTGGCCAGGGCAGAAAAAGGCTCTGCTCCGGGGTCCCCACCTGACGAAATTCCTTGGCTAATGGGAGTCTGCAGTAGGCCCTTTCTGCCATCACGTGTGGGGCAGGCAATCCCATTGGGGAAAGACGGTTCCGCAGATATCCTGGACCCACTGCCATGAAACAGGGGCCCTCAACCTTTGGGGCATCAGGGACCGGTTCCGTGGAGAGATGTTTTTCCATGGAGCAGAAGGGGGGCTGGTTACATATGCCGCCTGCAACCTCCGGATGGGACTCCGTTGTTGTTGTTTTTTTGTGCAGCTTGGTTTCTGAAATGCTATGGCTTGAAGCCAGTTCACAGATTGGGGGTTTGAGACAGAATTTTGCAAGATTCAAAGTACATTCCCCCCCCTCCCTATCTTTACACCCTAAGAAACTAGGTAGGGTCCCTTCTGAGATGCTTCCCACGCCCCTTTTCCTTTTGTGGGTTCCGCTGATTCTTATCTGACTGTTGCCTAGTCCAGGGGTCAGCAAGCCGCAGCTCTGGAGCTGCATGTGGCTCTTTCATCCCCCTCTGCTGCGGCTCCCTGTCACTCAAAATATGTGTCACAACTGCCAAAGTGTGACATCCGCCGGCACGCAATTTATTGAGCTTTTCGACCTTGGTAGGCCAATCATGGATCAATCCAAGAAAAGAAAAGTTGCAGAAGAAAACAGAATTGTTTAATTCAACTACATATACTAGTTTTGTGGCCACTCAGGAAATAGTCAGGCACGGGAAGGGTTTTTGTGGCTCCTGGTGTTTTTTTCTTCTGTGGGAAACACGTCCAAATGGCTCTTCGAGTGTTTATAAAGGTGGCCGACCCCTGGCCTAGTCTGTGGATCTTCCCCTGTCTCCCAAGGACTGTCAAGGGAAATCAGAAGATCCATAAAGGTTTGTTGTGAGTATTTAAGCTCTCTACAAGAATCTGAACTACTAAGGGTATCAAGGCTGACTCATAACGCAGCTCTACTCAGGATTTAACAACAGAAATGGAGGGAGGGGGAGGAGAATGCGTGGAACATATTGGGAGCTAGGAGGGAGGTGGGGAATTTTTGCGAGGCGTTTGCAGCCTGAGAATTATTTTTTTTTTAAATTTATTTATTTATTTAATTTTTATACCGCCCCCTCTCCCAAAAAGGGACTCGGGGTGGTGTACAGCCTACTAAAAAACGAACAGTATGTACAATTAAAAACAAATTAAATAACATTGATCCGGCCGAAAAGTCCCATCAGATATAAAATTATCAAAATTTAAAATTCAAGGATTGTAATTAAAAATTTAAAAATTTAAAACCGAATTAATTTAAAACCCCACGAACCGTTTACTGGGCCAGGCTGGCCTGTTGGAAAAACAGGGTCTTGACTGCGCGCCGGAAGGTCTGGATGTCGGTAATGGCCCGTATCTCCGGGGGCAGATCATTCCACAGGGAGGGCCCGCACCCTCGGGGTCGCCAGCCGGCAACGATCAGGCGGCGGAACCCTGAGGAGGGCAACCCTGTGAGAGCGCACTGGGTGGCGGGAAGCTGTTGATGGCAGCAGGCGGTCCCGTAAGTACCCAGGCCCCAAGCCATGGAGCGCTTTAAATACAGTCAGTACCACCTTGAATCGGATCCAGAAGGCCACAGGAAGCCAGTGCAGCCTGCGGAGAAGTGGTGTTACATGGGAGCTCCGAGGGGCTCCCAAGATCATCCGCGCGGCCGCATTCTGAACCAACTGCAGCCTCCGGACACTCTTCAAGAGGAGCCCCATTTAGATCCTGATTCTTCAAGGCCGTGATGGGAACCTTCCGAAGGCGCAGACTGTTTTCCCAGAATAAAAAGAACGTGTTGGATTGGTGGACAATGGACAACGGGTGGCTCCAACTGGGAAAAAAGGAGAAATTAACTATGCTGTTTTTTTCGGGTGAAAACTTCAGAGCTAGCTTCGCTTCTTCTGTGCCCATATGGATCTATCATAAAATTACACTCTTGGTAAAATAATGTCCCAGGAGTTTCTTTTGCTGCATATGCCAACAGGACGGCTGGCAAACGGTTGAAACAAATTGGCGGGAGATGAGAAGTCAATGGAATTTAAGGTGGGCTGGACAGTGTTAAGTATCTGGAGGAGCAGATAACTTAACAATCTGAACTGGTTTCTTCATACGTCATCCTTAGTGAAGCGTGCATACCAGCGCCTGCATTTCCTGCATCGCATAAGGAGAGCACACCTTTCTCCTTCTGTCCCAGCCATTTTTTTAGAGAGGCACGATGGAGAGCCTTTTAACAAACCGCATCACTGTTTGGTTTGGTGGCTGCTGTGCCTCAGATAGAAAGTCCATTCAGAGAGTGGTGAGGACAGTGGAGAAGATTAGAGGAAACCCACTTCTTGTCATCGAGGATGCTGCTTATAGGCACTCTGTGTTAGAGCTCAAAGCTTTGTTGGAGACCCCACACACCCCACTTCACGGTCTGTTTCTGTTGCTCCCCTCTGAGAGGAGGTTTCGAAGTATTTGTAGCAGGACTTCCAGATTCTGTAAAGGCTTTGTTCCCTAGGCCAACCGTCTGGAAAACTCACAAGATTCGTTTCTCTCATCATGTAACAAGACTTATATACCGCTTCACAGTGCTTGACAGCCCTCTCTTTGCAGAGTCAGCCTCTTGCCCCAAACAATCTCGGTCCTCATTTTACCCACCTCGGAAGGACAGAAGGCTGAGTCAACCTTGAGCCTGGTGGGATTTGAACTGCCAAATTCCAGGCAGCCAGCAGTCAGTAGAAGTAGCCTGCAATACTACCCTCTAACCACTGAGCCACCGTGGCTCATACACATGTATATATCTGGACTAGACTGTGTTGCTTCTGTGTCAGATAATATATGTGGATATAGGCAAAATTTTGTATTTATTTATCTATTTATTTTGTCATGTTTACCTTGTGTATATTAGAGGTTGGAGCCCCTTTGAGAGCTGTAGGCAACGTAATTTCATTTTATTGTATGCCGATTAGTATACATTCAAAGTGACGATAAAGTTATTCTAAGTCTAACTTAGATTTCTTGTGGGCACGCAGGGACTCCAGACTGATGACGCTGTTGGCCCCTCCCTCGGGCTCAGCCTGCTCATCTCCTACAAGGCCATTCCCACAGACCAACCGCCTCTGATTTGCGGGCAGCAAAGCGAGCGGTGCAGCACACTAGGCTGAGCAAGTCTACCCTCTGCAGGTATTTTCCCAGCAGCCATTTCATCCGCCCTAAGAAAAGACCCTCTCACCTTCTCTGTTAAGTTGTAGACCACCCTTGTCAGAGCCTCAACAATGATCCGCGTGTTGCGGGTAAGGATTTGGAGGTTCACCCGTGGCCTGCAAGAGGGAAAACAGCAGCCGCGTCAGAATTAGGTCAGGAACGCTGAGCTGAGGCATCTGAAACTATGGCGCTTGGCACAGACTCACAGTCTACGCGCGGTCCATCCCAGTTTCAGGTGACAAAGATCAACAGTTGAGGGTTAGCCCATAAAATGACCTGTACGGTGGATTTGCCTTGAAAATTGTTCGGAAGAGGTACTGGGCAGCGGTGGGATGCTGCTGGTTCACACCGGTTCTAGCGATCCGGTATCGTCGATCAGCAGTTGGCCTCACCCACCCGCCACCGCCCTTTCCTGTCCTGTATTTCCTTTGTTTGCAGCTCAGCTGGCAGGCGCGGCAGAGCAGACTGCCGTGCCTCAGCTGTTTTACTCACCAGCGCTGACGGTAAGTTTTCATGCTTAAAATTGCCCGTTTTACAACGCTTCGCACGCGGTAATAAAATATTTACTACTAAATAGCATAGAACCGGTAGTAAAATATTTTGAATTCTGCCACTGGTACTGGGGAACATGAGGGAAGGCTGGTGTAGCAATTCTTTAAAGCAGGCACCTCTTTTTTTTTTCCAACTGGGATTGTACTTTCAAAGCATAAGCAAACCTAATGCTCCATAGTTATAAGTGGGTGTGGCCATGTGACTGGGTCGTTGTGGCTTTCTTTTTTTTTGGCAGCCCCCCCCACATTTTTTGGTCTTCTGGGCCTCAGAGGAGCCTCCTGGGGGGACGTTATTTGCTCCCAGAAGGCTTCCCTGGGGCTCAGGAAGGAAAAAAACTGAGCATGTGGAGGGAACAGGACACCCCTGTGCTCCGTTTTGGGGTCTTCTGGGTCTCAGGGAAGCCTCCTGGGGGGGCGTTTTTGCACCCAGGAAGCTTCCCTGGGGCCCAGGAGGGCAGTGCCCCCCCCTCCATATTTTGCCTTCCTGGGCCTCAGGGAAGCCTCCTGGGTGAAGCAGTAAGATAGCCCCAGCACAGCTGATCCTAGGAACAGCTGATCGTTGGGAGGAAAAAAAGGAAGAAATACCTTAAGGAGTGACTGGGCGTGGAGGAAGTCAGTCAGCGATGTCGGCATGTACACAATGTCGCTCATGTGCAATAAGGACTGACTGGTGGGGAGGGGAGGGTGGAGAGGGGCGGGGCCAGCCAGGGGCACAATTTTATTATTACACTTTTATTATTATTATTATTACACTTTTATATCGCCCCCTCTCCCAAAAAAGGGACTTGGGGCGGTGTACAGCCAAGATAAAACGACATAAATAGTAAAAAATTTAAAAGAGATTTGAAAGAAATTAAACTAGTGGCTGGAATGATTATTATAAAAGCAGAGTAAAAAAGGTAAAAAAGTTAAAAATTTCCAAACTTTAAAACCCTAATAATTAATACTAGGCCTGTTGGAAAAGGTGGGTCTTTAATGCGCGCCAGAAGGTCTGCAGGTCAGTGATGGCCCGCATCTCTGGGGGAATTCATTCCAGAGGGAGGGAGCCCCCGCAGAGAAGGCCCGCACCCTCGGGGCCGCCAGCCGGCATCGTCCAGCTGATGGCACCCCAAGGAGGCCCACCCTGTGGGAGCACACTGGCCAGAGGGAGGCTGATGATGGCAGCAGGCGGTCCCGTAAGTACGATTTGCCAGTTCTCCGAACTTCACAAAACCGGTTCTATAGAACCGGTCCGAACCAATGGAATCCCACCCCTGCTTTGGGAGTGAGGCAGCATGGAGGCTCTTCTCATTTTCCCCAACCTCCCATCTTGGAGAGACGAAAGACGACAGAGGGAAGAAGGCAACCAAACCTTGGGTCCTTTCCTGCCTGACAGTGCCTCAAGGGGAGAGAGAGAGAGAAAGAGAGCACTTCTCAGACAAGAGGGGGCAGGGCAAAAGTCTTCCCACCCAGCCCCTCTGGTCGGCCCATCGGTCCATGCAGCGCCTCCTCACCCAGCAGCTGACCTGACGTCCATGATGCTGTTGCGCAGGCCGTCGCGGTGGCTCTCCAGGTGAGAAACCGTGAAGGCCGGGAGGCGACGGATGGCAAAGCGTTCGTGCTCCCAGGCCAGCATGTCTTCGGCCAGGTTGATCTTCTTGTGCACCATGGAGAACCTCACCTCTGGGAAATGGTGGGCAATGACCTGGAGATGAAACAGAAAGGAGACAACAGGGTCAGGAGAGGAAGCAGTGCACGCTCCACTGTTCTGCCAGAGGAACTATAATCATCAGAACAGAGCGGGAAGGGACCTTGGAGGTCCTCTAGTCCAGTCCCCTGCTCAAATGGGAGACCCTATTATCAGAGGTCTCCAACCTTGGCAACTTTAAGACTTGTGGACTTCAACTCGCTACGCTGGCTGGAGAATTCTGGGAGTTGAAGTCCACAAGTCTTAAAGTTGCCAAGGTTGGAGACCTCTGCCCTATATCATTTTAGACAAATGGCTCTCCAGTCTCTTCTTAAAAACCTCCAGTGATGGAGCAGCCACAATGTCTGAAGGCAAGCTGTTCCACTAGTTAATTGTCCTCACTGTCAGGAAGTTTCTCCTTAATTCCAGGTTGCTTCTCTCCTTAATGAGTTTCCCTCCATTGCTTCTTGCCTTCCTTCTGGGGCTTTGGAAATTAAGTTGACCCCCCTCCACTTTGTGGCAGCCCCTCAAATATTGGAATACTGCTATCGTGTCGTCTCTAGTCCTCCTTTTTTCCAGACTAGCCAAACTCAAACCCTGCAACTCTTCTTCGTATGTTTGAGTCTCCAGGCCTTTAATCATCTTAAAGTTGCTCTTCTTTGTACTTTTTCCCAAACTCCCACTACCATTTTTGTAATGTGGTGATCAAAACTGGATGCAGCATTCCAGGTCTGGCTTTACTAAGGCTTTAACAAAGCGGTCCTAATACTTCACGTGGTTTTGATTCAGTGCCTCAGTTTATACAATCAAGGATCGTGTCCGCTTTTTCTGGCTACGGCCGCACACGGCGGAGGGCTGCAGAGTCCTTGATGCTGCCTGAGATTGGTTGTTTGCTTGCAGACATTTCATTATCCAACTATTCCAAAGGTGCTTTTTCCAAAACTGGACTTTTTTAAATTTTTGGGTTTTTTTTAAGCGTTTCGCTTCTCATCCATCCAAAAAGCTTTCTTCAGTTCTACTTAACTGACTGATGGGGAATGGAAGAATTGAATCCGGAAGAAGCTTCATGGATGAGAAGCAAAACGTTTTCAAGGGGGGAAGGGTGGGGGGGGAAACCCCAAGAAAATTTGGAAAAAGCACCTTTGGGATAACCATGACCTGGATGGTTGAGAATCTCCACAGACATTACCCAACTAGATAACCTCATCAGTGGGAGGGTTTGCCCCGTTTTTATACAGTAGCTTGCCCTGCCAATGTTGTTGGGTGTGTGTGTGTGTGTTTGTGGTTTCCCCCCCCCCTTCCCGGTAGTTCCTTGATTGGGGTCTTGTTTTTTCTTCATTTGTCTGGTGTTGATCTCTGTTTATCTGGGTGTTGGCTTTTGGAGAGAACTCTGGTATTTTGTTTTTCCTTCTTAGCTTCTTTATGTTCTCTTTTCAACGGGGTGTGAATATTCCTCCTCCTTCTTTCCACAAATCTAGCACTGATGAAGAGTTACCAAGTTTGGTAATGAAACATCTTAAAGGAAAACCACCAAGCTCACAGACCCACACCAAGGGCCCCCACACTTCAACCCTGAGCTACGCGCTTTCTCTTCTATCAAGAGCTTTGCATCCATTCCTCTTTAAGCAGTCAGCAGAGGGAGCTGTTGCTCTGGGCATGACAGGTAAGTCCTTGACTTATAACCCGGTTGCTTATTAATCGTTCAGTTATGAACCCTCCAAAAAGGTACTTATAACCCAAAGGGCATCCAAACAGTCAGATGATTGCATTTCGGTTGCTGGGCAACTGAACAGCTATGTCCCATAGTCACGTGACCGCAATTTATGACATTTTCTTGACAAGAAACTTTATTTATTTATTTATTTTATTTATTTCCGGGTTTACTTAATGACTCTGGATTCACTTAATAACCATGGCGTTTTGTTTGCAGCAAAAAAAAAAAAAAAAAAAGGAAGAAAGAAAAAAAGCCATAAAATTGAGTTGGCTACATCATGACCTGCTTTATAACATGCTCCATTCGGGACATAAGGCGAGGACTACCTATAGTTTGCTGGCTATGAAGAGATCTGCCTCACTCTGTTGTTGGCTACCGTGCTTTCCCTGAAAAATAAAACCCTTCTTATATGTTTTGCCACCAAAAAAGGCAACAGGTCTTATTTTGGGGGGATGTCACCCACTGACTAACCTCCCTTGCGTGCGATGCCCCCGGCCTCCTTTTCGCGGTCAGAGGCCTTCAGGAACTCCTTCTTCTGCGGCCAGGAAGGCTTTTCTGAAAGCCTCTGCAGCCGATAATAGAGTTTGGGATCGATCCAGAGCTTTCTTATCAGCTCCAGAGGCCTTCAGGAAAGCTTTACCAGCCTTGCTGGCTGCAGAACAAAATGGGCCTGCAAGGCAGGTGTCGAGGTGTGCCAGGCCTGGCTATAACTATCCAAAGTTGAATAGGAGGGCAGCTCCACCCCCATCCTCACCCTAGCTTAATTTTTACCCGTCCACTCTGGAGTGGGTGTGTTCTTAATTAGGGCTTATTTTGGGCACACGTGTAAAAATCGAGCTAGGACTTACTTTCAGGGTAGGTTGTATTTTTTGGAGAAAGAGGATAGCTTCCCGGAGGAGAGGGGGAAGAGAAATCCAACCATCCTGGCTGGGGAAGGAGGCAGCTATTACCCCAGCCCTCATCCCAAAGGCCTCCCACCTCCCCTTTTACCTGTTCCAGCTCCTTCAGAAAGGTGTGCTGAAGGGTCCCTTCTTTGGGAGGCTTTGAGACGTGTAAGTGAAGACTGTTGCCTCTACCCAGCGTGTCCAGGCAGAGGACAAATGCCACATTATCCTGCAGCAGACTGAAATCTGAAATTAGATTAAGCTACAGAGTTACGGCAGTCCTCGACGTACAACAGTTCGCTTAGTGACCGTTTGAAGTTAGAACAGCACTGAAAAAAGGGACTTAAAACCATTTTTCGCCCCTACGACCATTGATCACATGCTCAAAATTCAGACCCTTGGTAACTGACTCAACATTTATGATGGTTGCAGTGTCCCTGGGGTCACGTGACCCTCTTTTGCGACCTTCTGACAAGCAAAGTCAATGGGGAAGCCAGTTTCACTTAACAACCATGTTACTCACTTACCAATTGCAGTGAATCACTTAACAACTGTGGCAAGAAAGGTCATAAAATGGGGCAAAATTCACTTCAACAAATGTTTCACTTAGCCACAGAAATTTTGTACTGAATTGCTGTCGTAAGTAGAGGACTACCTGTAACACCACTAAGAAACAGAGCCCTGCACACAGTTGGGGCCTCAAGTCTGGGCACAGAGGCAGGTCTTTAAGGTCTTGTGAAACGCATGCAGGATCAAGACCATCGTGGTTTCAGCAGGAAGAATGTTCCAGAAAGTGAGATTTACAGCAGAAAGGGCGCATCTCGGTCCCATCAACCTGCGCTCCTTAACCAATAAGACCTAAATCATGCCCGCCCTGTTTAACTGGATGAACAGGTAGAAAAAATTGGAGAGAAAGACAGTCCCAAGCCATGAAGGGTTTTACAACCCTTTAAACCAAGGGCCTTCAAACTTGGCAAGTTTAAGACTTGTGGACTTCAACTCCCAGAATTCCTGAGCTAACCTGACTGGAGGAGGAATTCTGGGAGTTGGAAGTCCACAAGTCTTAAAGCTGTCAAGTTTGAAGACCTCTGGTCTAGCATAGGATCTTCAACGTCGACCATTTTAAAACTTGTGGACTTCAACTCCCAGAATTCCTGAGCTTACCTGACTGGAGGAGGAAATTCTGGGAGTTGAAGTCCATAAGTCTTAAAGCTGTCAAGTTTGAAGAGCCCTGATTTAAAAGGTGACAATCGGCACCTTGAATTGCACCCAGAAGCCCACAGGTGCATGCAGCTCACGGATAGTGGTTGCCCCAAAGGTGTGTTTTTTTTTTCAAGAGGCAACTGGACTTACCTTCTTTTTCTTTGAAAACGTTTTGCTTCTCATCCAAGAAGAGCTGAAGAAGCTTCTTGGAGGAGAAGCGAAACATCTTCAAGGAAAAACAAAGAAAGTTCAGTTGCTTCTTGAAAAAAAAAAAGCACCTTTGGGACAATCAGGACCTTGGATGGCTGAGAATCTCCATAGACACGGATTAGGTTGTTACCTGGGCTAAATCACTGGCACCATTTTACTCCCCGCGCTTCCGCATTCTGTACAGGCGCCCAGTCCTCGACTTACGACCACAATTGAGCCCAACAATTTCTGTGGCTAAATGAGACATTTGTTACATGCATTTGCCCCATCTTATGACCTTCCTTGCCACGGCTTGTGAAGTGAAATCACTGCAGTTGTCAACTTAGTCACACGGTTGTTAAGGGAATCCGCCTTCCCCGTTGGCTTTGCCCGTCAGACGGTTGCAAAAGGGGATCACATGATCCCGGGACACTGTGATTGTCATGAGTTCGGTTGCCAAGCATCTTGAATTTTGATCCCGTGATCACAGGGATGCTTCAAATGGTTCTAAGTGTGAAAAAACCGGTCATAAGTCACGTTTTTTTCGTTGTAACTTTGAACGGTCACTGAACGAACTGTTATAAGTCGAGGACTAAGTGTACTTGAAGAAGCTTCTGAACGGAATTCAAGGGCAGCCCCAGGTACAACATATTGGAGCAGTCCAGACAGGAGGCCACCAGGGTCTAATTGACGGTGAACGGGGCCTCTCTAAAGGGCACTACAGGTTGTCTTCGGCTTACAATTATTTGTTTAGTGACCGTTCAAAGTTATAACGGCACTGAAAAATAGTGATTTATGACCGGTTTTCGCACTATTTCACACCATGATCAAAATTTGGTTGTGTGATCCAAATTCTCTTGGCAACTGGCATGTATTTACGGCAGTGGCACTTTCCTGAGGTCACGGGATCACCGTTTGTAACTTTCCCAGCAGACCTCTGGCAAAGCCAATGGGAGAAACCCAGATTAGCTCAATGACTGATTTGCTTAACAACTGCAGCAGAAAATATCGTAAAACGGGGGCTAAAACTCCCTTAACAACGGCCTGGCTTAGCAAAGGAAAATTCGGCTTCAAGTGTAGCCATTAAGTCGAGGATTATCTGAATTCGCTTTATATATTGTTTGTTTTTAGCTCTCATTTGACGGGGTGGTATCACCCAGCCCCCCGGTCACCCTGACGAGATGGGCAGCCATAAAAATCGAATTAAAGGAATAAACAATTGAAAAATAAAAAGTGAGGATTGTCCCGAGGCCCATACACAGTCTAACACAGTCCAGGTTATACCCACTTCTGCCACTTGAAGCAGGATGCCAGGCTTCTATCCAACAGCCCCTTCCCTCTCCTTAGTTACCTCATAAGCAAGGCCAAATCTTTCTCCATAAATCCCAAGCATATAAAAGACTACGATAATCTCCGCTCACACCTGTGTGGTCCAGGTTGTCTTCCAGCCACCTCTTCGTCCCCTGATAGTTAAACTTGCCACCTCCGGATGCAAAGAACAGCAAGTTGTACCTGTGCAGAGAAGAGAACGAGGCGATGGGTACATTTCTAAGGGAGAACGCGCACCCCACCGTCTTGCCTCGTGCGGGGGGGTTTTCCCTACCCCAAAGCCGATCCCCTTCTTACGCGGCGTGGGTCCTCTTGTACGTGTAGAGCCGGGAGAACAACCTGGCCAGTTCTAAGAGTACCGCGACCCCACTGCCATTGGAGTCAGCCCCGTGCGACAGCCACTGGAAGGGAAGAGACGGGGGGGGGGGAGGTCTTTAGCCAGGGCTGAGCAGGGAGATACGGGAACTCAAGAGCAGCACCAAATAAAGGAGAATATTTGGAGCTCAGGGATGACATGAGGGGTCCTGGGTGCTCTCTGAGCTTCCTTGTTTCCTTGCAGACGTTTCATTAACCAAACTAGGTAACATCATCAGTGCTAGAAGGGAGTGGGGTTTGTGAGGAGGAGGAGGAGCAGCAGCAACAGAAGGAAAGAAGGAGAAGGAGGAGGAGGAGGAGGCGGAGAAGAAGGACAAGAAGCAGGAGGAGGAGAGGCAGGAGGAGGAGGAGGATGAAGGAGAAGGCGAGGAGAAGAGACGGAGAAGGAGAGAAGAGAAGAGAAGAAGAAAAAGAAAAAGAAGAAGCAGAAGAAGAAGAAAGAAGAAGCAGAAGACGAGAGAAGAAGGAGGAGGAGGAGGAAGAGGAGGAGGAGGAGGAGGGGAGGAGGAGGAGAAGGAGAAGTAGAAGAAGAAGAAGAAGAAGAAGAAGAAGAAGAAGAAGAAGGAGGAGGAGGAAGAGGCGAGGAGAGAAGGAGAAGAAGAAAGAAGAAAGAAAAGAAAAGAAGAAGAAGAAGAGCAGAAGACAGAAGAAGAAGAATAAGAAGAAGAAGACAGAAGGAGGAGGAAGGAAGAGGAGGAGGAGGAGCGAGCGAGAAGGAGAGACGAAGAAGAAGAAGAGAAGAAGAAGAAGAAGCAGAAGAAGAAGAGAAGAAGAAGAAGAAAGAAGAAGAAGAAGAAGAATCGAAGAAGAAGAGGGAGGAGGAGGACGGAAGTAAGAAGAAGAAGAAGAAAAAAGAAGAAGAGAAGAAGAAGAAGGAAGAAGAAGAAGAAGAGAAGAAGAAGAGACGAGAGGATGAGGACGAAGAAGAAGAAGAAGAAAAAGAAGAGAGAGAAGAAGAAGAAGAAGAAGAAGAAGAAGAAAGAAGAAGAAGACGAGAAGAAGAAGAAGAAGAAGAGGGAGGAGGAGGAGGAAGAAGAAGAAGAAGAAGAAGAGAAAAAAGAGAAGCAGAAGAAGAAGAAGAAGAAGAAGAAGCGCAGACGCGAAGAAGAAGAAAGAAGAGAGAAGAAGAAGAAGAAGAAGAGGAGAGGAGGAAGAAGAAGAGAGAAGAAGAAGAGAAAAGAAAGAAGAAGAAGAAGAAGAAGAAGAAGAAGAAGAAGAAGAAGAAGAAGAAGAAGAAGAAGAGGGAGGAGGAGGAAGAGCAGGAGAGGACAATGACCATGGGCTCCTTGATGCTCTCTGAGCCTGTTTTCTTGCACACATTTCATTACCCTAACTAGGTAACATCATCAGTGCTAGTGCCATGGGGTTCATATTTGGACGCTTGACAACTGTCTCACATTTATGACAGTTGCACTGTCCCAGGGTCATGTGATCCCCTTTTGCGACCTTCTGACAAGCAAAGTGAACGGGGAAGCCAGATTCACACTTAATAACCGTGTTCCTAACTTAACAACCGCAGTGATCCACTTAACAAATGTGGCGAGGAAAGTCGAAAAATGAGGCGTCGTTCACCGAACAGCTGTCTCGCTTAGCCGCATAAATGTTGGGCTCAGTTGTGGTTGTAAGTGGAGGACTACCCGTATTAGTATACAAGTCAGAAATCCTAAATGGAACAAACATCACGCTGGGATATGCAAAACATTCTGTGCACAAACTATGCAGGGCTGGTTTTCGAGAGAGGGAGGATGTCCAGGTGTGAATGAAGCCCAGGAATTCCTTCTGGATATTTAGAATAGAACAGAACAGAACAGAACAGAATATAGAATGATATAGAATGGAATAGAATTGGAATAGAATAGAAATAGAATAAGAACAGGAATAGAATAGAATAGCAAGGTTGGAAGGGATCTTGGAGGTCATCTAGTCCAACCCCCTGCTCATACAGAAACTCTATAAAATTTCAGAGAAATGGCTATCCAGTCTCTTCTGAAAAACTTCCAGTGTTGGAGCATTCACAATTTCTGGAGGCAAGTTGTTCCATTGGTTAATTGTTCTAACCGCCAGGAAATTCCTCCTTAATTCCAAGTTGTTTCTCTCCTTGATTAGTTTCCATCCTTATTGCTTCTTGTCCTGCCTTCAGGGGCTTTGGAGAAGAGCTTGACTCCCTCTTCTTTGGGGCAGCCCCTGAGATATTGGAACTCTGCTATCATGTCGTTTGTGTCCATGAAAAGGGGAAAAAACCCAAACCAGGGCCCTCCAGGCTGAATCTTGCTTGGCATGGAGAAGCAGAAAAGAAACAAGGATGGGAGGATTTTCTTATTGGGGGGAGCAAAGAGGGGCACAGAAGGACAGGGGTCACGCCGAGGAGGAGCAGTGCAAGCCACACGCAAGCCACACCAGCCTCGTTCCCAAGCCCAGACCAAGTAAAACACTCCTGGTTTTTTTACGGCCAGATTGCAGGAGTTTGGAAGAGCATTCAGGAGATAAACAGTTTGTTTTAAGTTTAGAAACAGAACACATTTTCCACTCGGTACAAACCCCTGTCCTGCAAATCATCCTGAAGGCTACCCTCTAATACTCCACTCCCCTTCCCTTCTTTAGGCCCCCCAGAGTTCAAATCCAAGGATTCAGCCATGGATTAGGGATACTTCCATTCAAAAGACCAGGAGTGGCAACTTTGCACCTGTGGGACTTCAACTCCCAGAATTCCTGAGCCGGCTCAGGAGGTTGTGGGAGTTGAAGTCCACCGGTGGTAAATTTGCCCCTGTGGCCCACCCTCCCTTCATAAGTCCTCCGTTTTTAAATTGCTGGGGAGAGGAAAAAGGGGAGATACTTCTGAGAAGCTGAAAAACATAAATTTGGGGAGGGGGGAACAGTGCTTGTCCTATGACTGGTTGCTTAGAGGCCGTTCGAAGACATGCCAGATTTACCTGGAGGCTCCTTGCAACACAGATTCAAAGTTCTGACAGTCTTGCCCTCCCCAGAGTCACATGACCGAATTTTGGGCACTCCATTTTTATGGCTGTCTGTGGTTTCCCATGGTCACGTGACTGCATTTTATTCGTTACATTTATATGCTATTCATTTCCTCGATAAGGCAACTCTGAGTGACTTTATGAAGGTTTTGCCAAAAAACAAAACAAAAGTTGCTTCTGGTTTTTGGCATAACCGCACGCATAGTGAACCACTGGCTCGCTTAATGACCACGATGTTCATCCAACCATTGTTGCGTTTGCTTAATGGCTGCCTATTTGCTCAATGACTGTGACCTTCACCTAACCACCGCAAAAAAAAAAGTTGTAAAATCAAGTTGACTGATGACCACGATGGCCATAAGTCAAGGACCGCCTGTAAAGAAGACAGCGGTTCAGTAACTTCCCCTAAGCAGGAGATCTGTCTCTTGTTCTGGGTTAAACTAGGTAGGCCAAGTAAAACTACAGGTAGTCCTCAACTTACAACAGGTCATTTCGTGAATGTGTGAAGTTACAGCGGCATTGCAAAAAGTGACTTATGAACCCTTTTCACACTTACGACCATTTCAGCCTCCCCATGGCCGTGTGATCAAAATTCAGCTTGGCAACTGACTCATAGTTGTGACGTTGACAGTCTCCTGGGGTCACATAATCCCCTTTTGCGACTTCCTGACTAGCAAAGTCAAGGGGGAAGCCAGATTCCCTTAACAACCGGGTGTCTAACTTAAGACCTGTGGTGATTCACTTAACAATGGTGGCAAGAAAGGTTGTAAAATGGAGCAACATTCAGTTAACAAATGTCCCACTTAGCCACAGAAATTTTGGACTTAATTGTGGTCGTTAAGCCGAGGACTACCTGCAAATCCTTTGGGTAACAGATTTCTGGGGAAAAGAGTCCTGACTCAATCAGAATTCTGATTAAATTTATCAGATTTTATACGTGCATATAAGGGGTCTTGGTATTCTCTGAGCTCGGTTGTTTTCTTCCAGACGTTTCGTTATCCTAACTAGGTAGCATCTTCTTCCTCCTTCTTCCTCCTCCTCTCCCCCCCCCCCCCCTCCTCCTCACAAATCTCACTCCCTTCTAGCACTGATGATGTTCTCTAGTTAGGGTAATGAAATGTCTGCAAGAAAACAAGAAAGAAGCCCTCATTTATAGAGCCTCGGTGGCGTGGTGGTTAGAGGGCAGTACTGCAGACTCCTTCTGCTAACTGCAATTTGGCAGTTCAAATCTCACCAGGCTCAAGGTTGACTCAGCCTTCCATCCTTCCAAGGTGGGTAAAATGAGGACCCAGATTGTTGGGGGCCATAGGCTGACTCTGTAAACTGCTTAGAGGGGGCTGTAAAAGCACTGTGAAAGCGGTATATAAGTCTAAGTGTTCTTGCTCTTGCTATTTCACCCGAGCTACAAATATCCTCCTTTATTGGTAGACATGCATATAATGTGGGTTGAACAGCAAAGGCGACCAGCAAGCAAGTACTGGAGCACATAACACCAGGCTTGTGTCTGGAAAGGCAAAAAATCACAAAACCGCGTCTCGCGTACTTTGGCTATGTCATGCGGAGGAAATCACCGGGGAAAGCAATTATGCTTGGAAGAGTTAGCGGTGAAAGGAAACCAGCCTGCCAAAGAACACGGCGGCTGGACACCATCAAAGCTGACAGCAGCCGGAGCGTAGAAAAACTCAAAAGGAGCAGTGCAAGATTGGAAGATGGGGAGAGAGGCCCACAGAATCGCCATGCATAAAATCATCATCAGTGTGAGCCGCTCCCACAACAGACAGCTCAACTCAGAAAGGTCAGAGTGCTCAAGGATCTGCTGACCCACTTCTACAGACGAATGATAAGAGTCTTGTCCTTCGGACCTCAATAACTGTCTGGTTTGCCACAGCAACAAAACAGGACAGGTACAGACTTTAACAGATAGTTAGGACCGCAGGGGGAAAAAATTGCAACCAGCCTCTTCCTGCCTTCCATTGAGGATAAACATCCAGCAGATATAGATAGTCCTCAACTTATGACTACATCACTTCTGGAAGTTTTTAAGAAGAGATTGGACAACCATTTGTCTGAAATGAGATACGGTTTCCTGCTGGAGCAGGGGGTTGGACTAGAAGACCTCCAAGGTCCCTTCTAATTCTGATTTGATTCAATGCTATGCTATTCTTATTTCTATTCTATTTTTGTTAAGTGAGTTCTGTGAGTGTACTGCACGAACCAGAGGGCTGAGAAAATATCAACAGACCCCTCACATACTTGACATAAACTGTTTCAACTTTTCCCCTCAGGATGCTGCCATAGGCAAAGTGTGTCAAAACAACTAGACACAAAAGAGGAGTTTTTTCCCTTGTGCCATCACTCTGTTGAACATCTAATTCCCATAGTACTGTCTTATGCCTAAGGATATCTGCCCATGTAGTAGGACTGTATTGTTATTCTTCTTCTCCTCATCTTCTCATTTCCTTACTACCTTCTCCTATTGGTATCATAAGATTTATCACTTGTTTGCATCTTATGATTCATGATTTTAACTGTGATTTATGATCTCTGACCTATCGCTTTGTTATTTGTATGTACATCGAGAGCTTATGCACTGGAGACAAATTCCTTGTGCGTCCAATCAGACCTGGCCAATAAAAATTCTATTCTTTTTTTTTTAAAACGTATTTTACATATGTTTAAAATGATGAATGGTATTTTACACGAATGCTAAAATTTAGAGGCTCCAGTCTGTTGCATCAAAAATTTGCAAAATGAAGCTTTTTAAATGAAAGGTTTACTGTTCAGAGCACTGGCAAGAAAACATTCTCTGACATCCAGCACACATGCCTGCAACAATGTAAACAGCACTTACTACAAACATATAGGTAGCTCAAATCAGTGAGCCAAGCTGCGTCATACTGAAAATGCCAAAACACAGACGTTTGCCAGCAAGTCCTTACCGGTGCAACTCCAAAAGAGTCGTAATGAGCAACTAGTACAATGGTAGGCAGGTCTTCTCCTCCCAGGCCTGTCAGCCGCCCCTTGCAAGGAAAGAGGTAAAATAAGAGCTGCTGCAAAATCATCACACCCAGATAAGCACAAGATACATTTTTTCTTTAAGATTGACATCTGTAACACATAAAGGGCTTTAAACATGCTGAAACTTGCTTTCTTTCCTGATTCCTGCCCTTAGTATGCTCTACCTTAGGCATGAAAGCCTGCTGGGTGACCTTGGGCCCATTCACCAGGAGACATTGAATTCTAGTCCTACCTTAGTCATGAAACCTGGCTCGGTCACTTTTTGGGCCAATCACCAGGAGCCTGGGAGTTCTAGTCCTGCCTTAGGTGTGAAAGCCGGCTGGGTGATTGTGGGCTTATCACCAGGAGACAATGAATTCTAGTCCCACCTTAAGCATGAAAGCCAGCTGGATGTTCTTAGTTAAATCCAATAAGCAAATAAACATAAATATTAAAAATGAAATAATAAATAAAAATATAATACAAGGAGGAAGGAATATTAAGTATGTTTACCACCTTGAATTATTTACAAAAGTAATAAAGGTAGGGTAAAAAGTAATAAAGATTTTTTTAAAAAAATCTAGTAAAACTTTTTTTTTTTTTTAAAAAAAGAACTCTCCTACTTCTCGTATCTTCCCTAATAAAATCCTTAGCTGTGACCTTTGTTCTGCCAGCTCAACTAGACAAGGGTGTTCGAAGAAGGCCAACCCCTCCCCTGGCAAGATCTAACCCTTTCCCCCTGTTGCTTTGGCTGCAAAAATGAACCAAACTCCTTCCCTCTAGTTCAAGGGTCTTCAAACTTGGCAAGCTTAAGACTGGTGGGACTTCAACTCCCACAGTTTCTGAGCAAACGTGACTGGAGAAGGATTTCTGGGAGTTGAAGTCTACAAGTCTTAAAACTGTCAAGTCTGAAGACCCCTGTTCTAATTGCTCCTTAAAACTCAAGGGCCAGTTTCCTCTCACCGACCAGTGCGCTCTCACAGGGAGGGTCTCTTGCGGGTCCCATCGGCATCTATGTGCCGGCTGGTGACCCCAAGGAATAGGGCCTTCTTTGTGGGGGCGTCCATCCTCTGGAATGGGTTGCCTCCGGAGTTGAGTACAGCCACGGACCTGGGGACCTTCAGGCGTGCCTTGAAAACCTGGCTCTTTGACCAGGCCGGCTTGAGCTGATTTTAGATTGGGGTTTTAAATTGGGGGTCCCTAGTGGAGATCAGAGGGTTGGGGTATTTTAATTTTAGGGTTTATAGTGGGGGTTTTAACCTGTTTATTACAGCCAGGTTATTTAATTCAGTTTTAATTGTTGTATATTTTAATGTTATTTTAATTGGATGGCTGTACACCGCTCCGGGAGAGGAGCGGTATCTATCTATCTATCTATCTATCTATCTATCTATCTATCTATCTATCTATCTATCTATCTATCTATCTATCTATCTATCTATCTATCTATCTATCTATCTATCTATCTATCTATCTATCTATCTATCTATCTATCTATCTATCTATCTATCTATCTATCTATCTATCTATCTAGGAAAAAAACATGGGCTCAGCACTCTGGCTGACATGCTTTTGAATGATATCCAAGCAGCTTAGCAGGGCTCAAAGGCAGATGATGCTGGGGAGGTCCTGGGTTTGCAAATTGCAGGCAGGACCCCAGCAAAAGGTGGGGGGGGGCGGGCGGGACACCGTGTCCCAAAAACTCCCAAACTCACTTCTATACTTGTGATGAGCCAATCGTTGACGGCTTTACTCTGAGCTCCGCTGGTCACCATCTGGAAGCCGTTGGCCGTTGCGGTGTGCAAAAGGACTAGGAAGGAAAAAAAAAACAGGGTTTAAAAGACAGGAGTTAATACAGTTGGTCCTTGACTTGCAGCCATTCATTTAGTGGTCATTCAAAGTTACGACGGCACTGAAAACAGTGATTTAGACGACCGTTGCCGCATCTCCATGATCACGAGATCAAAATTTGGAGGCTTGGCAACTGACTCGTATTTATGACGGTTGCACTGTCCTGGGGTCATGTGATCCCCTTTTGCGACCTTCTGACAAGCAAAGTCAATGGGGAAGCCAGATTCGCTTAACATCCGTGTTAACTAACTTAATAACTGCAGTGTGATTTACTTAATAATTCTGGCAAGGAAGGTCCTAAAATGGGACACAGCTGCCTTAAGAATTGTCTTGCCTAGCAACAGAAAGTTGTGGAGCTCAGTTGTGGTCGTAAGTTGAGGACCACCTGCACTGACACGCCAGCCATTGGTACAGTAATCCTTGACTTACAACAGTTCACTTCGGGACCGTTCGAAGTTACAACGGCACTGAAAAAAGTGACTTATGACCGTTTTTCACACTTATGACCTTACAGCATCCCCACGATCACGTGAGTTACATTTGGACGCTTGACAATGGATTCACATTTACGACGGTTGCAGTGCCCCGGTGTCATGTGTGACCTTCTGACAGGCAAAGTCAATGGGGAAATCATATTCACTGAACAACGGGGTTACTAATTCAACAACTGCAGTGATTCACTTAACAAATGTGGCAAGGAAAGTCAAAAAATGGGGCGAAACTCACTTAACCAATGTCTTCATTTAGCAACTTAAATGTTGGGCTCAACTGTGGTCATAACCCGAGGACTACCTGAACTCAGATTATGCCAAAGAAAGGCAAGCATGCAGAATACAGAAACCCTTCCTGGGCCTTTAGTGACTTGTCTGTTAACTCAGCCTGAAACTAATTGGTGATTAAGGATACAGAGAGGAAATCGGTCTTTTGATTACTCCTAGAACTGTTTGACATTAAAATAACTGCCCCTCAATTCAAACGGGTATTTGGATCATTCATTGGTTGTATAATTTGGGGAACGGGATTATTTCGGTTTTAGTTCTAAACCTAAATTGTTAAAAAAAGTATTCCTCAAAAGGGTAAGCAGCCAAATGGCAAGAAAAGAATTGTTCCCGGCGATCAGATGAGGACAAATGAATCAGAGGAGACTTATTATTGATTCTTGATAAACGTATTTTATTTTTTCTTATGTACATTGAGAGCTTATGCACCAAAGACAGATTCCTTGTGTGTCCAATCACACCTGGCCAATAAAGAATTCTATTCTATTCTATTCCTATTTTATTCTATTCTAGTCTTCTATTCCATTCCATTCTATTCTATTGTCTTCTATTCTATTCCATTCCATTGTTTTCTATTCCATTCCATTCCATTCTAATCTTTATCCCTTCTATTCCATTCTATTCTATTCTTCTATTCTTTATCCCTTCTATTCTATTCTATTCTTTATCCCATCTATTCCATTCTATTCTATTCTATTCCATTCCATTCTAATCTTTATCCATTCTATTCTATTCTATATCTATTCTATTCTATTCTCATTAGCAAATTTGTGGCACCGAGACTTATGCTGGCTGTACGACCTGAAATAAAGAAACTGAATTGAATCCAGATTTGGCAAAGAGTGTATTTAGTGATCTACTGGATGCCAACAGTGGGCAGTCGATGCCAGGAAAGATAAACTGGCACCCTGAATCACATATATACCCTGCCAACCTCCAGCAACATTTACAATACAGGTAAGTCCTCAACTTACGACCAAGATTGAGGCCAACGTTAATGTTGTTAAATGAGTTTCGCTTCATTTTATGACTATGGTTGCCACGTTTGTTAAGTGAATCGGTTGTTAAATTAGTAACAGGATTGTTAAGAGAGTCTGCTTTCCACACTGGCTTTGCTCATTGGAAGGTCGCAAAAGGGGAACACCTGAGTCCAAGATGCTGCAACCATCATAAATGTGAGTCCATTGTCAAGCATCTGCATGTAAAACATGGGACGGTGTGGATGCTACAACAGTCATAAGTGTGAAAAATGATCGGAAGTCACTTTTTCGGGGCCATTGTAAGTTCAAATGGTTACTAAACAAACTTAATAGAATTTAGATAATCAGAGTTGGAAGGGACCTTGTAGGTCATCTAGTCCAACCCCCCGTCCAAGCAGGAGACTCTACATTTTTGACAGAGGGCAGTCCAATCTCTTCTTGAAAGCCTCCAGGGATGAAGCTCCCACAACTTCCGAGGGCAACTTCTGTTCCATGGGTTGATCTCACTGTCAGAAAGTTTTCTCCTTATTTCCAGGTTGAATCTCTCCTTGTTCAGTTTCCATCCATTATTCCTTGTCTGGTCTACAGGTGCTTTAGAAAATAGCTTGACCCCTTCCTCCTCTCTGTGGCAGCTGTTCAAATATTGGAAGACTGCTCTCCTGTCTCCCCTGGTCCTTCTCTTCACTAGTCTAGCTAGGCCCAGTTCCTGCAATTGTTCATCGTACCTTTTAGTCTCCAGTCCCCTAATTTTTGTTCCAGTCCCCTAATTTTTGTAAGTCAAAGGTTACTTTTATTTGTCCGTCATCTGAAACCCTAATTAGCCACTCAGCAGCTTACAGAGTTTCCATTCAGTAAGAAGGGAAACTAGCGATTAATGAAGCTAACATCTCCACTCTTGACCCCTTCAGTGAGGTTTTCTATGTTCACAGCCATTAAAAGATTAAGCACATTGATCTATCCTGTACATGACTCTACTTGGTTAACTTTGAAACTGTACAGGAAAGAGATCAGAAAGAGGCTACGCTATCAGAATATTTTTCTATTTTTGTCTCCCATATTATAGGTAGATAGATATTTGAAGTCTACTCCAGGGCTTTTCAATCCCGGCAACCCTAAAATGTATGGTCCAACTCCCAGCATTCCCCAATTAGCATTCCCCAATTAGCATTTGTGGACTTCCACTCCCAGAATTCCCCAGCTAGCATCCACTAATGAGAGTTGAAGTCCACAAATGCTGGCTGGGGAATTCTGGCACTTGAAGTCCATGTATCTTAAAGTTGCCAAATGTTGAAAACACTGCTCTATGCCATCTGGAGTACCTGGTTTCTATTTTAAAGACAATTATATAAAAAACAAAAGCAATTTAATGAATGTACTTGCCCTTGATACCCATAACTATGCTTGAAAATCAGTCATCTTTCCGATTTGTTGATTTAATGTGCTATTTTTGTCAAAGTACATATCCTGTTCATTATCTACATAATATATTATGTCATTAATGTACATAGAGTTACGCTGCTCAGATTTACTCAATAGTGAGATGGGGGAATATAAATTTAATAATAAACAATAATAATAAACAATAAAAGTGCCCAGGGAACAATCAGTGACAAATAAAAGAGTGCAACAGATTCCAGTATCAATGTTGGGCTCAATTGTGGTTGTAAGTCGAGAACTACCTGTATTTTTTTAATTATTATTTTAGTATTTTTTTTATTTCTATTTTTTACATTTTTGTCTCAAGATAGTCCTGAGCTGTCAATACATCTTCCAGAGAGGTCCACACCAGGGGGCAGGCGATCCTGGGAAGCCCAACCGAACTTCACAAAATACTGACCTTCGGCAGCCGAGGCCGTGCCCTGCGAGGCCGAAGCGGCCTGGGTCTGCTCATAGATGGAGAGCAGCTCATCGTCTTCCTTGGCAAAGTAGACTGGCACAATGGTCTCCATGGCCAACATCTCTGGCTCAATCTCCATGAATTGCTTCGGGCGAGAAGAACAGGGAGTCAACCTCAGCATTGCAAAGAAGGGTAACTAAGGCTTAATCGTCATAGGATGGAGTTGGAAGAAGTCATTAAGGCCAGCCTTCTGGATATTGCAGGGTCCACTACACCAGTTTTTCCTCAAACTTGGCCACTTTAAGAGGAGTGGACTTCAGTTCCCAGAATTCCGCAGCCAGCTGATCAATTTTGGGAACCGAAATTCATCCATCTTAAAGTGGCCAAGCTTGAGAAATATCACACGTATGTCATTCCCAACACAGTGTGGGATTCAGCCTCTTATCTGAAAACTTCCAGTGACAGAGAAGAAAAGCACTCCGTGTAGTAACCCATTCCATTGATTGACAGCTCTTATTGACTGGCCCCTTACAAAGAATCCATTACATTTATGGAGGAACTAGCTCGATACCGGCGCTTCGCTACGAAACTATGTGGTCGGACTTAGTTTTGGGGGAGGAAAATAAAGGGGGGGGGGGGAATTGTGCCTCTGTCTACCAGCATCTATCAGTATTCATCTGGCTAGCGTCCTGTCAGTATGTGAGAGAATTAATAATAATAATAAATATTTATTTATATACCGCTCCTCTCCCGAAGGACTCTGAGCGGTGCATAGCCATACAATTAAAACAATAAATATGTGAAAAGTTAAAACTAAATTAAACTAAGGCCCTGGCTATAATCAATTTAAGACCCCTCCCTAAAACCCTAAAATTTAATATAAAAAGTAAAACACCCAAATCTAAAATCAGCCCAAGCCGGCCTGATCAAAGAGCCAGGTTTTCAAGGCACGCCTGAAGGTCCCCAGGTCCGTGGCTATACGTAACTCCGGAGGCAACCCATTCCAGAGGGCAGACGTCCCCACAGAGAAGGCCCTATTCCTCGGGGTCACCAGCCGGCACATAGATGCCGACGGGACCCACAGGAGACCCTCCCTGTGGGAGCGCACTGGACGGTGAGAGGAAAATGGCAGAATGCGGTCTTGTAAATATCCTGGTCCGATGCCATGGAGCGCTTTAAAAGTTAACACTAAAATCTTAAAGCGCACCCGAGAGGCCACTGGCAACCAATGCAGCTCACGCAGGAGGGGCGCCCACAGTTGAGGGCTATTTGGAAACTAGAACAGTATTTGCTGTGTGAACAAGAAGGAGACAGCAAGGAGCCTGGGCGTGGCTTAGCTCAACTGTCCTAAAGCTGCTTGGTGCTGTGAAACTAAAACTGAACCTCCTCCTCTGCTTGTGTTTTGCATTTGGAACAGATTTCTTTTCAGGTGGGGACGGGGAGTAGAACTCCTTAGCATCAGAGCGTGTTAATAATAATAATAATAATATAAGAAATACTAATGCTCTGATGGTCATTTTGAAAAATCCTTTCTTAGAGAGCACCTAGAAGCCAAGAGGAACATATGTGCCAAATTTCAAGTTTGTAGGCTTTACGGTTCTGGAGATTTTGTGATGATGCGAGTGATTTTTCCCTTTTATATATAGAGAGAGATTATAGTGCAGATGTTTAACTCTTAGGAAAACAGGATTGTATTACTGTATTTATTTCTGTGTGATAAATGCGGAAGCAAGGTGATGGAATCCTGTACAGGTAGTCCTCGACTTACAACCATTCATTTAGCAACCGTTCAGTTACAACGGCACTGAAAAAAGTGACTTAGGACTGTTTTTCACACTTACAACCGTTGCAGCATCCCTATAGTCCTGTGATCAAAATCAGATGCTTGGCAACCGACTCATATTTATGACGGTTGCAGGGTCCCAGGGTCACATGATCCCCTTTTGCGACCAAGCAAAGTGAACGGGGAAGCCAGATTCACTTAACAGTGTTACTAACTTAACAACTGCAATTGATTTGACTTACCGTATTTTTCCGAGTATAAGACACACTTTTTCCACCCCCAAAAGGGGGTGGAAATGTCTTATACACCGAATGTTGCTGAAGCCTCCATCCCCCCGCTGCCCCCCCCCCCCACCCTTTGGCCTCTGCCTCCCAGCAATTTGCCTCCTGGCAGCAAACAGCCTATTTCAGTTTCAGCTTCAGCACAGCCTGATTAGCACAACCAGCTGATTGTCGGTTGGATCGGCCTCCCGATGATCGGCTGTTTTAGGCTGTAGGGATTGCCGTCGCCTATTGCCGCCTCCGCCTGCTCCATTTTCGTCTTCCGCATCCCAATTTTAAATGGGGAGCCTTGTTCACCACTACAGTTAATCTTCAACTTACAATCATTCATTTAGCGACCATTCAGTTGCAACGGCTCTAAAAAAAAAATTGACTTACGACCCGTCCTCACCCCATTTTACGACTTTCCTGGCCACATTTGTTAAGGGAATCGTGGCAGCTGTTAAGTTAGGAACACGGTTGTTAAGCGAATCTGGCTTCCCTACTGACTCTGCTTGTCCGAATTGTCACGAAAGGGGATCACGTGACTCCGGGAACTTGCAACCGTCATAAATGAAAGTCAATTGCAAAACGTCTGAAGTTTGGTCACGTGACAGTTGGGATGCTGCGACGGTCTTAAGTGGGAAAACTGGTCATAAGTCACTTTTTTCAGTGCCGTTGTAACTTCAAACAGTCACTAAATGAACTGTTGTATGTTGAGGACTACCAGTCTTATGAAGAAAACCAGCCTGGTGACGTGGCTCAAACGTCAGGCAGATCTCGTTCCAACAAAAGATGCATCAGATGGCTTCACACGCGGCAGGCGGCTACACCACGGAAGGAGGGTACAAACATCAGGCGTAAGATTTAGCCCCTCCTGCCACCCTCAGTCAGAACAGGAGACTCACCCGGATGATATCCTGAGGCACCGATGCCATGTTGTGTGGCAGGATGATCACCACGGCGCCGGCTGACTGGCGAAGAGCTTTCTGATACTGTTCGTAGGAGAAGTCCATCAGCCGGATCATCACACAGCGGCGGCTTAGCACATCTGCCTCTACGGTGCGTGCCTCGGTGTTTAACACGGCGTTCCGGGTGCCTGTCAAAAGGAGCGGAGGGGCTTAGCAATCTGGGATCTTGGATCCACAGAAGAGCAACAGCAATAGCACTTAGACTTATATACCACTTTTACAGCCCTCTCTAAGCGGTTTACAGAGTCAGCCTCTGGCCCGCAACAATCTGGGTCCTCATTTGACCCACCTCGGAAGGACAGAAGGCTGAGTCAACCTTGAGCCTTGAACTGCCAAATTGCCGGCAGCCGATAGGCAGCAGAAGTAGCCTGCAGTACAGCACTCTAAACACTAGGCCACCATGATTCACAAAAACTGAGCTTTTACAAGAAGACCGCAGCTCTTGGGCCACAACGGGCAACTCATTTTCCCAAGGGGTCACATGAGGAACTGGGACTGCTGTGGAGGGCTGAACCAATAAGGCTGCAAAGATGTGTGGCCATGCATGGATGCATATATGTAAATTGACCCCAAATCCTTCCCCACCCCCACCCCAAAAAAAGAAAGTCAAAGCAAAGCAGACAGGGACAGCCAAAGGGCTGGATGTCACATAGAAGCTGTAAAATGCTCAAGTCTGCTCTTACGGGATGTTACTGCAATTGATATACCTTGTTCTCTGGTTTGTAGGCCTTGCAAATATGTGTGGAATTGGATTATCAATTATGCCAGTTAGTCAGGGGCCTGTGTAAATAGAAAGGTCTCACAGCCATATTAAAGGATTTCCCCCCAGGTTTAGAGGCTTAAGAGCATAGGTGGTACAGTGGTTAGAGTGCTGTACTGCAGGCCACTTCTGCTGACTGCCTGCAAATTGGCAGTTCAAATCCCACCAGGCTCAAGGTTGACTCAGCCATCCGTCCTTCCGAGGTCAGTAAAATGGGGACCCAGATAGAGAAGCTTTAGGGTGCTATTGCTATTAGAAGCAGTGGGAAGGCATGTTGGGATCCAAGGGTATAATGGCATGTGGGAGACAGAAGAGCCAGAACCAGACAACGGTCTGATAATTTGAGACTGAAGGAAGAACAGTGGAGAAAGTGTCGCAGAAGGGATCCCCCCTAGTTTTCCAGAGAGCACGGGTAGTCCTCGACTTACAGCAGTTCGTTTAGTGATCATTCAAAGTTACAACGGCATTGAAAAATGTGACTTGTGACCATTTTTCACAGGTATGGCCTTTGCAGCATCCCTTTGGTCATGTGATCAAAACTCAGATACTGGGCAGCTGGTTCATATTTATGACCGTCGCAGGGCCAGGTGATCCCCTTTTGTGAACTTCTCACAAGGGGGAAGCCAGATTCACTCAACGACCGGGTTACTAAGTCATCAACTACAACGATTCACTTAACGGCTGCGGCAAGAAAGGTCGTCAAATGGGGCAAAACTCACTTAACAAAATTAATTTCGGGCTCAATTGTGGTCTTAAGTCAAGGACTTAAAAGCAAGGGATGGGAAGGTTAACTTCAGACTTGCAAGATTCTGTTAATGGAATCTTATAATACAGATAGTACTCAACTTAACAATCATTCATTCAGTGACCATTCGAAGCTTCAAAGGCAAAGAACAGGGACTTAGGATCAGTCCTCGCATTTATAACCGTTGCAGCATGTGATTAAAAAATCGGGCACTCGGCAACTGGCATGTATTTATGACAGTTGCACTGTAATCACCATTTGTAACTTTCCCAGCCTGCTTCCAACAAGCAAAGTCAATGGGGGAAATTAGATTCACATAACAATTGTGGTAATTTATTTAACTGTTTTTTTTTTAAAAAAAAAAAAGCTTAGCATTAGGCAACACACTTTTCAACTGCCTTATTTAGCAACGGAAGTTTTGGGCTGAATGGTGGTTGGAAGACCTGCAGAGACAGAGCTCATATTCAGGGTCATGTTTCTTGTCTGAAGGGCCTTGAAGGGCTAACATAGGCACTGTCCTCATTGCTGTGGTTTTACTTTTTCCCCTGTTTTAAAATCAGGAAGTGATGCCATCTTTTTGTCTAACAGGTGCCACCAATCTGCAGGAAAATTTTGTGTCTTTCTTCCCATAGGGCTTACAGTGTTTGAGGGGCTGCCACAAAGTGGAGGGGGCCAACTTAATTTGCAAAGCCCCTGAAGGCAGGACAACAAACAATGGATGGAAACTAATCAAGGAGAGAAGCAACCTAGAATTAAGGAGAAACTTCTTGACAGTGAGAACAATTAACCAGTGGAACAGCTTGCTTCCAGAAGTTGTAGCTACTCCATCACTGGAGGTTTTTAAGAAGAGACTGGACAGCCATTTGTCTAAAATGATATAGGGTCTCCCATTTGAGCAGGGGGCTGGACTAGAGGACCTCCAAGGTCCCTTCCAACTCTGTTACTCCTTAACAAGGGTGTGGCGGGATTAGTCCTATCTGCTTACATGAGTGTTTTGAAGGATGAATTAAAAGAGAGCCCAACTAACAGAGGATATGAAGTAGCTATTTCAGTTTCTTCAGCTAAAGAAACTTCTTGGGTGAGATGCAAAATGTCTTCAAAGAAAAACCAGAAAGTCCAGTTGCCTCTTGAAAAAGCACCTCAGAATTGTTCTGTTCTCAACAGTGCTAAAACTGTGTTGAAGAGCTATCACAAACTGGCTGAAACACACCAGAACAGCAGAGATGAGATGGTAGAGACGTATCTAAATAAATTTCGGTGAGAAAAAACTAAATAATGCTTTTGAAAAGAGGGAAAAATGAAAACTAGACAGCGCTGACAAGGTATATAAGGCGTGGTATGTGTGTGTGTGTGTTTATGTTGTTTTTTTTGCGTTTCAACATATATATTATCTCCTCCTTTTCCCTCTGGAGTCAAAACTACTGGAGGGAGGAGCTCATTAACAGATTTTAATTGGGGAGGAGGAGATCTTCAGAGATTTCCCACTGTTTATTACAGCAACTGAGAGAGGGAGTGAGAATGGCACTTTTTCTTCCACTAGGTTCGATATTACAGCTCACGTTTACTTTCAATTTGTCCGGTTTATTAACAGCCAGGCACACAAATCTGAAAGTATACTTTTTAAGCCCCCTCCCTCCCAAAATGGGGATGTGGCACTTTGGAGGTGACTAAAAGAGTACAGGACTCCCTGCCTCCTTCCTGTGTGCACTTTGATCCCTCCCTCTGCATTCTGGTTACCTTTAATCGAATTTTATATTTATGACGCTTATCTATTGTTTTAGTGTTTCATGTAACTGAATGCCTGTAAGCCGGCAAGTTTAATAAGTGCCAGATTTACTTTTTCAAGCAGCAGTATTCCTGTGTTAATAAGAAACCCACATAACACCAGAAGAGCAATTCAGAAAGGGCCAGAATTTCTGGTCTTTCTTCGGATATGAGATTAAAGGAGCACAGAATACACTGCAAGAGATTGGAAGGTGTGACATATGCCCCACACCAATCTCAAGTGTCCAACAGAAACTGGGCAGATTCCACTCCTGAATAAGTAACAGATAGCCCTCGACTTACAACCACAGCTGAGTCCAAAATTTATGTCGTTAAGCGAGACACTTAAGTGAGTTTTCCCCATTTTACAACCTTTCTTGCCACCGTTGTTAAGGGAATCACTGCTGTTGTTAAGTTAGTAAGACGGTTGTTAAGTGAATCCGGTTTCCTCATTGACTTTGCTTGTCAGGTCGCAAAAGGTGGATCACGTGACCCCGGGACACTGCGACCGTCATAAATATGAACCAGTTGACATGTCTCTGAAATTGCTGCAATGGTTGGAAGCGTGAAAAATGGTCCTAAGACACTGTTTTCATTGCTGTTGTAACTTTGAATGGTCACTAAATGAACTGTTGAAAATTGAGGACTACCTGTATTACCAAGACTGTCAATGGGATATTGTGATGTGCATTTGCAGGACAACTTATAACAGCAGTGAGGAAACACTGCTTTTAAATTACTACAGAGAATTAGTTACACAAACTACCTCTGTTCTGGGCTGGGCCATAGATTAAGGCAGTGTTATGATGGCCTTTAATAACAGGTAGAAAACCACAGGCAGAGATAAAGAACAGCCCTGGGCAATTAATTTAAGAAATTGTTTTCTACCCCGAGTTTTGAAGCTCCTTAATACTCCTTAAGTCTTTGGGAGGCTCAGAGACCATTCAAAGTTATGACAGAACTCCCCCCAAAGGCACTCATAACCCAGATCTGAAGTTCCAATAGGTGCACTCCCTTGTATTCGCATGACATTTTGGGACTAAGCAACCACCCTGCATTTATAGCCATTTAGAACACAGAATAGAGAATAGCAGAGTTGGGAGGGACCTTGGAGGTCTTCTAGTCCAACCCCCTGCTCAGGCAGGAGGCCCTATACCCGTGATGGCAAGCCTGTGGCATGCAGAGCCCTTTCGGCCAGCACGCAAGCTGTCGCCTGGAACTGATCCACTGCACCTGCGTGCGCGCTCCCTGCCAGCCAGCTGATTGCTGGGTATCAACCACGCATACACGTGGGGAAGATGCACACACATGTGCAGGGGGGGTTGTGTATGCATTGTATTACGAGTGCAGGCACGTGCGTATGCTCACTTTCAACATGCAACGACAAAAAAGTTAGCCATTACTGCCCTATATACCATTTCAGACAAATGGTTGTCCTCTCTTCTTAAAAACTTTGTGTTGGAGCATTCACAACTTTTGGAGGCAGGTGGTCCCACTGGTTGACCCCCCCCCCCCCTCTTCTTCTTTGTGGCAATTCCTGAGACATCGGAACACTGCTATGATGTCACCCCTCGCCCTTCTTTTCATTAAACTAGACATACTCAATTCCCAGAACTATTCTTCTTGCAGCCTCCCTCAGTTACGTGATCAAAAGTTTGCCACATTTTGGCTGGAAACCAGAGTTTAGTGCCAGCCAAAAACATGCATGACTATGGAGATTCTCAGTCGGGAAACTGCACCCAGAGAGGCAAACTAGACTTTCTGGCTTTTCTTTGAAGATGTTTCGCTTCTTCAGAACCGAAGCACCTTTTTGGACATGCATGGCAAATGAAGGATTTGCTTAACAGCCATTGCGTTCGCTTAATAACCACTACCCCAAAAAAATAATAATTGTAAAATCAGTCACTGTCCTATGATGACTCGTTTAATGACCGGCATGACTTACAATCATAATTTCAGGCTCAATTACATCATAAATCAAGGACTACCTACATGGACAGGGATCTGACAGAAAGTCTGCAAAAGGGAATATGTGAGGACACAACACGCCATAATTGTAGCTTACGCGCAGCCGCCTTCATCTCCCCTATGCAATGCTGCAAGAACGTTGAATTACATCACAGCGTAATGCACTATTGCAACATCCCATTACTGAAGTAAAGCTATTTCTTAATATTAGAAAACTTTCTCAGGCTAGCTGTCTCTCCCCGTAGTAAGAAGCTACTTTAAGTTACTCTGCTGTTCTTGCTTTAATCTTAGGTAGCTACTTTGGCATAAAGGTAGCCCTCTATTTGTAACCATTTGTTTAGTGACCCTTACAACAGCACTGAAAAAAGAGAATTCGAACCGTTTTTCACACTTACGACCGCTGCAGCATCCCCATGGTCACGTAATCAAGATTTGGACGGTTGGCAACTGGCTCGTATTTATGACAGTTGCAATCTCCCTGGGGTCATGTGATCTCCTTTTACAACCTTCTGATAAGCAAAGTCAATAGGGAAGCCGGATTCACTTAACAACCGCGTTACTAATTTAACAACTGCAGGGATTCACTTAAAAACCATGGCAAGAGCGGTCATAAAATGGGACAAAAGTCATTTAACTATCTTGCTTAGCAACAGAATATTTGCGTTCAATTGTGGTCATAAGTTGAGGACTACCTGTATTTTATGCCCATTTTATTCTACTACAAATCTATATGGCGGCGAGGAGTCAAAAATGACTTGCTGCACTAAACAATCAATTTTTACAACAGGCCAGGATTACTTAGTGCTTTTGCCTCTCTGACTCATCCCCAAAGAGCAAGCTCTCTATAAATAAGAGAAAAGCTTTACAAAATTATAGGGGGGGAGAATAAGATTTCAATAGACGGGCAGAGACATAAACATTCCAATAATGAAAGAAATTTCAATAAGAGAAAAAAAAATCCAGGTTGTACCATAGCACCTGGATTACTTGAATGGGTGTGGAGAGGTGGTTTCAACACTCAGACCCTTCACATACCAAATTTCCCCCAACTTCTGACAATCCTGCTTAAGGTGCAGGAGAGGGGTCCATTGACCAAATGGTCTCTCCTGCATCGCTAAGATTGAATCCTGGCATTGTCAGTGAGGCTGCATTAAGTAGGGCCTTTGTCCAGACTTTGCAGAAATTCCAGCCAAAGGGTGGACCCAGCCAGATAGACCCAGATGAGGTAAACAGCTGTGTCATACTTGCCCCTCCCCTCCCTTCCCTGAGGGCTCCTTGGCAGACCCGCACCCATCAAGGAGAACCTTCGTAACTCAGGGCTGAAATGAGGGGTCCTTCGTATTCTTTGAGCTTAGTTGTTTTCTTGCAATTCCTTACTCGAATTAAGTAAAATAATTGTGTGATGACAACTGGTTTGGGTCATGAAATGTCTGCCTTCTATTAGCCTTAAAGAGGAAGAATGTGGGGTTCTTGCTGCCCTCTGAGCTTGTTTTCTTGCAGGCATTTCATGACCTAAACTAGATAACATCATCAATGCTAGAAGGAAGGGTAGATTTGATGGAGGACGACTGTGGGGTCTTTAATGCTCTCTGAGTTGGTTGTTTTCTTGCAGGCATTTCATGACCCAAACTAGGAAACATCATCAGCCGCTAGTATATAAAATGACAGCAATCCCTTATTAGTACTGATGTTACCTAGGTTGGTCATGAAACGTCTGCAAGAAAACCACCAAGCTCAGAGAGCACCAAGGACCCCACAGGCATTGTCATCGTCGTCCTTCTCCACCACACTCTTCTAGTACTGATGAAGTTACCTAGGTGGGTAATAAAACGTCAGCAAGAAAACAATCAAGCTCAGAGAGCATCAAGCACCCCACGGCTCTCCTCTTCCTCCCTGTAAATCCTACACGCTTCCAGCACTGATTATGTTACCTAGGTAGGTTATGAAACGTCTGCAAGGAAAGAACCAAGTTCAGAGGGCACCACAGTCCTTCTCCTCCTCCTCTCTGCAAACCCCACCCCTTTCTTACACTGATGATGTTACTTAGTTGGGTCATGAAACGTCTGCAAGAAAACAACCCAGCTCAGAGAGCACCAAGGACCCCACAGTCCTCCTCCTCTGTTCTTCTCCTCCCCCCACTCCTTCTCAACTCCAAACCTCACAGTCCTCCTTCTCCTATTCCTCCACACCCTTCTAGCACTGATGATGTTACCTAGTTGGGTCATGAAGCGTCTGCAAGAAAACAACCCAGCTCAGAGAGCACCAAGGATCCCTCAATCCTCCTCCTCTCCACAAATCCTACTTCCTTCGAGCACTGATGGAAGCTACTTAGTTTGGGTCACGAAAACGTCTGCAAGAAAACCACCAAGCTCAGAGAGCACCAAGGATCCCTCATCCACCTGCCAGTCTATTCAGGGCTGCTGCCCCCATGAAGCTCTTTTGGATTTCAGGGCCATTTGCCCCAAGGAGGGAAACCTTCTGGAAGGTCTATTATGGGGAAGGGGTGTCCTATCTCAAAATGAGGGGGTGCCTTCAGGCTGGGAAAAAAGGGGGCGCCCATGAATCAGCTGTTCCCCCCCCTTCTTGTCACGTTAGCCAAGGCGAAGCTGGGGAGGGGGAACGAGGGGTCTTTATTGCGAACGGCTTCTCGAAAGCCAGGCCTCCATCCCACCCCCGGGGGGCTTCTCGGAGTCCGGAGCCGCCTACAGGCGGGGCTGGATTCCAACTCCCATCGTCCCCAGCCCCGGTGGCGGCGGCGGATGGGAGTTGGAGTCCGGCGCTTGGCTGGAGGGGTGTGGTGTCCTGAAGAGGGACGGGGAGTTCCCCCCCCCCCTCACTCACTGACCGTAGGGCTGGCCCCCGAGCTCGTACTGCTGCATGCGGTAGACGGTGAACTCGTGGGCGGCCGAAGCCGGCGGCGGGCCCAGCAGCAGCAGCAGGACGGCGGGCAGCACCAGCAGGAAGCTGAGCGGCAGGCACGAGGCCTTCAGCAGCACGGAGCCCAGCACCTCCTCGCCGGCCTCTTCCAGCATGACGGCGGCGGCGGCTCCCGGGCGCGAAGGGACGAGGAGAAACACCTCAGCCAGAGAAGGGGCGCGGAGCACGCCGGGAAGCGGAGTCCGCCGGCCTGGCGCCACCTCCTCCTCCCCCCTCCGCGCGAGGCCCTCTGGGAAACGGGGAGGTGGTCACGCGTCGCCCCTCAACCGCCTTCTTCTCCCGTGCAAGGCATGCTGAGGGGTTTCTCCGACTTTCCCCTTCTTTCTGAGGCGTTTCTCCGACTTTCTTCTTCGCCTTTCTGAGGTTCTTTTAAAGTCGTTGAGTTAACGCTCCGGAGGGGAGAGAGAGAGAGAGAGAGGGAGAAAAAGATTCAATAGAATTTTGTTTCCCTCAGTTCCACAGGAGAGAGAGAAAGCGAACGAGCGTTTAATAAGGCATGCTGGGAAATGGAGTTTTTCTCCGCCTACACGCCCTGATTCTTTCACCGTTGGGTGGGGGGGGGGGCGGAATCGTCTTTGAGACATGCGCATAGCCTCGCGGCGTGGGACCTGCGCAGGGCAGGCCGGGAAATAGATGGCACTTTTTTTTTTTTTGGCCCTAGTGTGCAAGGCACGACGGGAAATAGAACTCTCGCCTACCTTAAAGCGATGTTCTGACCTCGCCATTGAGTCGCGCAAAGCTTGCTGGGAAGTTTCTCGCGTTGATTGATGGGAAAAAGGCCGTAGAGATATGAGATTTATTACAGTGATTACATAAATCACAGTGATTTAGGTAATTCCTTAATATTTTAAATATGCGTCCATTCAATCGCTCTTATTTGCAGCTCTTTACATTGCAAGCTTTTGAAAATACTTGGTCCATAATGGCGTCTGCAATGCAAGCTAGAAAATTAAGGGAGAGTTGTCATCCTTGCAACCATAGTGATAACTAGAAGACCATAGATATATGTCAAATAAGAGACTTGCAGATCCTAAAGTTCTGGGATCCTTTTGAGATTTTTTTTTCATGATTTCCCAATTGTACAGTACAGTACTATATTGTTTTATCCCAGTTGATTTTCATAATGGAAATGTTGGACTAAGCTTCCCAGAATGCCCCAGTCAGCATCTGCAGACTTCAACTCACAAGAATGCCTAAGCTGCATGGGCATTATGGGAGTTGAAGTCCACTCGTCTTTTAAATTGCCAAGTTTGAAAAACACTGTTAAACGAGAACAGAAAACAAGTCCAGTTTTTAAATCTTTTGTTAATATTCCAGTAACAGCTATCACAAAAATGAGAGAATATTTTTTTTTAAAAAGATGCATTGATCCCAGTATTTTTTTATGCATTAGTGAATAGAATGTGCAAAACCTCTTCAAGGAAATTATCCAGAAGACAATTGTCTTGTCAAAATGAACTAATGATCATGTATGTGTCATTCAGAATTTAATGTTTGCCTAAACGCCTAAGTCCTGCCATTGCATGGGGAAAATAGCTAATGCCAGGGTGATTAGAAGCAAACCAGTGGTGGGATTCAAATATTTTTACTACCGGTTCTGTGGGCGTGGCTTGGTGGGCATGGTGTGGGCGTGGTTTGATGGGCGTGGCAGGGGAAGGTTACTGCAAAATCCCTATTCCCTCCCCACCCCACTAACCTGCTTTCCAGCTCCATTCTCCTGTGCAGGGCAACCAAAGGAGACCCAGACGATCAGCTGGGACTCAATGGGAGGCAGAGAAGAGATGGGGGCAGGGCTAGTCAGAGGTGGGATTTGCCGATTCTCTGAACTATTCAAAATTTCTGCTACTGGTTCTCCAGAACTGGTCAGAACCTGCTGAATACCTCCTCTGAAGCAAACTATGTATATATATATTTTCTTTTAATGACCCCATAATCCCTTGCATCGCGGTGGAGTCGAGGCAACTGAATGGAACTGAGTGTTTACTGGCTGGATGCCCTTTCTGTCACCAATGCAGAGTTGGCAGCAGATATATTTTCATGATGCCCAGAGAGAGAAATATCTGACGCTATTTAGCATCAAACTCACAGCCTCCTGATTGTGAGCAAACTACGTACATCTCCAGCCAAAACAATCTAGCTGGGTTTGACTGGCCATTATGTACCTATAGGCCTTAACTTACAACCATTTGTTTAGTGACCATTCAAAGCTAGAACAGCAGTAGAAAAAGTGATTTATGACCTTTTTCACACTTGTGACCGTTGCAGGATCCCTATGGTCATAATGTGGGTGCTTGGCAAGTGGTGTGTATTTATGGTGGTTGCAGTGTTCTGAAGTCACGTGATCACCATTTGTAACCTGGTCAGCTGACTTCTTACAAGGAAAAGAAAGGGAGCCTGATTCACTTCATGACTGCATGATTCACTTAACAACTGCAGTGATTTGCCTAACAACTGTGACAAAAAGGTCACAAAAATGGAGCCAAAATTTATCCAACCACTGCCTTTTTCTTAGCAATGGAAATTTTGGGCTCAATTGTGGTCGTAAGTTAAGGATTACTTGTACTGTAAATAGTGTTTGTAAGTAATGTGTTATCCTAGGGCAGTGCTTCACAACCTCAGCGACTTTAAGATGCATGGACTTCAACTCCCAGAATTCCCCAGGCAGCGTGATCTAGGAGAGGAGTCTCCAACCTTTGCAACTTTAAGCCTGGCGGACTTCAATTCCCAGAATTCTCCAGCCAGCAAAGCTGACTTCTGGGACTTGAAGTCCGCCAAGCTTAAAAGTCACCAAGGTTGGAGACCCCTGATGTAGGATAGCCCACCATGAGAAGTCTGGTATCCTCTTTTGTGACGCCCACATTTTATACAAAGGCAGAAACTTTGTGAAATGCAGCCCACTGCAGTCAGATACATGGAGTGGTTTGTAAATACCGTAGTTTGTAAATAGTGCAAGCACCACAGTTTGGGGGCCCCTACCCTTTGTATGATTAACATATAAAATCCTATTCCAGAGTAGGAAACACTAAGACTTACAACATCATGGGTAAGCATTGGTCAACAGTTGTTCCGGATGCAAATGAATCTCAAATCCTCTTTTGTAATTGGATGAGTGACACAAGATCCAAAAAAAGTACATTTCCTCTTGTTCAAGAAAGGTTGTTCCCATGGAATTTCTCAAACTTCGAGGGACACCCTTGTACAGCACAAAATGTTCTAATCGGTCCTTTCTCTTTCATGCTTTGCAATTCATACGTTCCGTCCATTGATTGCTAAAATTGCTTGAGGTTTCTCAACCTTAGCAACTCTATAATGTGTAGGCTTCAATTCCCAAAATGCCCCAGCCAGCCTTCTGGGAGTTAAAGGCCACAATGCTTCTAAGGTGCTTTTTTTCAAAGGGCAACTGAACTTTGTTTTTCCTTGAAGATGTTTCCCTTCCCATCCAAGAAGGGAAAAACTGCTGGTGACCTTCTATCTCTGCACCATAGAGAGCATCTTAACTTACTGCACCTCTGTATGGTTTGCCAATTGCACAGTGGCAGATGGGAGAGCACTCCAGAGGGTGAATATCTTTGCCCAGAGGATCATGTGTTGCCCCTCTTTGGAAGAGCTTTATAGCTCCCGCTGCCTTAAGAAAGCTCAAAACATCCTTAAAGATCCATCTCATCCTGGGCACCTTTTTTTTTTTTTAACTATTACCATCTGGCAGACGATACAGGATAATAAAAACAAGGACAAATAGGCTGAAAAACAGCTTCTATCCCAGGGCAGTGGCTCTTTTGAATCCTGCTGTATAGTGTAGTGCTGGTGTGTTATCTGGGGTTTCGGTTCAATGTGTGGAGTCCTCAACACCAATAAGACCAAGAAGCTTATAGTGGACAATAGAAGGAACAGATCAGACATCCAGCCCTTGCTTATCAATGGAGACCGAGTGGAGCAAGTGCCCAGTTGAAGGATGTGTGTTTGTGTTTATTTTCATGGTCATGATGTGCACTGAAGATGGTGCTTGATTTCGTTGTACGAGGTACAGTGGCAAATAAACTAAAACTAAGCTGCTTCAGTTCTGACTGAATTGAAGAACTGTCAGAGCTGAAGAAGCTTCTTGGATGAGAAGCGAAATGTCTTCGAGCAAAAACGAAGCCCAGTTGCTTTTTGAAAACAAAAAAAATCACCTTTGGCACAACCATGACCTGGATGACTGAGAATCTCCATAGACATAAAGGCAGGGGTGGGATTCAGCCGGTTGGGACCGGTTTGAGGCGAACCGGATGTTAAATTTACATCTGATTCACCAAACCCACCCTCCCAGGAGTCTCCACGCGGCCCATTTTCAATGCAGGTCAGTGCAGGGTCCGCGTGGAGGTTCTGGGAGGGGTAAAATGGGCCGAACCAGAAGTTCCAGAAGTCCAGAAACGGGCCTGTTTCCAGCTTCCTCAATGCCTCCAGAGCCCCTGGGGACGCCGGTTTCGCCCTCCCAGAGGCTCGAGGGAAGTGTTTGGCCTCCATATTTGACTACGCCTGCCAGTAATACAAGAATAAAAGACGTAAATCGGGGAATCCCTCCCACCAGCGAAGAAGTGGATGCGGAACGGGGATTCCCTCTGACGCTACCTGGGACGGGGAGGCTGAATGGGAATTCCCACATGACTTGGCTGGGGGGCTCGCACTGCTGTAGTGCGAAGAGGGGGGGATTGGTGCATCGGGTGTTTACAGGGTGTTCAGGGAAATAGAGGGGATCGGTGATAGAGAGAACGCAGAGCGTTTGAGGCTATGGCATGGGAGTACAGCCTAAGTAACTAATTACCCATATTAAGAAACATTGAATACATAGGTAATTAGAACAGGCCGGTCTACAGGAGGTAGCTGCGATTAGATGGGTGGGGTTATGCTATAAAGAATGCTGGGAGGCAAATGGTCCCAGCACTAACCTAGATTATCGCCGGATGGGATGTGCATTACTTGTGCAAATAAACGGCTGCATACATCAATGTTTGTTGGTTTGTATCTCGGGAATACGAACCTCTTGAAGACCAGCTGACAGGAAGCTTCTGGATCCTGGGGAAGGCAAAAAAACGGCCCTCATGGAAATTCTGGTAGGCCAGGCCCACCGCCGTGGCCACGCCCACCCAGCCACCGGGCTGTATGCAGGGGTGGGCTTCAAAAACCCCAGCAACCGGTTTGCTGCCCGGTTGGTGGGATTTTTGAATGCCACCCATGCATAAAGCCCACAATCTTAAAAATGGTTGACTTTGGAAAACACTCGGGAACGCTTTGAAACCTGCATTTAGGTTTTCGTCCTTCTTCCCAATACCCCAAACAGAAAATAAGACTATTTCTGACTACGCATTGTATGTTTAGCTTATTTATTGAATACTGATTGCCATCTCAAGAAGAAACCCGCAAGGCAGGTTTAAAAAAAAAAAAAAAAAGAGGAAGACATCCATACACGGATTCCTGTATTCGTGGTGGTTTCATTTACCATGGTTTGCGAGACAAATGCAGTTTCCTGAATAAAAGAAAGATTTGTAAAAAAAAACAAAAAACATTCGTCTAAGAAAAGTTCAATCTAAGCAGATCAGGTCCTCTTTCCACAGTCTACAC
This sequence comes from Bungarus multicinctus, assembly GCA_023653725.1. Taxonomy (NCBI): domain Eukaryota; kingdom Metazoa; phylum Chordata; class Lepidosauria; order Squamata; family Elapidae; genus Bungarus; species Bungarus multicinctus. The sequence goes on along the minus strand of CM042838.1, from coordinate 163,295,678 downwards.
AGGGCAAAAGAAAACCCATTTCAATAGCGGAATTCAGTTGACGTGTACATCTGAAAATATTTTCTAGAAAGAACTGGCCTTTGATGTAACTCTTTAAACAAGCATCAAATCATCCCTCGACCATTTCAGTTGTCATCCCAGTGGATGGATGGATGGACGGATGGATGATAAGGCTTAATAAAGTCTTAATAAAATACAGAGATTGTCCCACTGTTTTGTTGGAGTTGAAGTAAAGTATCCTATCTTGCTCCAATAGCTGTAAGCTTACTATAAAAAAAATTACTGGATATACCAATCCAGTAAGAATGCCCCAAGGTAGAAGACAGATAGTCTTTGACTTACGACCACAATAGTGAGACAGTGGTTAAGTGGGATTTGCCCCCCCCCACCCTCCCACCCCCATTTTACGACCTTTTCTTGCCGCAGTTGTTCATTGAGTCACTGCACTTGTTAAATGGGTAACACGGTTGTTAAGTGAATCCGGCTTGTCCCGTTGACTTTGCTGCTCAGAAAAGTTGCAAAAGGGGGAACACGTGACCACCCCACCCCACCCCCGGGGACACTGCGACCGTCATAAGTACATGCCAGTTGCCTAGTGCCCGAATGTTTTGATCAGGGGATCATGGAGAGGCAATGGTTGTTAAGTGTGTGTGAAAAACAGCCATCGGTCACTTTTTCCCACTGCTGTTCTGACTTTGAAAGGATCTGCCGAAGGAAGTGTTGTAAGTTGGGGACGACCTGTTCCCTTTTCTTAACCAGAGTTTTCTCATCTTTCTCAGACCCGTTAGAAGGCTTGTGTGTCCATAGAGTAATATACGGTATAAGCAGGGGTAGGCTTCAAATTTTTTAGCAAGGGGCTCTCTGCCCTGATGACTGGCTGGGTGGGTATGGCGAGGCAGTCATGTGACTTGAGTGGGTGTGGCTAAATCGATGTCGCTTCTTTACCCTAATTGCCTAAAAAATGATAATATAACAAGAAGTTGTTTATTTTTTTGTCAAGACTGGGTGAAACCACCACTCAATAGCAGTGACCGTGAGAGGGACCTTGGAGTCTTAATGGAGTTTCTAGTGAGTTACGTGATTCCTATTATTTGGGAATTAATCGCCTTGGAGGCTAGTGGCTATATTATCTGATTTTTCTCAATGGCTCTCCCTCGCAAGCGCTGAGTGGATTGTTTATCTAGCTTGCCGCAAATTTTAGGAGGTGTGAAATGCTCTTGGCTGAATGCCCAGAAGTTCAATTAAGCCCATTAAGAACTTTCTCTTGCTGCTTGTCTTTCTGAGATTATTGGGAGCTTTCTGAGCCTCGCAGAGTCTTGGGCCCCCAAGTAGCCCACCCCTGGGTATAAGATGCTGTTCCAGCTTTAGAGATTCAGTTGTGTTCCTACAGAGACTGTGGTCCTGCAAGAAATCAGCTGGTGAAAACGAGAGGTTGTGTCAGAAGTCAAGGCCAAACAGCAGGATGTAAGGGAAGGAAGGCATGACATCAGCCAGGGAAGCCAAGAACAAGGAAGCTCCTCAGCATGTGTGAAATTGAGGTTGCCCAAGGAAAACGTGCTTGGAACAGGATGTTCCTTTGCATTTCAGGCCTTGGCTGACCACTGGTCTTCGAGAGGGCAATGGGCTTGAGCAAGTCCCTCATCGGGCATCGGCCATTCAAAGGTCTCAGTACGTTGCAGAAGACCCACCATCTCCTAACCTTGCAGGCAAGGCTGACCGGAACCATCGCTGACCACCAAAGCGCTCATCACACTGGAATTGCTGGAGAGAGGCTCTTTCCTGGCGGTCCGTTTCTGTATCACTGGGCTTCGGAAGCTCTCCCGCACCTTCAAGGAGCTCCCCACCTCTGTGGATGAGCTGCGGAGGTGGTCGCTGGGGGTGAGGCAGCCGCGGGGGCCTTGCCACCCTGCCGAGATGCAGCAGCAGCAGAGAAGCTCTGCCACGGCTCTCCTGACCTCTTTACTCTTCAAGGAATAGATGATGGGGTTGATGAACGAATTGAAGACCGCCAAGGTGAGAAACCAGCCGAAGACCTTCTGCAGCTTCAGGGCTTTGCTCTGGTCGAAGGCGTCGAGCAGCAGCAGCAGGAAGAGCGGGATCCAGCAGACCAGGAAGGTGAAGAGGATGATGAGCACCGTCTTCAGCAGTCGCAGGGACCTCCTCCGGCATCCGCTGGAGAAGCCCATCCTGGCCCGTCTCCCGACCCAGCAGTAGATGGAGCAGTAGAGAGTCACCACGCCCACCAGGATGATGCTGAACATGACGACGGTGAAGACGATGTAGGTCTTAGAGTAAAGCGGCAGCAAGGTGGAGCAGCGCGGCACGTCACAAATGCAGTTCCAGCCGAGCAAGGGAAGCAGGCCGATGACGAAGGCCAAGAGCCAGGAGCAGAAAATGAAGTTCCGCAGGCGGCTGGTCTTGACGGACTCGCTTTCCGCGATGGGCCTCACCATGGCGCTGAAGCGCTCTACGGCCGTCACCAGCAGGCTGAAGGTGGAGGCCGCCAAGGCGATGAAAAGGATCCCCTCGCGGAGAAACCACATGTAGGGCGTTAGCTGGAAGGTCTTCCGGCCTGACAGGCAGAGGTTGATCAAGTAAGCGATCCCAGCCAGCAGGTCACTGGAGGAGATGCTGGCCAGGCAGGTGAAAATCCAACGCCGGCTTCTCACCTTCAAGAAGATGGCCAGCAGGACCACCAGGTTCTCCAGAATGATGAGGCAGCTGGCCGCGATGATGATGATCTTGAGGACATCTAGGTTGTCTTCCTCAGGTCGCCGGTGGCTCAGCCGTCCGGTGTGGTTGTAATGGTACAGAATGATGTTGAAGTTCTCAGTGGCGGGCAGGAGGGAGCAGGACTGCTGGCCATGGACGGAGCTCACCAGTGACTTAGAAAAAGGAGGGGAGGAGGAAGAGGAGAAGGAGGAGGAGGAGGAGGAGGAGGACAGCTGGCTTCGGTCCGTCATGTTGTGGAGAAAAGAAACCATCAAACCAGGAATCGCAGTGGGCAATGCAGGTGGTCTTGTGGTTGGAAAGACGTGGTTGGAAAGACACCAGCTGCGTTCTCTGTCTTTTTCCCGGAGGAGGAAAAAAAGAGAGTGACTTTCAGGAGAGGAGCAGCTGCACACGGGTTGCAAAACCCAGGTGTCCGAATCCGGCTTCCGAGAAGAAGCTGAACTGGATTGGAAAACGCAAAGTCCAGACGGGCATCTCCAGAGAGGAACCGATGCACTAATGAGAGCGACAGCCGCCTTCCAAATCTTCGCGCTCAGCTTGAAGAACGACGCCTGGCAGAGGCGCCCGCAGACCGCAGAAGGAAGCCTGGTAGGAATGGAAAGAAAAAGAAAAAGGGAGAAAAAAAAAAAGGAAAGATTAAAAGTGTTGCAATAGAATTCGGCAACGTTTCCTGCCTTTTTCTACAGCTGTCAGCAACACTGTTTTCTAATTTGGGCTTGGCATGGTTTCAGCGCGCAATGCAATCCGTTTACCGGCTTTTTTTCTTGCTTCGCCAGCACGCGACCCCGGTTATTATTTAAAAGCCTTGAGAAATCTGCGGGATGGTTTCCTCATCGGGAGGGCGCAATCAATTTACCGCTCTGCTCCATTTGATCAGTGCACGACCTCGACGATCAAAAGCGACTTGAGAAACTCGAGAAAAAGAAATTCCTCGGCTGCAATAGGCCTTTTTGTAGTGGGGAAAAAGAGGAAAGCGGCGGTTTTCCCTTTAGAATTGGTGAAATAAATGCAATTTCTGACAGGAAGAAAGGGAACCCCTAACAAATCTGATTTTACGGTATGTTTTATTTAGAGATAATCCTTGATTTTTTTTTTTTTTTTTGCCAGCATTCGTTTACAACGTCACTGAATGAGAAAAAAAGTGACTTATTATGACCGGTTTTCACACTTAAGAATGTTGCAGCATCAACAAGGTGATGGGATCAAAATTTGGGCACGTGGCAACTGGAGGTGCATTTAGGAGGGTTACAAGTATTAGATAAACTTACAAGTATTCGTTTAATGACGGCACTGAAAAAAGTGACTTATGACCGGTCATCACACTTAGAGCAGCATCTCCCAATGGTCACGTGATCGAGATTTGACCACTTGGCAACCGGCATATATTTATGACTGTGGCACAAACACACACACATACACACACACACACAAACACCCTATGCTGGGCTGTAGGGGAGAGGCTGCAGATTATTATACCAGCTGCAAAGGCAATTTGTATTTATTAGTGTCATCAGATTTCTTATAGCGGTTAGTCCTTGTCTTACGACCACAAGGGAGCCCCCAATGTCCGTGGCTAAGCAGGCAGTGAGTTAAGTGCATCACGCCCCATTTTACGACATTCGCTTGCGTTAAGCGGACCGCTGCCGTTGTTCAGCGAATCATGCAGTCGTTAAGCAAGTCAGGCTTCCTCCATTGACTTGGATCGTGGGAAGCCGACTGGGGAGGTCGCAAAAGGGCCCCGGGGCCATGCAATGGTCATAAATATATATGCCGGTTGCCAAGTGGCCAAAATTTGATCTCGTGACCATTGTAAGTGTGATAACCAGTCATAAGTTCCTTTTTTCAGTGTCGTCACTAAACGAATACTTGTAAGTTGAGCACTGTCTGTATTAACATTTATAAAGCCATATTAACTCTAGAACTTCAAAGCAGGGGTACTTAGTTATTAGAATAGAGTAAGAGAGTTGGAAGGGACCTTGTAGGTCATCTAGTCCAACCCCCTCTCCCAAGCAGGAGACCCTACACTATTTCTGACAGGTGCCAGTCCAGTTCTCTTCTTGAAAGCTTCCAGTGACGAAGCTCCCACCACTTTGGAAGGCAATTTTTGTTCTCCCTCTTCCTGTTTTCCCCATAAACACCCCTGCAAGGTAGGCCAGGCAGACAAAGAGTTAATGACTCAACACCCCCCAGGGAACTTTCAGAAGTGAGGATGGAGCGGGAGTTGGTTTTCCGGGGTTAGTCCAACTCTTTAAACCTGCAGGAACCCCATCACCGTTACAGGTAGCCCTCGACTTAACAACAGTTCATTTAGTGACCGTTCAAAGTTACCCCGGCACTGAAAAAAGTGACTTCTGACCATTTTTCACGCTTAACAACCATTGTAGCGCCCCCATGGTCCCCATGCTCAAAATTCAGACGCTTGGCAACTGACTCGCATTTATGATGGTTGCAGGGCCCGCTTTGGCGACCCTCTTGACGAGCAAAGCCAATGGGTAATCCAGATTCACTTAACAACCGTGTTGCTAACTTAACACATGCAACGATTCGCTTAACAACGTTGGCAAGAAAAGTCGTGAAATGGGGCAAAATTCACTTCACGAATGTTTCACTTAGCAGCGTAACTCTGGGGCTCAATGACGGTCGTAAAACCGAAGACTACCTGTAGTTGCTGGGGAAACGGGAACGAGTCACGACACCATCCCTGCAGTGTTGCCCACCCAGACCCACCCGAGCAGTTGTGGCATCGTGAAGCTTACACACGTGCAATTCTAACCTGGATTTCGTTTCCCCGCAGTGGAGAAATGGTTAGAAGGGTCGGGAGAATTAAGCCCAGATTTTGCATAAATCCGTAACAGGCATTGCATGAATCGATCTAGCTAATTTTAACCGCGATTTTGTTTCTATTCGTTCATTTTCGTTGTGGTTGGAAGGCACCTGGAAGGTGGGAGGAGGTTATAAATAAATCATTTTTATGTGCGGTTTGTAAAAACGTAGTAAAAGGACTCTGGAAGAATTCCCTCAGTTGATGAGTAATTTACATTCACAAATCAAGCTTAGTCATAACCTGGCTTTTTAAAAGCTTAGTTATAGTTTAGCGCGATGCTTCATTCCGGTCACCGGAGTATGTAAATCCTGGTTTCTTATCTTGGGTCACGCTAACCAGTTGTGGCTGAGTCAGTAAACCGATGACTTAGCTCCAAAAAAGAGCTTTTCGTCCATTATCCTAAGTCACCGGCCTTCTGCAGTTAAAAAAAAAAACCCCTAAGAAACGACATCCCAGGATCCTTAAATCCAGGGAAGACGCCACACAAAATGTGAAATCGGTTTTTCTAATCGAGCTACTTGCAGAAAACCGCTTTCTAAATCCTTTGACCGCTGAAAGAACCACAGATTTATGCTCTAAAAGGAAAAGGTTGAGGTGAAGAAGAAAAAAGTACACACACTAAAAAAAGAATAAAAGAGGACAAGTGATAAAATCACCACATGCGATGAAGCAAAAGCCATGGGAAAAGGAAAAAACAATATATACAGATTTGGTGCCGTGTTAATTTCAAAAATAGAGATTTGCACAGCGGCGGGGGGGGAAAATGTCCTCCAGTCCCAGCTCTAGTTTTTAACTGTTGCTGCTTCCAGAATTACTCCACTTCAAACACCCCTAGTAAATAACGACTTAACACGCAAATTGCTCATTATACGAAGCCATGATTTACTTTAAACATGGTTTGTTTGACAAACCGTGATTCCTAGATCACATCTCGAGCCAAAAGCAAAAGAAATCATGGCCATCTCTACCGGGAGAGCCGACCTCCACCATAGAGAGACAAATCTTGCAAAACAGCTGGGTCCACATCACACATTTAAGCCAGTTATTAAACCAACCCATTTTTCCGCATTCACACATTACATCGAACTGTAAATTCACCCCCGCTGGCCTGAGGCGCAGACTATGCTGAGCGAGGGGGGGAAATTACCTTAACTAAGGGAAATGTTAAATCAATCCATTGGCTAAATCTTTACTTGACTAGATTGTGTGAACGCAGCCACGCGGTAACACGAAGGTCAACTTGTCACGAAATCTGATGAAACTTCACTTCGAAGGGGAAACCTGTGCAGAAATTTTGCAGTCTTTCTCCTAAACCTGAGTGGGTGGCTTCCAATCTTGAGATTTATAGAAATCCATCGATCCGGAGAGTGGAACATCCCAGATTCAAAGCCAGAATCTCCAGGGAGGGATAAGGGAATGGATCTACTGTGCAATAGCTGTCTGAGATAGGTGATTACAGAATCAATCAAAGCTTATCTCTTTCTCTCTCTTCTCATACAGGACTAGGCATGGGATTCCCCCTATGTTTTTTGTCCAGTGACAAGAAATCAAGGGAAAAACCCTTTTTTAGCCAGAGAGATTTCGTTACTCAAAACAGATAAAAGATTTCTGTATTTTATTTCTTGATTTAAAACATTTATATAGCCGCCCGTCTTATATATCAAGGCTAGGCAGTCCCCAATCATTGGGATGGATAATCTACATCACCTTTGGTCCGAAAGGGACTTGCTTGGGCTTTGGATGTGATGAGAATCTGTTCTGGAATATCAATCATCAAGTCTTAGCTTGACAAGCAAACCAGGGTTAAGCCAATGATGATTTAGGGAAGTGTTCGAACACAGCTTCACTCCGAGCATTGGGCTGCAGCTAGCTATCCTTCCAACGATGCCGGAGGCAGGAGCAGAGGAATAAAAAAAAAAAGACTTGCAAAGGAGATTGGAGAACGTTGAACGAATAAACGGAGAGAAGATGGAAAGGGAAAATAAATATATATTAAAAAATGTTTGTCCCGTTTTCCCCCCCAGCTCACCTGGCTCAAAAATGAGTCCACCTCACCAGCAGCTGCTCAGTGCTGTGATGTGATTCATCGGGTAATCTACTCAAAGTTCACGTGCGGTGATCAAAATTTACTGGGAGGTGGCTTGACCCAAAGCCTTTGGGTATCTGTGTGTCTGCGCATGCATTGTGTTTTTTCCTCTTTTATTTTTTCTTCTTTTTTTCCCCCTTTTTTGTCTGTGTGTTAAAAATAAAAAAAGGGGCCATGCTTTCTTACCTACAAAACAAGAGGAAGGAGATATTGCTACACCCAGAACCGAAAAACCGCAAACGGACCCACCCAAGAAGTGGTTGGCAGGGTGTCAACAAAAATTTTTTTTTTAAAAAAAAAACAGCTACTTGGCCTTCAGGCTGAACCCCACTCTTCCAGTCAGTGTGTCAAGTTAGCCTACTTTGCATCAACAATTTGTCCTCTTATTTTCCATTTCAAACACACGAACACAAAGACCTTAATTGTTCATGCCAAGAGTTAGTTTCAAAAACTTTAACCTTAGACTGTCTACTATTGAACTCACCCCTTTCCTAAGAGATCTGTAGGGGGCGTGCATAAGCGCACCAACGTGCCTACTAATGTCCCTGTCCTATTGTTTCTTTTATTTTTCTTATATGTACCCATTTCATGTATTCATAACTATGTTTATACTTATACCTATTATCTTGTCAGCAATTGACAAATCGAATAAATAAATCAAATAAATAGTTTCAAGATATGAATGGTAGGATCTTTGAGGCAAAAAGACCGGGTGGTGGTGGTTGTTTCGTCAAACGCGTGGGTATGGATGGCACTGTTGGTTGCTACACACTCTTCTCTTGTTTGTTTCTCTCTCTTCTGCTTCCTCTATTCTCCTCCGTACTGGTTGACCCTGGTAGAACAAAAAATCATAGGGTTTGACTTTGAAGGGACCCTTCAAAGGTCTTCTAGTCCAACCCCCTCTTCTCCAAGGAGGAGATCCTATGTCATTCTGGACAAATCCCAAAGGTGCTTTTTTTTTTCAAAAGGCAACTTGGCTTTGTTTTTCCTTGAAGATGTTTTGCTTCTCATCCAAGAAGCTTCTTCAGTTAGAAGTGAAGAAGCTTCTTGGATGAGAAGAGAAACGTCTTCAAGGAAAAACAAAGCCAAGTTGCCTTTTGAAAAAGCACATTTGGAACAACCCTGACCTGCACGACTGAGAATCTTTGTAGACATGCCAGACAAATGGCTTCCAATCTCTTCTTAAAAACCTCCAGTGATGGAGCATCCACAACTTCTGGAGGCTAATTGTTCTCACTGTCAGGAAGTTTCTCCGTAGTAGTTCTAGTCTGGATCGCTTCTTGATAAGTTTCCATCCATTACTTCCTGCCCTGCCTTCTGGTGCTTTGGAAAATAAGTTGACTCTCCTCTTCTTTGTGGCAGCCCCTCAAAAATTGGAACACTGCTATCATATCTCTCCTAGTCCTTCTTTTCACTAGACTAAGACCTACCCAGTTCCTGCAACCATTCTTTATATGTTTTAGCCTCCCAGTGCCCTAATCATCCTTGTGGCTCTTCTCTGCACTCTTTCCAGAATCTCAACATCTTTTTTTACATCGTGGCAACCAAAACTGGATGCAGGATTCCACGTGTGGCCTTACCAAGGCATTATAAAGTGGTATCAACACTTCACACGATATTGAATCTGTCTCTCTGTTAATGCAGCCTAGGATTGCTATGACTTTTCTGGCAGCTGCTGCACCCTGCTGGCTCTTATTTAAGTGATTGTCCACTAGGACTCCAAGATCCTTCTCACAGTTACTGCTGTTGAGTCAGGCACCATCTGTATCTGTGCATTTCGTTTTTCTTGCCTAAGAGTAATACCTTACTCATACCACCACTGAGTTTCATTTTGTGTCTACAGGATGAAGGGCTCTTCTGCATGTTATCAACCTATATCCAGTCCTGAGCTTTCTATGTGTGTATGTACTGTATACACACAGACACACACACACATTCTCAAAGTGGTTGATGACTCTCTGCGAAGGTGCAAGCAATTGGGGTGTCACCATATTTAGAGAGCTTGCATACAAAGGGCTGGTGCCGCCCAAGTGTTTCCTTTTAAATATATATTTTTATTCCACCTTTATTATTTTTATAAATAACTCAAATGGCAATACTTAACATTCCTTCCTCTTCCTATTTTTCCTGCAACCACAACCCTATGAGGTGGGTTGGGCTGAGAGACAGAGATCGGCCAAAAGTCACCCAACTGGGTGCATACCTAAAGTGGGACTAGAACTCACCATCTCCTGGTGACTGGCCCAAAGTCATATAGCTGACTGTTCATGTCTAAGGCAGGACTAGATTCACAATCTCCTGGTGATTGACCCAAAGTCATCCAGCCAGTTTTCATACCTAAGGGGGACTAGAACTCACCGTCTCCTGGTGACTGGCCCAAAGTCACATAGCTGACCATTCATGTCTAAGGCAGGACTAGAACTCCCAGTCTCCTGGTGATTGGCTTAAAGTCACCCAGCTGGCTTTCATGCCATAGAAAGCTCAGGACCATATGTAAGTTGGAAACTTGTGGAAGAGGCTTTCATCCTGCAGTGGATAGATATGGCTAAAATGACGATGATGATATATATATACATACATATATTTATTTATATATCTGTTCAATTTGAAACTGGAAACTAAATGAAATCAAATCTCCTTATCGACAAGAAGCCTTCGATCCATCGTATCTGAAGCCACATTTTGAGCGAGAAGGATGTTGTTTGTGAGTTTTACGCAATTTCTCAAATCTGGCTTTTGTTTTCGAGTGACTCTCACTTCTCCTTCGACATTTGTTTCCGATCTATATTTGTTCTTTATAGTAGCAATCGCAGAAAGCCTTTGCCTTGTCCACAGAGTAAAAGAGTGAATTTGAACCACAAGCCCTCCTTGAATTCACATAGTGAGAGAAAACCAGTTTGGTCTAGTGGTTAATGCACCATGCTATGAGCTGGGAGACGGTGAGTTCTAGTCTCTCCTTAGGCACAAAAGCCGGGCTGGGTGACTCTGGGCCAATCACCAGGAGACGGTGAGCTCTAGCCCTGCCTTAGACATGAAAGTTGGCTGGGTGACTTTGGGCCAATCACCAGGAGATGGTGAGTTCTAATCCTGCCTTAGATATGCACCCAGTTGGGTGAATTTTGGCTGAACTCTGTCTCTCAGCCAAACCCACCTCATAGGAATGTTGTTGCAGGAAAAATAGGAGGAGGAAGGAGTATTAAGTATTGCCCTTTGTGTTATTTATAAAAATAATAAAGGTGGAATAAATTTTTTTTTTAAAGATACATTTGGGGCAGAGGTGGGTTGCAACAACCGGTTCGCTGGTTGTGAGCTCGCACATTGTGAACTCAACTCTCTGCCATATTGCTTCTGCTTCTCATTTTTAGAATTAGAAAGACAAGGAAATATTTCTTCACATTGAAAAGGCAACTAAACCATGGAACCATGAGAAGCCTGACACTCTTGACAAATCACCCATCAATAGGCACATAGACATTAACAACACCTATAGACCAGTGGTGGGGTTCCAAAATTTTTACTACCGGTTCTGTGGGTGTGGCTTGGTGGGCGTGGCAGGGGAAGGACACTGCAAAATCTCTATTCCCTCCCCACCCCACTAACCTGCTTTCCTGCCCCGTTCTCCTGTGCAGGGCAACCAAAGAAGACCCAGCCAATCAGCTGGGACTCGATGGGAGGCGGAGAAGAGATGGGGGCGGGGCCAGTCAGAGGTGGGATTTGCCAATTCTCTGAACTACTCAAAATTTACGCTACCGGTTCTCCAGAACTGGTCCAAACCGGCTGAATACCACCTCTGCTATAGACTATGCAAGAGAGATGATCAACCAGCCCAAAAGAGAGCAAAAAGACTTCAGCACCTCTCCACCAGCAATCAGCACCCAGATCACCATAGATCAACTCCAAGGTGAACATCAGACCAACAATCAAGTAAACAATACCCCAATCAAGAAAGCACCAAAGAGGCAACAGTAAACAGCCCGACCAAAGAATCTGTCCTCACCCAGATAGCCAAGACACAAAAATATAAACTGACAGCAAACTGCGCTCCATACCAGCACTGATGATGTTACCTAGTTGGGTCATGAAACGTCTGCAAGAAAACAACCCAGCTCAGAGAGCATCAAGGTTCCCTCATGTCAACGCTGAGCTACAACTATTTCTCTTTGTGAAATGTAAATGTGATGAAGAGTTTGGCTATGTGTATTTGTTCTCCCCACTCAATATTTTTTTTTTTAAATGCCACCATCTCTTAATCATCTGAACTTCCGTTGTAGATTTCACCAGTTTTACACCAAGATAATCAGCAGAAGCCATAATTTCCTGGAAGGGACACTGGGCAGGTCGAGAGGCCGCAAAATTCATGATCAAGGTTTGCGATTATCCAGGGACGGGAAGAAGAAAAGTGTAGCAAACAACCCACCCCAATGAAAAATAGCATGAACTCGACTGGGGAAAGTTGGCCGGACAGCAAATGAAAACAAGGAAGAATAGAAGAAAGAAGATGAAAAACAAAATTTGGGGATTTTTGAGTGGGGTGGAGGGCTTAAAGCAAAGAAATAGAACATAGAATATAGAATAACAGAGTTGGAAGGGACTTTTGAAGAATGGGCTATTTTGGACACCATGCTTTGCTGTTGCCATCTTCGTTCTTTTCATGGTGTGCAATCAGAGTACTCTCTTATTTAACCACGTGAGTACAGCTGGTCCTCGACTTACAACCACAATGGAGCCCCAAATTTCTGTTGCTAAGCAAGACAGTTGTTAAGTGAGTTTCACCCCTCTTTACGACCTTTCTTGCCACAGGCATTAAATGAATCACTGCAGTTGTTAACTTGGCAACACGGTTGTTAAGGGAATCGGACTTTCCCATTGGCTGCAAAAGGGAATTACGTGACCCCGGGACACTGCAACCGTCATAAGTACATGCCAGTTTCCAAGTGTCTGAATCTTGATCACGGGACCGTGGGGATGTTGCAACAATCGTAATGGGACAAATGACCACAAGTCACTTTTCAGTGCTGTTGAATGGTCACTAAATGAACTTTTGTAAGCCGAGGACAATCTGTAAATAATAAATCAATTTAAAACAATGAAATCAGCGGTCAGGGTTGAAGACAAACCAGGCAAACCAAAATCTAGTCCAACCCCCTGCCAAAGCAGGAGATCCTACACCATTTCTGACAGAGGACAGCCCTGTCTCTTCTTGAAAGTCTCCAGGGTTGAATCTCCCACAACTTCCAAGGGCAACTTCTGTTCCATTGGCTGATTGTTCTCACTGTCAGAAAGTTTCTCCTTATCTCCAGGTTGAATCTCTCCTTGTTCAGTTTCCATCCATTATTCTTTGTCTGGCCTTCAGGTGCTTTGAACAACAGCTTGACCCCCCCCCACTTCCTCTCTGTGGCAGCCCCTCAAATATTGGAAGACTGCTCTCCTGTCTTCCCTGGTCCTTCTCTTCCCTAGACTAGCCAGGCCCAGTTCTTGTAACCGTTCCTCATATGTTTTAGTCTCCAGTCCCCTAATCAGAGGTAGTATTCAGCCGTTCAGACCAGTTGTGGAGAACCGGTAGCGGAAATTTTGAGTAGTTCTGGAGACCTGGCCAATCCCACCTCTGACTGGCCCTGCCAACCCCATCTCTTCTCTGCTTTCTGAGTTTCAGTTGATTGGCTGGGTCTTCTTTTGTTGCCCTGCACAGGAGAACAGAGCTGGAAAGCAGGTCAGTGGGGTGGGGAGGGAATGGGCAGTATCCTTCCCCTGCCACACCTACCAAGCCACGCCCACCAAGCCATGCCTACAGAACCGGTAGTAAAAAAAAACTTGAATAGCACCACCGCTCCTAATCATCTTTGTTGCTCTTCCCTGCACTCTTTCTAGAGTCTCAACATCTTTTTTATAGTGTGGGGAACAAAACTGGATGCAATATTCCAAGCGTGGTCTTAAGAAGGCATGACAGCAATAGCGCTTAGACTTATATATCACTCCACAGTGCTTTACAGAACTCTCTGGGTCAGGGGTCTCCAATCTTGGCAACGTTAAGACTTGTGGACTTCAAACTGGCTGAGGAATTCTGGAAGTTGAAGTCCACAAGTCTTAAAGTTGCCAGGGTTGGAGGAGACCCTGCTCTGGGCGGTTTACAAAGTCAGTATCTTGTCCCCAACGATCCGGGTTCTCATTTTACTGACTTTGGAAGGATGGAAGTCTGAGCCAACCTTGAACTCCCTTAGGATCAAAGCTCAGGCAACGGGCAGAGTCAGACTGCAAATACTGCTTTGTAACCACAGTGCCACCATAGCTTTCTTCTGGAAGATTTTGACTTCTGCAGTCTATGGAGAAATCTGATGATGATAACCCTAAGAATGATGATAACCAGATTACCACAAATGATAGTCTCTGCAAAGGCAGATGATTGCCATCAGGACTGAATGAGGTCAAAATAGTTCAGTGCTGTTTTTTTCCCCCCAATCTGAGCAGCTTTAAGAGATGTGTGGACTTCAACTCCCAGAATTCCTCAGCCAGCCCTTGGCAACCTTTATGAAGCCTGGACTTCAACTCCCAGAATTCCTCAGTCAGCCCTTGGCAACTTTTATGAAGCCTGGACTTCAACTCCCAGAATTCCTCAGCCAGCCCTTGGCAACTTTTATGAAGCCTGGACTTCAACTCCCAGAATTCCTCAGCCAGCCCTTGGCAACTTTTATAAAGCCTGGACTTCAACTCCCAGAATTCCTCAGCCAGCCCTTGGCAACTTTTATAAAGCCTGGACTTCAACTCCCAGAATTCCTCAGCCAGCCCTTGGCAACTTTTATAAAGCCTGGACTTCAACTCCCAGAATTCCTCAGTCAGCCCTTGGCAACCTTTATGAAGCCTGGACTTCCAGAATTCCTCAGCCAGCCCTTGGCAACTTTTATAAAGCCTGGACTTCAACTCCCAGAATTCCTCAGCCAGCCCTTGGCAACTTTTATAAAGCCTGGACTTCAACTCCCAGAATTCCTCAGCCAGCCCTTGGCAATTTTTATAAAGCCTGGACTTCAACTCCCAGAATTCCTCAGTCAGCCCTTGGCAACCTTTATGAAGCCTGGACTTCCAGAATTCCTCAGCCAGCCCTTGGCAACTTTTATAAAGCCTGGACTTCAACTCCCAGAATTCCTCAGCCAGCCCTTGGCAACTTTTATAAAGCCTGGACTTCAACTCCCAGAATTCCTCAGCCAGCCCTTGGCAACTTTTATAAAGCCTGGATTTCAACTCCCAGAATTCCTCAGCCAGCATTGCTGGGAGTTGAAGTCCACTCCACTGAAAGCCGCCAAAGTTGAAAAAAAAAAATACAGTTTTAAGAGGACATTAATCCTAAGGGAGGCCTCTGATCCATAACAGTGATGTCATAAAAAGCCAGGGAAGACCCCAGATGGTCCTCCTCTGTCCATAACCAAGGAGGGTCAGGATGAAACCAAAGAAGATGACCCAGTAAGAATATCCTTTGTGGATGGTTTCATGTTCTGTTTGTTTCACGTTTCTCGATCTCCCCTAATATGTCCAGATTCCGAACTGGACATTAACAATCATCAGGAGGCATCCAGGTTAGAAGAAAGAGGGCGGTGGGAAGAAGAGTTGAATTTCTCTCTTCAGAAAAGGCTAGAAGTTCGTCTGGTTTGTCACAGATTTCTTATTAATAGACCAGTGGGCAGGGGTGGGCTTCAAATTTTTTAGCAAG
Organism: Bungarus multicinctus; assembly: GCA_023653725.1. NCBI lineage: Eukaryota > Metazoa > Chordata > Lepidosauria > Squamata > Elapidae > Bungarus > Bungarus multicinctus. The sequence continues at coordinate 163,280,336 of CM042838.1, read as the reverse complement.
GGACTCTCTGCCCTAACAACTGGCTGGGTGGGCGTGGCTGGGTAGCCATGTGACTGGGTGGGTGTGGCCAAATCAACGTCACTCCTTTGCCCTTATTGCCTACAAAAAGATAATATACCAAAAAGCAGTTTATTATTTTGGGCATTTAATACTTAAATAAAAGACCCTGGCTTGCTAGCAGTGACTGTAAGAGAGATCTTGGAGTCTTAGCGGAGTTTCTGGTGAGTTACGTGATTCTTATTATTTGGGAATTAATCCCCTTGGAGGCTAGTGGCTATGTTATCTGATTTTTCTCAATGGCTCTCCCTCGCAAGCGCTGAATGGATCGTTTATCTAGTTTGCCACACTTTTACGAGGTGTGAAATGCTCTTGGCTGAATGCCCAGAAGTTCAATTAAGCTTATTAAGATCTTTCCCTTGCTTCTTGTCTTTCTGAGGTTATTGGGGGCTCTCTCCGAGCCCCACAGAGTCTTAGCTAGGGGATCTCCCAAGCCCCTGCTGGCCCCCAGCAGCCCACCCCTGCTAGTGGGTATCCAACATCCAGATTTCTCAGCAGTCCAGATAAGATTGGGAAAATTCCGCATGGAGATACAGTATATGACTCCTCCAGGCTGATGGTGGTAGGCCATGTGGATTCATATATGTCAAAATCCAATGGGCTGCTTAACCAGGGGTGGGATTCAGCCGGTATGGACTGGTTCAGGCAAACCAGTAGTTCCGGCAATCATTTGGCCCAGTCGACCTGCCCTTACCCTAGTCTATCCTGTATTTCCACTTTTTCAGCTCCGCTGATTCACATTGCTGCGCGAATCAGCTGTTTTACTCACCAGGGATGCAGTAGAAGATAAGTTTTAATGAAAATGAGCAGCTTGTAATTGCTGCGAAGCGCACACTCACCAAACTGGTTATTACACCGGTTGAATCCTACCAATGTTTGTTGATCTTGCCCAACGTAATGGAATGTGTGTGGGTCCTTGGGGGATGAGAAGAAGAGATGCTGCCTGGGAAATTATCGGATAAGAGAGGGAGAAACCCACCCAGTGGCTTAATAGTCAGAGGAGGAAACTGAGGAAGGACCAGCCCTAATGAAACAAGGTTTAAAAATGGCAGCAGGAAGTTTGCACCTGCAGACTTACAGAATCATAGGTCTGGAAGGGACATTGGAGGTCTTCTAGTCCAACCCTCTGCTCAAGGCAGGAGTTTTATCCCATCCTGCACAAATGGTGGTCCAATGTTTTCTTGAAAACCTCCAGTGATGAAGCACCTCCAATTCCAGGAGGCAAGCTGTCTCACGGATGTTCCAATGTTTTGATGTTGGTGTTCCAATATTTGAGGGGCTGCCAGAGAGAGGAAGGAAGGGCTCAAGCTATTTTCTAAGGCACCTGAAGGCCAGACAAGGAATAATGGATGGAAACTGAACCAGGACAGATTCAACCTGGAAATAAGGAGAAATTTCCTGACAGCGAGAACAATCAACCCATGGAACGGAAGTTGCCTTTGAAAGTTGTGGGAAGCTTCATTCTTGGAAGTCTTCAAGAAGAAATTGGATTGCCATCTGTCAGAAATGGTGTGGGGTCTCCTGCTTGGGCGGGGGGGGGGCTGGACTAGATGACCTACAAGATCCCTTTCCAACTCTGTTAATCTGTAATCTGGGTAGAACTGGATGCAGTATTCCAAGTGTGCCCTCACCAGTGCGGTATAGAGCAATACCATAAGTTCCCATAACCTTGAAAGATTCTGCAAGATTGTGTTACCGTAGCCTTACAATAAAGTAGAATTAGCTCAGCTGAGAGTGTTTCCTGCCTGGTTTACCCAGAAAGGCGGATACCCAACAGGCTAAATGAGTCAAGCACAACACTGATTGCACACTAGGGCCACCCAGTCTTATGTAAGGTTGTGACTGCATCCTTGTTTTATACACAGGTTGCATACCTTGGATTGATGGCCTGCTGGGTGTACCCATCTTGCTTAGCTGTCACGGTACTGCAGAAAATAGATTCTTTAGATTCAAGCAAACTAGACCAGGACCCTCCAACTTTGGCAACTTTAAGACTTGTGGACTTCAACTCCCAGAATTCCATAGCCGGCCATGCCAGCTTACTTAAGCAGACCATCAGATTCTGACATGTGTGAATCCACACAACCTACCATCCTGGCGGAGTCTTATTGGTCCAAGGGGATGAAATTTCACCGAACCTTATCCGGAGCTGCTGAGAAATCTGGATTAGGGATGCTGGCTGGGGAATTCTGAGAGTTGGAAGTCCAGATGTTTTTAAGGTGGCAAGTTTGGGGACCTCTGGACTAGAATCTTAGTCTTATTTATCAGACTTCTAGAAGGAGTGGGGCAGGTGAGTGAGAAACAGAGCTTAGCACTTAGCACTTAGATTTATATACCGCTTCACAGTGCTTTACAGCCCTCTCTAAGCGGTTTACAGAGTCAGCCTCTTGTCCCACCAACAATCTGGGTCCTCATTTTACTGACCTCGGAAGGACGGAAGGCTGAGGCAACCTTGAGCCTGGTGGGATTCGAACTGCCGAATTGCAGGCAGCCAGCAGGCAGCAGAAGTAGCCTGCAGTATTTATTTATTTATTTATTTATTTATTTATTTGATTGATCTTCTATACCGCCCCCTCTCCCGGATGGACTTGGGGGGGTGTACAGCCGAATAAAAATACAAACAGAGATACGATATTTAAAAAGGAATTAAAAGAATTAAATAATTGGCTGAAAAATTAAAACTATCAAAGGTTAAAAGCTAAAAAAAAACATTTAAAATCAATTTAAAAACCCTGCAAGTAACTCTAGGCCAGACCGGCTTGATGGAATAGGTGGGTTTTCAGCGCGTGCCGGAAGGTTAATAGGTCAGGGATGGTCCAGTACTGCACTCCTGCCACCTTGGTTCAGGTTACTGGGCTACAAGTCTAGCTTACAGAAGTTTGAATTAATTTCTTTTAGGAACCTATGTATTATAACTTCAGGTTCATGAGCCTCAAGACCTAGAATTCCTCCATCTTCTTACTCGCTGTGGTGGTGTGTAGGAGGGAGTGTAGGAGGGAGGGGCTGCATTCCGGAGGGAAAAGAGGCAAGGAAACTTAGGTAGATTGGTTGTGAAAGAGAGAAGTAAGAAGGCTCCTTGCCTAGCAATTCTCAGAGTACCAATACAGGTAGTCTCGACTTACAACCATTTCACTTAGTGACCGTTTAAAGTTACAACAGCCCCGAAAAAAGTGGCTTATGACGGTTTTGCACACTTACAACCACTGCAGCACCCCCATGATCGTGGGATCAAAATTCAGCCACATGGCAACTGCTGTGCATTTATGATGCTTACAGTGTCCAAGGGATCATGTGATCACTTTTTGCGACCTTCTGACCAGTAAAGTCAACAGGGAAGCCAGATTTACTTAACAACTGGCTTATTTAATTAACAATGGCAGTGATTTGTTTACCAAAGGTAGGTAGGTAGATAGATAGATAGATAGATAGATAGATAGATAGATAGATAGATAGATAGATAGATAGATAGATAGATAGATAGATGATTGAAGATTGATAGATAGATTGATTGATTGATTGATGACAGACAGACAGAGTGAGAGAGAGAGAGAAAGATAGGTAGGTAGGTAGGTAGATAGGTAGTGATAGGTGGATGGATGGAAATATGGATATACAGGTGAAACTCAAAAATAGAATATCGTGCAAAAGTTCATTTATTTCAGTAATGCAACTTAAAAGGTGAAACTAATATATGAGATACTCATTACATGCAAAGCAAGATAGTTCAAGCCGTGATGTGTCATAATTGTGATGATTATAGCTTACAGCTCATGAAAACCCCAAATCCACAATCTCAGAAAATTAGAATATTGTGAAAAGGTTCAATATTCTAGGCTCAAAGTATCCCACTCTAATCAACTAATTAAGCCATAACACCTGCAAAGGGTTCCTGAGCCTTTAAATCATCTCTCAGTCTGGTTCAGTAGGAAGCACAATCATGGGAAAGACTGCTGACCTGACATTGTGCAGAAAACCATCACTGACACCCTCCATAAGGAGGAGAAATTTCATAAGGTAATTGCAAAAGAAGTTGGATGTTCCCACAGTGCTGTATCAAAGCACATTAATAGAAAGTTATGTGGAAGGGAAAAGTGTGGAAGAAAAAGGTGCACAAGCAGCAGGGATGGCTGCAGCCTGGAGAGGATTGTCAGGAAAAGGCCATTCAAAAGTGTTGGGGACTTTCACAGGGAGTGGACTGAGGCTGGAGTCAGGGCATCAAGAGCCACCACACAGACGGACCCTGGACATGGGCTTCAAATGTTGTATTCCTCTGGTCAAGCTGCTCCTGAACAACAAACAACATCAGAAGCGTCTTACCTGGGCTAAAGAAAAATAGACCTGGTCTGTTGCTCAGTGGTCCAAAGTCCTCTTTTCTGATGAGAGCAACTTTTGCATCTCATTTGGAAACCAAGGACCCAGAGTCTGGAGGAAGAATGGAGAGGCACATACTGCAAGATGCTTGAAGTCCAGTGTGAAGTTTCCACGGTCTCTGTTGATTTGGGGAGCCATGTCATCTGCTGGTGTTGGTCCACTGTGCTTCATTAAGTCCAGGGTCAACACAACCATCTACCAGGAGATTTTGAAGCATTTCATGCTTCTTTCCGCAGACAAGCTTTATGGGGATGCTGACTTCATTTTCCAGCAGGACTTGGCACCTGCCCACACTGCCAAAAGCACCAAAATCTGGTTCAATGACCGTGGGATTACTGTGCTTGATTGGCCAGCAAACTCACCTGACCTGAACCCCATAGAGAATCTATGGGGCATTGCCAAGAGAAGGATGAGAGACATGAGACTGAACAATGCAGAAGAGCTAAAGGCCGCTATTGAAGCATCCTGGTCTTCCATAACACCTCAGCCGTGCCACAGGCTGATAGCTTCCATGCCACGCCGCAATGAGGCAGTAATTGCTGCAAAAGGGGCCCAAACCAAGTACTGAGTACATACGCATGCTTATACTTTTCAGAGGTCCGATATTGTTCTATGTACAATCCTTGTTTTATTGATTGCATGTAATATTCTAATTTTCTGAATTAGAATATTACTGAATTAGAATATTTCTGTGGATTTGGGGTTTTCATGAGCTGTAAGCCATAATCATCACAATTATGACACATCATGGCTTGGACTATCTTGCTTTGCATGTAGTGAGTCTATCTCATATATTAGTTTCATCTTTTAAGTTGCATTACTGAAATAAATGAACTTTTGCACAATATTCTAATTTTTTGAGTTTCACCTGTAGATAGACATAGATAGATAGATAGATAGATAGATAGATAGATAGATAGATAGATAGATAGATAGATAGATAGATAGACAGACAGACGGACAGACGGACAGACGGACAGACAGACAGACATAGACGGATAGACAGACATAGACAGACAGATAGACAGACATAGATAGATAGATAGATAGATAGATAGATAGATAGATAGATAGATAGACAGATAGACATAGACAGATGGATAGATAGATAGATAGATAGATAGATAGATAGATAGATAGATAGATAGATAGATAGATAGATAGATAGATATAGATAGATGATGGATGGATGGATGGATGGATGGATGGATGGATGGATGGATGGATGGATGGATGATGGATAGATGGATGGATGATAGATAGATAGCTAGATAAAAAGATAGATAGAGAGAGAGAGATAATAGGGGGACACTGTAGAGATAGATTGATAGAGATGGGTGGATGGATGAAAATATGGATATAGATAGATAGACAGATAGACAGACAGATAGATACTATAGAAATAGGGATGGATGGATGGAAGGAAGAAGCCATTACAGCTCTGTGGTTTGCTTGTCTCTTTTCCAGAATGACCTTAACCACCCTGTTCCTACTCCATGGATGGTGACAAACACAGCTTCCTGGAACCCCACAGTCCCAAGAACGTTTTCATCCACCAGAAGCAGAGAAGAAGCAACTGGCTGGCCAGAGAAGGCAGGGCCAAGGAGCTTTAGGGCGACAAGATGGCAGGTCTACCGCCACCAACACCACCCATACCGGGCCCACCCCCACCACTCCACCCGCCCCCTATGCCTGGCCCATATCCAGGCTACCCACCCCCCCCTTATGGATATCCCCCACCACCAGTCCGTGTCTATGTGACGGAGCCGATACACACCAGGGAACAGGCACACGCGGCTGGCTGGCTGGAAGGCTGTTGCACAGCCCTCTGCTGTTGCTGGCTCTGTGAACTCCTCTCACGTCATGCGCCTCCTATTTAAGATCACAACTATCAAAAACCCAGCCGGACATCATCTTCTGACATGGCTTCCCAGGACTGTAATAAACAATAAACATCTTTCTAACAGGGACGAGAAACTGTGTCTCTCCAAATCCAGTTTTCTTTTCGTTTCACGCACCAGGTTAGGAATTGGGAGACTGACTTCTACTCCTGCCTTAGCCATAAATAGGGTGACTTTGGGCCAATCACCAGGAGACTGTGAGTTCTAGTCCAGGCTCAGGCATGAAACCAGGTTGAATGAGTTTGGGCCAATCACCAGGAGATTGAGTTCTAGTTCAGGCTCAGGCATGAAACCAGGTTGGATGACTTTGGGCCAATCACCAGGAGACTGTGAGTTCTAGTCCAGGCTCAGGCATGAAACCAGGTTGAATGAGTTTGGGCCAATCACCAGGAGATTGAGTTCTAGTTCAGGCTCAGGCATGAAAACAGGTTGAATGACTTTGGGCCAATCACCAGGAGACTGTGAGTTCTAGTCCGGCTGAGGCATGAAAACAGGTTGAATGACTTTGGGCCAATCACCAGGAGACTGTGAGTTCTAGTCCGGCTGAGGCATGAAAACAGGTTGAATGGCTTTGGGCCAATCACCAGGAGACTGTGAGTTCTAGTCCGGGCTGAGGCATGAAACAGGTTGAATGGCTTTGGGCCAATCACCAGGAGACTCTGAGTTCTAGTCCAGGCTTAGGCATGAAAACAGGTTGAATGGCTTTGGACCAATCACCAGGAGACTATGAGTTCTAGTCCAGGCTTAGGCATGAAAACAGGTTGAATGGCTTTGGGCCAATCACCAGGAGACTGTGAGTTCTAGTCCGGGCTGAGGCATGAAACCAGGTTGAATGGGTTTGGGCCAATCACCAGGTGATTCTTGAGTTCAGCCTACCAAATCAGCATTACCTCTGTCTTTCTGGATTCTTCAATCTTCCATAAGAAAAAACGGTGTTCAGGGGGATGAATAGATGACCTTTCAGATCTCCTTCAACAATTGTATGCTTCCCCAATGTCATCATCATTCTTACGCAAGATTAAAATTCTTCTATCTGTGCCTGAAAATCTGCAGGCCTCTTACACTGTGTAACCACAAACATCTAATTCCTCGGTAATGCTGTGCTACACCCTTACTAAATAAATAATGTTTTTGCATTGAAAGCTGAGTCTTCAATATGGCATGCTTTGCCTCTGGTTTCACGATTCAGTAAAAACACATTCTGTTTCATGATTTAGAAACGTGACTTAATATGGTTGGTTGCACAGTCAGCCAGATGTTTACACCAGAATTTGCATTTTTGTCCAGCTATTGAGCTTGGGCTAGGCAGATGTGGATGTTTGAGGATGTCGAAACTCTTCGGCGCAGGATGTCAGCTGTTTCAAGTCAAGCTGCCTTTTGCAATTGACTGATGGGGATTGTGTCAATGCCGATGGTGTTCAAATGGTGCTCCAGATCTTTTGGGATTGCACCCAAGGTGCCAATTACTCTTGGTATTATCTTTGCTTTCTTTCTTTCGTTCTGCTTCTACTTACAGGACTTCGTAGTTTGTGATCTTCTCTAGTTCTTTCTCTTCTCATCCACTGTCTCCAGTTTCTGCCGAATCCATTATCCAGACTTGTCTTTCTGATCAACACACCTCAGTCCACGGCCACCTGAAAGAAACAGAAAGAAAAGGTTCACTTCCACAAGGCAATGTAGACAATGCATGTTATTTATTGTTTAACCAAGTAAAAAGAATCCCTGTGAATGCTAACTCGGGCTTGTGAACAAAGTAGGAGATATCACATTCCATTAACAGCAATGCTGATTTTCATGAATCACAGGAAACCCTCTTCCTCCTTCTCTTTCTCCTCCTTCCCCTCCTCCTTTCTTTCCTTCCTTCCTTCCTTTCTCCTCTTCATTCCCCCCTGTTCCTTCTTCTCCTTCTTGCCTCTTCTCCTTTTCCTCATTCCCTCCTTCTTCTCCTCTTTCTTTTTTTTATTTCTTCCTACTACTCTTCATCCCTTCCTTCTCCTCTTTCTTCTTCTTCTTCTCATATGTTCTCCTTCTTCTCTCATTCCTCCTATGTCCTTCTCCTATGCCTCATTCCCTCCTTCTTCTTCTCCATCTACTTCTTTTTCTCTCTCCTCCTCCTCCTTCTCTCCTCTTTCTTCGTCTACTTTTTCTTCTTCTCCTTCTCCTATCGTTCTCCCTTTCCCCTGCCCCCTCCCCCTCTGACTAATGTACCCTTTCCCAAGCTTTGGGCCTGGCCTACATCTTTCCAAGAAGTGACTTTGATCACTGATTATTTGAAACTGAAATGATAGTAGATATATAACCCACAGAATCAGATGGTCTTAAGTCATAGTTTCCAACTGTCAACAGAAGGACTATATAAGGAAGATAGCCCCACACAGAGAACAAAGGCCTCCAATCTTCTCTCTCTGGCTTTGCAACATCTACCCTAGAGCCAAAATGGGTGATGATTGGACACTCTGTTCCCTTTTGATTGCTCTCCTGTCTACCTCCTTGGATGGTGCTGGTAAGTAGTTTCGAAGGCTGTTCCCCAAGGGGTTTCCTTCTTGCTTGAATGAAACAGGGAGAAACAAAAGCAGGTTGTAAAGGATAGAAATATCCTTAGAGGCCCTCTGGACCAACTTCTGCTCAATGTAGGACTGCCTGGACATGATTCTCCAACATGCAGCTCAGGGGTAGGCTTCAAATAATTTAGCAACTGGTTCTCTGCCTGACTGCTGATGGGCATGGGCATGGTGAGTGTGGCCCAGTCCAGGGATCTCCAGCACCACCCTGGAAGCAAAAACAGGCCATGGGGGGACATTTTCACCTCCCCGGGCTCTGGAGGCCCTCTGGAGTCCAGAAACAGACTCGTTTCTGGCTTTCCAGAACTTCCAGGAGGCCTGTTTTTTGCCCTCCTTGAGCCTCCTCATGGGCCATGAACTTACCTGCAATCTAAAATGGGCCATGTGGGCACTCATGGGAGGGGCGGGGAGGGGTGGAAGGGGCCAGGCAGTGGTGGGATTTGCCGGTTTGCCAAACTGGCCATAAAATTAACAACCGGTTCACCTGAACCAATGTGAACCGGTAGCTGCCCACTCCCTGATCCAAGTCATGGTTGTCCCAAAGCTGTTTTTCCAAAAGGCAACAGGATTTTCTGGTTGTTTTCCTTGTAGTAAGAAAAACCTAAGACCACCCCTGGAATATTGCATTCCCATTACAAAAAAATATTTTGAGACTTTGGAAAAAGTGTCAGGAAAAGCAACTAAGATGATTAAAGGCTCGGAGACTAAAACATACGAAGAATGATTGCAGGATTTTGGCTAGTCTAAAAAAAAGGAGGACTGGGGTGACATGATAGCAGTATTCCAGTATTTGAGGGGCTGCCACAAAGAAGAGGGGGTCAACTTATTTTCCGTAACACCAAAAGGCAAGACAAGAAACAATGGATGGAAGCTAGCCAAGGAGAGAAGCAACCTAAAACTAAGGAGAAATTTCCTAACACTGAGAACAATTAACCCAACAGCTTCCCTTCAGATGTTGTGGGTATTCCATCACTTGAGGTTTTTAAGAAGAGATTGAACAACCATTTATGTGAAATAGTAAACACCTGCTCAAGTAGGGGGTTGGACTTGAAGACCTCCAAGGTCCCTTCCAATTCTGTTATCCTATCTCTGACGGGTGACCTTCCAGCCTTTGTTTGAGGGTCTCCAGTGAAGAAGACTCAGCAATTTATGCAGCAACCTGTCCTGTTAATTAGTAGCTCATATGGACCAGAAGGTCCTCCTGAGATCTACTTTAAACCTGGGAAATGTCCATTCCATCAATACATGGGCATCTCAACTTCTCACGGTGATACCCAACTTTCAGCGGTGTTTTCCCAAGGTGTATGGAATCAATGAAAGTGGGAAGAAACAAAGGAAGTGACTTAAGTCCTTTCTCCAGCTGTGGTCCAGAGGGTCAGCCCTAAATTGAGACCTTGGGTTCTTCTGGGTGTGAATCCTAATCGTTCAACTCTGACTTTCTGCGAGGAATACAGTTTGTAGCCTGCCAGCAAGCCTAACTGTATTACATAATTTCTGAAACTGTAATGGTAGGGAAGAAAGACATTAGCAGAATAACAGAGTTGGAGGAGACCTTGGAGGTCTTCTAGTCCAACCCCCTGCTTAAGTGGAGACCCTATAACAATTCCTGACAAATGGCTGTCCAGTCTCTTCTTAAAAATCTCCAGTTTTGGAGTATCCGCAACATCTGGAGAAAAGCCGTTTGACTGATTTTGTTCACACTGTCAGGAAATTTCTCCCGAGTCTTAGGTTGCTTGTCTCCTTGATGAGTTTCCATCTGTTGCTTCTTATCTTGCATTCGGGCCCTTTGGAGAATGGGTTGACCCCCTTTTTTTTGTGGCAGACCCTGAGATACACATTAACAGAGTTGGAAGGGACCTTGTAGGTCATCTAGTCCAACCCCCTGCCCAAGCAGAAGAACCTACACAACTTCTAACAAATGGCAGTCCAGTCTCTTCTTGAAAGCTTCCAGTGCTGAAGCTCCCACAACTTCTGAAGGCAACTTCTGTTCCATTGGCTCAGTGGTGGGATTCAAAATTTTTTACTACTGGTTCTGTGTGCGCACGAGCACCAAATGCGCACTTTGCGCAGGCGCAGAGGCATTCCAACTCACCTCCTGCAAGCCTGCACTCTCCCGGTTGCTTCAGCAGCTGCCGCGCAGCACTCTGCTATGCCGCGCAAAGCAGCTGCGCTTCAAACACAGAGGATAAAGGTGAGTATGGGAGCTCAGGCAGGCGGGTGGGCCCAACAGCAGAGTGGCGGTCAGAACTGGTTCGGTCTCCGCTGCTCATCGCCGCTACCAGCTTGGCAGAACCAGGCAGAACCGGTAGAATACCACCACCGGTCCAGGGTTTGAATAACTGAGTGCTACTATGGAGTGGTGCCCATAGTAAGGAGGGCTTTGAGAGAAATGGCTTCGATCTTCACAGAGGTGGGAGAGATCTCAGAGTGCCACCCCATGCACTGAAACCATAATTGGGGTGGTTTGGGGGGATTTTGGTTCTGAATCAGAGGTGGCTTTCTTTTTCGTTTCCTTTCTAGAGATATTTCCGTCATTTTGGGAGCGCACGATCTGAACGCTGTTGAAGAGACCCAGCAAGTGTTTGGAGTCATAAACTATCACAAACATTCCAGTTATTCCTTAGTAGTGGATATCCCTTTCAATGACATCTTGCTGCTGAAGGTATGAAGAAAAACAACCCTTGGTCGCTCCAATATCAAATGCGAGCACCATTCATTTTTGCCTACAGGTAGTCCTCGACTTACGACCATTCATTTAGTGGCCCTTCAAAGTTACAATAGCACTAAAAAAGTGACGTATGACCATTTTTCACTTACAGCCTTTGCAGCATTCCCACGGTCACATGATCAGAATTCAGATGCTTGGCAACTGGTTCATATTTATGACGGTCGCAGTGTCTCAGGGTCATGTGATCACCTCTTGTGACATTCTTGCAAGCAAAATCAGCGAGGAAGCCAGATTCGCTTAATAATTGTGTTACTAACTTAAGAACCACAGTGATTCACTCAACAACTGTGGCAAGAAAGGTCATAAAGTGGGGCAAAACCTCATTTAACAACTGTCTTGCTTAGCAACCGAAATGTCGGGCCCCATGGTGATTGTAAGTCGAGCTGTATTTGAATCAGTAGATGAACTGAAAGAGCTGAAATGTGCAATTTTCCATACTTGGCAACCCTTGAAATCCATGCCTCCAAACATATACAAATTATACTTCGAACAAAGTCACTCAAATGATTAAAACATACTTCTCAGATTTGCAAATATAGTCTTTGACTTACAACCACAATTGGGACCAGAAAATTCAATGTTAAATGATGTATTTATAAAGTGAAGCGTCACGTCGGTTGCCATGATTTGCCCAAATTTTGATCACTTGATTGTAGCGATGCTGCAGTTGTCGTAAGTGTAAGGACCAGTCATAAGTCCCTTTTTTCAGTGTCGTCGTAACTTTGAGCAGTCACTAAATTTATAAGTCTTTCAGAATGTATTGAAAAAGACACAAACATTTTGAGGGTCAGCTTATCCTATTGGAGATTCTCTCCGAGTCCAATGGTACATTTAAGAATTACACTATATGTAATGGTGGATAAACCCATCTGTGGATAAGCCAAATCCAAATTTGGGGGTGTATTTTGGAACTGAAAATTAGCATGTCTGTAAAGATATACAATAGAGGTCGTCCTCAATTTGCTTAGCAACCGTTCAAAGTTAAGATGGGGCTCAAAGAAGTACTTATGCCCTAGATTCCAACTTATGATGCCCCGCCCTCGGCTCCCATCCTGTGGTCACTCGATTGCATTTTTGGCTCTTGAGCCTCGGTGCGCAGAGGTTAGAGTGCAGTACTGCAGGCCACTTCTGCTGACTATCAGCTGCTTGCAATTTGGCAGTTCAAATCCCACCAGACTCAAGGTTGATTCAGCCTTTCATCCTTCCAAGGTGGGTAAAATGAGGACCCAGGTTGTTGAGGGCAATAGGATGTCTCTGTAAAACCGCTTAGAGAGGGCTGTATAGCACTATAAAGTGGTATATGTCTGCTATTGCTATTGCTTCAGAGGTGGTATTCAGCAGGTTCTGACCAGTTCTGGAGAACCAGTAGCAGAATTTTTGAATAGTTCGGAGAACCGGCAAATACCACCTCTGCCTGGCCCCACTCCCATCTATTCTCTGCCTCCCAAGTCCCAACTAATCAGCTGGGTCTACTTTTGTTGCCCTGCACAGGAGAATGGAGCTGGAAAGCAGGTTAGTGGGATGGGGAGGGAATGGAGATTTTACAGTATCCTTCCCCTGCCATGCCCACCAAGCCATGCCCACAGTAAAAAAAATATAAAAAATATATAAAAACATAGTAAAAAAATCTGAATCCCACTACTTTATTGCTTGGCAACTGGCTGGCACTTATGACTGTTTGCAGCCTCCTTGGGTCACCTGACTGCCCTTAATGACATTTTCTGCTTCTGGTTTCCTGCCAAAAACATCCATTACAGACAATGCATTCACTTAATGATGGTGGCGATTGCTTAACGATCACAAATTTTCCTAATGTCATAAAATTGGATCGGTTGTATGGTGACTTGCTTTATGACCAGGGGTTCAATTAAAGTTGTAAGTCGAGGACTACCTATAATTTCGCTAGGAGAGACTTGATTAAATTCAGCTGGAATATTTTCTCGCTTTTTTTTCTTCTCAATGGCAGCTGGACTGTGAAGCACAACTGAATGAATATGTTCAAATGATCCCTATCCCAAAGTCCATGGATGACCTTCCTAAAAACACCCATGTTCTGTGGCAGGATGGGGCCGGATCAATGCCACGTATTTTCCCACGCCGAAACTCTTTGAGACCAATGTGACGGTGCTCGGTGGTAGAAAATGTCTCCAGTTTGACCCAGAACTTATTGACAGGATGATGTGTGCTGGCAGTCGGGCCACGCTCTGCGATGTCAGCAATGTGAGTGCCATCATCTTTGGAGTTTTTTTTCCTTTTCCCTACAATAAAAGAGTATTTTCCTTCTTTGTTTCAGTGATCGTGGACATTTAAGATATGTTTGCGACACATTTTTAAAGGCAATGAAAGCTATCAGGGAATGGCACAGCCAGTGTCCAAATGGAGTCAAACATGCTGACGTGAACTTGTAGTTTGGTATAGATATATTTTACATCTATATACCATATCAAACACGATAGTCAGGCAAACTGGAGCGTCATGAGGTAAATGAACACTGCAGGAACATCATGAGGTAAATCACAGAACACACACAGAAGAAAAGGGCGGGGGAAAAGGGAAACTCCCCTCCACATCCACAGCAACCAATCACAGCTTAGATTGCCTCATGCAGGAGCCAGCTCTTTTCAACCAATCAGCTATCACAGTGTGTCCTGACTCAGTACACAACCTCACTTGGCTCCAGTACTAAATTTAAATATCTTAACAAAAACCAAGAGGCTAGATCGGTAGCTTTCAAACTTGGCAACTTTAAGATGGGAGGACTTCAAACTCCCAGAATTCCCTGGCCAGCATTTGTGGCCTTCAAATCCCAGCATGATGGCTGGAGAATTCTGGGAATTGAAGTCCATAAAATGCTGGCTGGGGAATTCTGGGACTTGAAGTCCATATAACTTTAAGGTGCCAAGATTGGGAAACATTAGTCTAGGACCAAGGATGGAAAAAGCAGGGTGGAATATCCTCCCGCATTTTGACTCAAAAGCCCACCCCTCAAATCTCCCCCACGCACATGTATCTGACCATCTATTTTTGAAAGAGGAAACAATGAGATAGAAAGTGTCTCCCTAAGTCAGTCTCTATTAAAAAATGAATTTGCTTTGTCCCACTTTGACAGTATTCATTGCTTGGGGTGGGGGGTTGGACTAGATGACCTACAAGGTCCCTTCCAACTCTGTTAATCTGTACCCCTTTTTCACCTGTCCCCAGGGGGATTCTGGGAGTGCCTTGCTCTGCAAAGGGGTGGCCCATGGCATCGTCTCCTATGGCTTCTGGATCCCGCCTTCCATATACACCCGCGTGGCCTTCTACCTTCCTTGGTTCCAGGCGACGATGAATGAATATTGATAAAGAGAGAGAAGCCTACTGCAGTTTTCAATGCATCTTTTTTTTTGTTGCCTCTGTTTCCTGGATGCTTTGCAGCTGCTAAAAAGAATTTTGCAATACAGAAAGTCTTGAGAAGGGAGCAATCTTTGGTCCTAGGGGTATTAGACACGTTTATAAAGTTGGCCTTTTGATCTGCACACAATACTACCCTCCCTTATCAATTATTGGACCAGCTATTGGCTCTTTCAGGGGATGGATTCTACCAGTTTGCACCTATTCGCTAGAACCAGTTGTTAACATTCTAAGCAGTTTGGAGAACCGGTTGTTAGAAGAAATTACTGGCCTAATCCTGTAAGGAAGGCAGGAAGGAAACATTCTGGTGTTGCTTACAGAAGTTGCCTCTCCGTTAACCCTTATTACATTCTTGGCAGGACTAGACTTCCTGTCTGGAACTTCTCTGGAGTTTTTTTTCCCCTCCTTTGCTGGTACTTTGTTTGTGTGGAGTGACCATTGAAAAAAGTGACTTATGACCATTTTTCACACTTACAACTTTTGCAGCATCCCCACAGTTACAAGAGGCCAGGCAAGGAGATGCGTGCCTCGATGTGAGTGATGTTGAGTTGGCCATGCCCACCCAGTCACATGACCACCAAGCCATACCCACCAATTAAGCCACGCCCACAGAACCGGTTGTTAAAAAAATTGAATCCCACCCCAGGGTTCTTCCCAACCCAACTCCTTGCTGTTAGCTATTTTCTTGTTTGCAGAGTAGTGCAAGTTACAACCATAATTGAGCCTAAAATTTCTGTTGCTAAGCAAGACAGTTGTTAAATGAGTTTTGCTCCATTTTATGACCTTTCTTGCCACGGTTGTTAAGTGAATCACTGTAGTTTTTGAGTTAATAACCGGCTTGTTAAGTGAGGCCAGATGATCTCCATCTGGGACCTTCCCAATCAGCTTCCAACAAAGCCACGCTGCGAGAAGCCACATTTGCTTAATGACCAAGCAGTTTGATTAACAACTGCAGTGATTAACAACCTGGGAAAAATAATAAGCATGACTCACTTAACAATTGCTTTGCTTAAAAACAGAAATTCTGGTCCGCACTATCAATGTAAGTTGACTACTTAGTCGTTTCTGCAAAATATTGGTTTTGGAAAAAAAGCTGGTTTTGCATTTAATCCTGGTTTATTCCATTCATGTAATCTGGAAGATTCACACACCACACTGAACTGGAAACTAATAGCGCCTGGCTTACTAGACACACTAGGGTGAAGTGTGGTTAGCTAATTTGGGTGGACTATCTTTCCCAACCCAATCAAATCAGTCCCCCTCAGTGTTTCTCAATTTTGGTGATTTTAAAGAGGTGTGGACGTCAACTCCCAGAATTTTGGAAATTGTGGTCCACACCAGGGATGGGCTTCAAACATTTTAGTAAAGGGTTGTCTACCCGGTTGCTGGGTGGGTGTAATTGTGGTGGGCACAGCCTAGTCAGCCTCCTGCACCACAGGGGGGGGGGGGAGGGGGTGTTTTTTTCCTTCCTGGGCTCCGGAGACTTTCGTCGAGCCTCTGGGAGGCAGAAAATGGCCTCCCCAAGTTCCGGAGGCTCTCTGGAAGCCAGAAACAGGCCCATTTCCAGCTTTCCCAAACTTCCAGGATGCCTGTTTTTTGCCCTCCCCGAGCTTCCATGCACACCCTGCACTTACCTTCATCCAAAACAGGCTGTGTGGGGACTCCTGGGAAGGGAGGGGAGGGTGGGTGGGGCCAGCCAGGAGTGGGATTTGGGGGTTCTCCGAACTGCATAGAGCTAGGGGCTCTCCCGAACCCCTGTGAATCCCCAACAACCCATCTCTGGTCCACACCTCTTAAAGTCACCAAGGTGGGGAAATAGTGACAATATAGCCTATCAAATCAGCACAACCTCTGTATTTCTGTGTTCTTCAACCTTCCATAAGGAAAAACAGTGTTCCAACGGATAGAGGGTTGAATAGATGATCTTTTAGATCCCCTCCAGCAGCTCTATGTTCCCACAACATCAACATTGATCTGTTGGCAAGAATAACATGCTTCTTCCTGTGAATGAAAATCGGCAGGCCTCTTAAACGGTAACCACAAACATCTGGGTGCATTTTTTTTTTTTAACGTCTGCCTCAAAATCAATTCCTCGGTAGTGCTGGGCTGCACCCTTCCTAAATAAACAAATCTTTTGCATTTCAAACCTGCGTCTTCAATATGACATCCTGCTGCACCTCTGGCTTCACAGCCCAGCAAAAACAGAGTCTGTATTGTGACTTAGATAGCTGATTTAATATGGTCGGTTGCATAATCAACCAGATGTTTTGACTGGATTTGGCATTTTTATCTATCCATGGAGTCCTCCACAAGGACCTGGGATAGACAAATGTGGATGTCGTAAAACAGATCTGCAAACATCTAGAAACACATAAATGTATAACTAGAAGCCAACATGGGTTTGTTAAAAACAGATCATGCTAAACCAATCTTATTTACATTTACATTATTTACATTGAAAGCATATGCACCAAAAACAAATTCCTTGTGTGTCCAATCACACTTGGCCAATAAAGAATTCTATTCTATGCTATGCTATGCTATTATTTCATTCTTTGACAAATTGACTAAATTAGTAGACCAGCAATGGACATAGTATACTTAGACTTCAGTAAGGTGTTTGACAGACCATAACCTACTTCTCAATAAGCTAAAGAAGTGGGATAGACAGCATCACCACCAGATGGATTTGTAACTGGCTGACAATCTGTACTCAACAAGTCATCCCTAATGGTGCTACTACTACATCTACATAGAGGGAAGTAAGCAGTAGGATACCACAAGGTTCCATCTTAGGGCTAGTGTTCTTCAATACCATCATAGATTACTTAGATGAAGGAATAGAAGGGGAACTCATCAAATTTGCAGATGACACTAAGCTGGCAGGAGTAGGCAACACTCCAGAAGACAAGCTCAGGATCCAAAATGTTCTTGACAGACCTGACCAATGGGCCCTATCCAACAACATGAAATTTAATGTGGAGAAAAGCAAGGTTTTACATTTAGGTAAGAAAAACAAAAGGTACAAGTATAGATTAGGTAAAAACCTGGCTCAAAAGCAGTGACTTGTGATAGGACTGTGGAGTCCTAGTGGATGATCACTTAAACATGAGCCAGCCATGTGCAGCAGCAGCCAAAAAGGCGAATACAATCCTTGGTTGTATATAAGCAGAGGCATAGAATCAAGATCACATGAAGTATTAGTGCTGTTTTATAAAGCCTTAGTAAGACCACACTATCAACTCAAAAATATTTCTCTGGTCTTACAGAATTGCCAGCAGAAAGGGAGTGTGGAAAGTAGTGCATTCCTTAAATGCTTTCATAGATAATTGCTACGTGGCCGAAGCTTCTGGTGTGCAAGATTATTACTGGAGAGATTGATTGATGACTCTTGACTATGAATGTGTCCCATTGGAGAATATACATCCAGGGGGTGGGGGGAAGACCAGGGTCAAGGGTGACATTAATGATGTATCTCAGAGTCGGCTGCACCCAGGTAGCACTGGCATGTTCACTCCTAATAAATCTTTTTTTTTTTAAACTCTGAGAGTTGCGGCTAGAGACTCATGATATGAATGGGGCTGGATGCCGGAGCCCTGACATACATCCGGAATACCGCAACCCATTTTGGTCACTACATTACAAAAAAGATTTTGAGACTTTGGAAAAAGTGCAGAGAGGAGCAACTAAGATGATTAAAGCAGGGGTGGGATTGAAAAATCTCAGCAACTGGTTCGCTGCCCACTTGTTGGGTGGGTGTGGCCATGGTGGGCGTGGCCTACCAGAACTTTCAGGAGAACCATTTTTCACCTTCCTCAGAGTCCGAGGCTTCCCTCGGGCCTCTGGGAGAGAGAAAACAATCTCCCTCGGGCTCTGGAGACCCACCAGAAGCCGGAAACAGGCCCATTTCTGGACTTCCGGAACTTCCTTTACGCCTTCTCCAGGGTCAAGAGGCTTCCTTTGGGCCTCTGGGAAGGTGAAAACAGCCTCCCCCAGGCTTCAGAGGCCCACTGGAAGCCGGAAACAGGCAGAGATGCTATTCAACTGATTCTCACCTACTCGGGCGAACTGGTAGCGGTTATTTTGTGTGGGTCGCTGAACCAGTGGCAACCCCTGGCTGCCCACGCCCCCAACCCGGTCACCTGGTTGCTCACTTGCGATCACTCTCCTAGCTTTCCGTTGTCCACGTCCTCTTTCTCCCTGGGGGAAAGGAAGAAAGGCTTGGACGCTGCAAGTATCACTTTCCTGGTTTGAGTTAAAGCTGGAATGAGAAGGAGTGCGGTCTGACAGAGGGGGTGGGGCTGAATCAAGCCTTGAAGCACTTTTGCAATGTAAAAGAAATGCATTTTGAAAGCAGCAGGTCCTTTAAAAACTTCTCCAAGGATTCCCCGTGGACGCTGCAAGTATCACTTTTCCCATGTGAGCTAAAATGTCTGGAGTGGGAAGGAGTGAGGTCTGATAGAGGGGGTGCGGGAATCCACTCCAGCCTTGGAGAAATTTAAAGGAGCCGCTTCCAAAATGCTTGTCTGTTAAGTGCTCTGTATGTGTGGGGGGGGGGTATGAGAGAGAGAGAGAGAAAGGAAGGAAGGAAGGAAGGAAGGAAAGAAAGAAAGAAAGAAAGAAAGAAAGAAAGAAAGAAAGAAAGAAAGAAAGAAAGAAAGAAAGAAAGAAAGAAAGAAAGAAAGAAAGAAAGAAAGAAAGAAAGAAAGAAAGAAAGAAAGAAAGAAAGAAAGAGAGAAAGAAAGAGAGAAAGAAAGAAACAAAAAAAAATAGGAAGAGATCGAGATAAAACTCTGTGCTATTATTTTTAATTGTTCCATTATTTATCATGTGTTAATATTTTACACTGTCCCTACACATAGAGTGATTTTTCTGCCTTTCTTTTGCCCAGGGCTACCACATATTTTTCAGGGTTTACATGCATTCAATGTCAATAGTCCAGAGCATAAAATACACATATGTTTAACAAGAGTTGAAAAGAGACCTTGGAGGTCTTCTAGTCCAACCCCTAGCTCAGGCAAGAAAACTGAGGATGCCAAACTCTGAGTAGAAATCCTGGGAAAGGTGACAGAATAATACTCAGAAGGGATCTTGGGGTGAACCCTATACCATTTCTGAGAAATGGCTGTCCAGTCTTTTCTTAAAAACTTCCAATGATTGAGCACCCAGAACTTCTGGAGATATTCAGTTACACTGGTTAATTGTTCTCACTGTCAGGAAGTTTCTCCTTAGTTTTAGGTTGCTTCTCTCTGTTCAGTTTCCATGCATTGCTTCTTGTTTGCATTCTGCTTCTTTGTTAAATACATTGTCCCCCTTTCTTTGTGGCAGCCACTTAAAAGCCTGTTGCCTATCACACTCTTGGGTAAAGCATGTGAGTCATTTCCTCCTTTCAGTGGTCCATGAAAGTACATCTATAGTATGCAGAAAATAAAGTCAAAAAAGGTGAACAACATTTTTACAGAACTATAGATAAGTTGAGGCTGGGTGACAAGGAATGGCTGGGAGGGGAGGGGCCAGGTGAGGCACGCCTTGATGTGAGTGACATTGAGTTGGACACGCCCACCAAGACACATGACCACCAAGCCATGTCCACCAAATAAGCCACATCCACAGAACCGGTAGTAAAAAAAATTGAATTCCACCATTGGAAACAGGCCCGTTTCTGGACTTCCGGAACTTCCGTGAGGGCTGTTTTATGCCTTCCTGAGGGTCTGAAGGCTTCCCTCGGGCCTCTGGGAGGGCGAAAACAGCCTCCCCCGGGCTCTGGAGGCCCACCTGAAGCAGGAAACAGGCCCATTTCTGGACTTCCGGAACTTCCGTGAGGGCTGTTTTATGCCTTTCCCAAGGTCCGGAGGCTTCCCTTGGACCTCTGGGAGGGTGAAAACAATCTCCCCGGGGCTCTGGAGGCCCACCAGAAGTTTGAAACAGGCCCATTTTTGGACTTCCGGAACTTCTGCTTCGGCCATTTCTCGCCCTCTCAGAGCCTCCGCACAAATCCTGCACTTACCTGCATCCAAAACATGCTGCGTGGAGACTCCTGGGAGGGATGGGGTAGGATGGGCAGGGCCAGCTCGTTGGTTTAACATCCAGTTCACCTGAACTAGTCCGAACCAGTAGAATCACACCCCTGATTAAAGGCCTGGAGACAAAAACAGATAAAGAACAGTTGCAGTATTTGGTTAGGGCCAGTCTAGAGAAAAGGACTAAGGGGGGGACATGATAGCAGCATTCCAGTGTTCCTGGGAATGTTAAGTTTAGCTTATAAACCAAGTAGGGAATTTCCAAGCAGAGTCCACTAACAACAAAGGGTGATTTTCCTAGATCGTGAGAGGGCTTTTTAACCAAATGAAGACATCTGGCTACCTGAATAAACTTAATTTGGGAAGGAGACTCTTATCTTTTTAGTCTAGCAGCTAAAATGGGTTATTTTGCTTTTAAGCCAAAGGGAAAGGAGCAGTGGTGGGATTAAATTATTTTTACTACTGGTTCTGTGGGCGTGGCTTGGTGGGCGTAGTGTGGCTTGGTGGGTGTGGCTTGGTGGGTGTGGCTTGGTGGGCGTGGCAGGGGAAGGATACTGTAAAATCTCCATTCCCTCCCCATCCCGCTAACCTGCTTTCCAGCTCCCTTCTCCTGTGCAGGGCAATCAAAGGACACCCAGCCAATCAGCTGGGACTCGGGAGGCAGAGAAGAATTGGGGGCGGGGCCAGTCAGAGGTGGGATTTGCTGGTTCTCCATTCAAAATTTCCGCTCCCGCTTCTCCAGAACTGATCAGAACCTGCTGAATACCACCTCTGGGGCAGCTAGTCAATCAAGACAACCAGCCAATCGAAGTTCTGCCTGCTTTTGTTCTCCTGCTGCTGACCTTGACTGATCTGGAAAACCTATGTAGGGCAGAGGCTGGAAGGGAGACCACCTAGAGTTTCCATGATTCCAGCTTAGGTTCTGAAATTTTTTTAAAAAAAACCATCAGGAAAGCGCTCTACCAAGCAGCCACAAAAAAGGCTTCGTAGATGTCTAGCTCCAGTTCAGGAAGTCTTTATTTTGACGAAAACCTGCCAGTTGCTTTGAAGATAATCCCTTAACCAATGAAGGCCAGAAATATGTCAAGATCTGTGGGCATACCACACACACCCCTCTAAAAACAGAGAAGGAGAAAACAACAACCTGTCTCCTTTTTCAGACTGTTCTCACCCAGCAGACTCAGCAAAAAGCACATCCACCTTCGCTCACAAGCCATCCCAGGGTTGAGTTGACTCATCACACAGTCTCTCTCCCTCTCTCCCCCCCTCCCGGCTGTCCCCAGACCCTAAACTGAACAGACACGCCCTGGGTGAGGTTGAGCCATCCGCTCCCCACCAACCGTTAGAGGTTTGGGCAGGAAAAGATTACGGGCCACAAAAACGACCGTTGACCAAATGATGTTTGCAAAAAAAAAAATTCATCGGGGCAAAAATAACCTGTTTAACGGCTGAGATCTTTTCCCAAAGATAGGAGCCAAAGCGAAAAATGCATGATCGGCCCTTCCACCCACCCCTAAACTTTTCTTTTCTTTATACTCTCAGCTGACTGGCACAGCACAGCTGGTGTTTGGAAAGCTGCGTGCATTAGGTGCGCAGCCATGTGCATGCGCAAAGTGCACAATCACCAAACCGGTAGGAAAACTGGTAGAATCCCACCAGTGTTGTGAATGCTTCATCTTGGAGGTTTTTAAGAAGAGACTGGACAGCCACTTGTCTGAAATGGTATAGGATCTCCTGCTTGACTAGAAGACCTCCAAGGTCCCTTCCAGCTCTACTCTATTCTGATCTAAGGGTGAGCAACAGTGTTTCTCAACTTTGTCTACTTTAAGATTTAGAAAGAGTGCAGAGAAGAGCAACCAGGATGATTAGGGGCCTGGAGACCAAAACAAACGATGAACGGTTGCAGGAACTGGGCCTGGCTAGTCTAGAGAAGAGAAGGACCAGGGGAGACAGGAGAGCAGTCTTCCAAGATTTGAGGGGCTGCCACAAGAGAGGAAGGATTCAAGCTATTTCCTAAAGCACCTGTAGGCCAGACAAGGGATAATAGATGGAAACTGAACAAGGAGAGATTCAACCTGGAAATAAGGAGAAAACTTTCTGACAGGGAGAACAATCAACCCATGGAACAGAAGTTGCCCTCGAAAGTTGTGGGAGCTTCACCCCTGGAGGGTTTCAAGAAGGGACTGGCCTGCCATCTGTCAGAAATGGTGTAAGGTCTCCTGCTTGGGTGAGGGGGTTGGACTAGATGACCTACAAGGTCCCTTCCAACTCCGTTAATCTGTTAATTTAAAAAAAGATGTGTGGATTTCAATTCTCAGAAGCCCAGATGGCTGGGGAATTCTGGGAGTTGAAATCTTAAAGTTGCCAAATGGTGAGAATCCAGATGTAGTCGGTCGCTTTGGGTGAACCAAGCTAGCCCATCTGGTTGATACATAATCTCCCTTCCACACAGCCACTTTGTTTGCAAAAAGTGTATAAGAGCATATTTTGAGAAGATTTCCATTATGAAATTAACTCAAAGCCTGTGTTTCCCTTACCGTTAACTCAATTAAACCACTATTCTCAGTTCAGAAGAGACACTAAGTCCAAAACTAACCACAGAGGCTTAATACGTGCAGTTGTCTGGTGGAAATGGGCTTGGCTTCTTTGTGGTTGCATGTATTCTATGTGGGATGAGTACACAATTGTTGACTCAGAACTGAGAACCATCGTCCTCACTGGCAACTATCATCCACAGCTGAGATGCCACAGAATCAGAGATGCCGAGTGCCGTAATTCTAGTTACAGGTTGGTGTTTCACTGAGCAGAATAAAACTTTATGAAGTATATATGAAGTATCTTGAAAAAAAAACAGTAGGGGAAGAACCATAGGTGGTATTCAGCTGGTTCTGACCAGTTCTGGATAACCGGTAGCAGAAATTTTGAATAGGTTGGAGAACCGGCAAATCCCACCTCTGACTGGCCCCGCCCCCACCTCTTCTCCGCCTCCCATTGAGTCCCAGCTGATCAGCTGGGTCTCCTTTGGTTGCCCTGCACAGGAGAACGGAGCTGGAAAGCAGGTTAGTGGGGTGAGGAGAGAATGGGGATTTTGCAGTAACCTTCCCCTGCCACGCCCACCAAGCCACAACCATCAAGCCACGCCCACAGAATTGGTAGTAAAAAAATTTAATCCCACCACTGGGAAGAACATCCATGACGATGAATGGATGGAAGGAAGGAAGGAAGGAAGGAAGGAAGGAAAGAAAGAAAGAAAGAAAGAAAGAAAGAAAGAAAGAAAGAAAGAAAGAAAGAAAGAAAGAAAGAAAGAAAGAAAGAAAGAAAGAAAGAAAGAAAGAAAGAAAGAAAGAAAGAAAGAAAGAAAGAAAGAATGGAAGAATGGGTAATGGATTGATGGATGGAAGAATGGATGGATGGAAGAAAGAAAGGATGGATGGAAGGATGAAAGAATGGAAAGATGGATGGGTGGGTGAGTGGAAAAATGGTAGGAAATAAGGAAAGAGAAAGGAAGGAAGGATGGATGGATGGATGGATGGATGGATGGGTGGATGGGTGGATGGGTGGATGGGTGGATGGGTGGATGGAAGAAAGGAAGGATGGATGGAAGGATGAAAGAATGGAAAGGTGAATGGGTGGAAAAATGGTAGGAAAGAAGGAAAGGAAAGAAGGGAGGGAGGGAGGAAGAAAGGAAGGAAGGAAGGATGGATGGAAAGATGGATGGATGGATGATATGCCATCAAATCAACCACATAGATAGATTTTCTCCATAAGTATCTCCCACCTGGTTCTTTAGCTCTTCCAACAGTATTATTATTTTTTATTTATTTATTTATTTATTACATTTTTATACCGCCCTTCTCCCGAGGGACTCAGGGCGGTGAACAGCTCATCTAAAAACCCCACAAATACAAAAGTTAAAAAATAATTAAATATTAGAATTAGCTGCAATTAGAAAACCCCCCCCCCCCACCCTTAAAACCCAATTTAAATTAAAAAGGAGATCAAAATTTAAAATCATTCTTTCAGCCCAGGCCGGCCTGCTCAAAGAGCCAGGTCTTTAACGCGCGCCTGAAGGCCCTCAGGTCCGTGCCGGTACGAAGTTCCGGTGGCAGAGTATTCCAGAGGGCGGGGGCACCCACAGAGAAGGCCCTACCCCTTGGCGCCGCCAGACGACACATAGCGGCCGACGGCACCCGGAGCAGTCCCTCCCTGTGGGAACGCACCGGCCTGTTGGAGAACGTTGGTAGAATGCAATCCTGAAGGTAACCTGGTCCCATGCCATGGGTCGCCCTAAAGGTCAAAACTAGAACCTTAAAGCGAACCCGGAGAGCCATCGGCAACCAATGCAGCTCGCGCAGGAGAGGCGTCACATGGGCGCTACGCGACGCCCCCATAATCACCCTCGCGGCTGCATTTTGCACCAACTGGAGTCTCCGGATGCTCCCCGCAGGGAGCCCCATGTAGAGGGCATTACAATAGTCCAGGCGAGAGGTGACAAGGGCCTGAGTGACCGTGCGCAGGGCGTCCCGATCCAGGAAGGGCCGCAACCGGTAGATCCGACGGATCTGATGAAACGCCCCCCTGGAGACGGCCGCGATGTGATGTTCAAACGACAGCCGTACATCCAGGAGGACTCCCAGGTTGCGAGCCCTCTCTGTGGGGGGCAGAACCTCCCCCCCAATAGCCAGCGTAGGTGTCAGCCGGCTATATCGGGGCGCCGGAAACCACAGCCACTCGGTCTTGGATGGGTTGAGCCGAAGCCTGTTCCCGCCCATCCAGTCCCGCACGGCCTCCAGGCACCTAGACATAGTCC
The DNA here is from genome assembly GCA_023653725.1 of Bungarus multicinctus. Taxonomy (NCBI): domain Eukaryota; kingdom Metazoa; phylum Chordata; class Lepidosauria; order Squamata; family Elapidae; genus Bungarus; species Bungarus multicinctus. The sequence goes on along the minus strand of CM042838.1, from coordinate 163,254,498 downwards.
CCACAGCATCGTTGGGGTGGTCCGGAGTGGAGATGTACAGCTGGGTGTCATCTGCATACAGATGACATCTCACTCCAAGACCACGGATGATCTCGCCCAACGGCTTCATGTAAATGTTGAACAGGAGGGGAGAAAGGACCGACCCCTGAGGCACCCCACAAACCAGGGGCCTAGAGGTGGACCTCTCCCCCCCCGCCAACACAAATTGCGAACGGTCAGAGAGGAAGGAGGAGAACCATCGGAGGACGGTTCCACCAATCCCCAACCCCTCCAACCGTCGCAATAAGATACTATGGTCGATAGTATCAAAAGCCGCCGAGAGATCTAATAGGACCAGGACAGAGGAGAACCCTCTGTCACGAGCCCTCCAGAGATCATCAACCAACGCGACCAATGCCGTCTCAGTGCTATGTCCAGGCCTGAAGCCCGATTGGAACGGATCGAGGTAAGTTGCTTCCTCCAGGTACTGGGGGAGCTGACGTGCCACCACACTCTCAACAACCTTCGCCACGAAGGGAAGGTTGGAGACTGGACGATAGTTGTTTAAAATAGCTGGGTCCAGGGAAGGCTTCTTGAGGAGGGGGCGCACCACCGCCGCCTTCAGGGCGGTAGGGAGCACCCCCTCTCTCAAAGAAGCGTTGACAATCCCCTGGAGCCAGCCTCGTGTCGTCTCCCTGGCAGCCGAAACCAACCAGGAAGGACACGGGTCCAATAAACAGGTGGTGGCATTCAGACCCCCCAGCAACCTGTCCACACCCTCAGCGGTCACAGGATCGAACTCCCCCCAGATAACACTCTCAAGACCTGCCCCGGACACCTCCCCCGGGACCACCCAATTGGAGTCGAGCCCTTCCCGAATCTGAGCGATTTTATCATGCAGAAATCGGGAAAACTCCTCTGCTCTACCCTGCAAGAGGTCATCCCGCGCTCTCGGCTCAAGTAGAGAGCGGGTCACTCTAAACAGGGCGGCAGGCCGATTTTCTGCTGATGCAATGAGGGCGGAGAAATACGAAGATTTCGCCGCCCCTATCGCCACAAGGTAAGTCTTAATATGAGATCTCACCTGTGTTCGGTCAGACTCAGAACGGCTCGCCCTCCAAATGCCCTCAAGACGTCTTTTTCGGCACTTCATCTCCCGTAGCTCCTCCGTATACCACGGAGCCAAATGGGATCTGTGCCGAGTCAGAGGTCGCATAGGCACAACTCGCTCTAGGGCCCCGGCGGCCAACCCCTCCCAGGTGGCCACCAGGTCCCCAGGCGAGCTGAGAGCCAGAGATTCAGGAAATGGCCCAAGCTCCCTCTGGAACCGATCCGGATCCATTAGGCGCCTGGGGCGGAACCATCTAAGTGGCTCCGCCTCCCTGCGGTGGGGGGTAGCGGAACAGAAATCCAGCCTCAGGAGGGAATGATCTGTCCATGACAAGGGTGTAATAACTAAATCCCCCCAATTACAGTCATTCAACCACTGCCCAGAGACAAAAATCAGGTCCAGCATGTGACCTCCCATGTGAGTGGGGGCAGAAACTAACTGGGTCAGGTCCATGGCCGTCATGGAAGCCAAGAACTCCCGGACCAACCCCGAGGTTTCACCGAGCGATGGCAGGTTGAAATCCCCCATGACTAAAAGCCTTGGGGTCTCAACCGCCAGCCCGGCTATTACCTCTAGGAGTCCGGGTAGGGCCGATGAGACGTGGCAGGGAGCCAGGTACGTCAACAAAAGACCCATCTGAACCCCTTGCCCCCACTTCACAAAAAGAGATTCACAGCCAGCCGTCTGAGGGACAGTGGCCTCCCTAGGACAAAGGACTTCCTTTATAAGCACCGCCACCCCACCGCCCCTTCCCTGAGCCCTAGGCTGGTGAAATGCAAGGAAACCTGGTGGGCACATCTCAACCAGAGGGACCCCTCCCTCTGGGCCCAACCAGGTTTCGGTGACACCTACCAGGTCCGCGGCCTCCTCCTGAGCCAACTCCCAGATCAGGGGAGCCTTATTAACCACGGACCTGGCATTGCACAACAGCAGCCGGGTATTCAGGGCCTGAGATTCCGGGCAACCAGGACTGCAGGATGGGTAAGGAGGGTCGGAGCGCGCTACCGCCTGTAAACATCGGGAGCGCGATCCCCTAACCGGATATGGCCCTCCACCCCTAGCATACCTACCTCTCCCAGTTACCGTGCCGATAAAACTGGCCCCCGGCTGCCCACCCCCTGTCTGCCACCCCGACACGGGAACCCCCGAGGCCCCACAGGCGCGCTCGCCGGCCCGGCTGCCCCCAATTCCATGCGGGCTGTCTCCCCCGCCCGCCCTGGACTTTTCCCCTTTAAAAAATCCCCTTAAAAATTTTATAAGCCCGGATTTACCACGCCCTCCCCGGTTTCCCCGACCCCACCATCGCTCCGGATCCCAGGATCCCTCATTGCGGAAGGTCTTAGAGAGCTTCGAAGGCCACCTAAGGGAGAGGGGGGCATCCCTCAAGGCCCAAAGCTCTGTCCTTAGGTACTTCCGTGGACCCAGACGTCCTATCTCGGCAGTCCCAGAGTGTCCGCAACGCCTGCTGTCCTCCGGCCATGGAAAATGGAATCCAGTCCAGCTGGGGTATATTCCGCCTCCCCCCGGTCGTCCCACCTCTGCCACCGGTGAGACCCCCGGGGGGGTAAGAGTCACAGGTAGAGCCAGTCCCCCCCCCAGGCCCACCACCTCTGCCACCGGTGGGGGCCCCAGGGAAGGAAGGGACACCACAGCTCCACCTAAGCGGCCCACGGGGGCATCGGCACCACCGCTCCCCAGCCGAGCCCTTCCGTGGATCTCCCAGCCGCCGCGTCGTCTTCGGGGCTATCAAAAATGCCCCAAGTCCGCTCGCTGCCCGTCCGCAGCCGCCTCGCTCCGCCGACCGCTGGAGGAAGCCTCCGCAATCGACCCAAGGCCGCCGGGGCCGCCGTGACCACGCCGCCCTCCACATCGGTCCCGCGGCTCCAGCCGACCCCCGACCAGCTTCCAGGTGACTCGGCTGGTCTCCCTCGATCCTCCCCCGCCTCTGCCACCGGCGGGGGGGCCCAGGGAACAAGGGGGGCCACCGCTGAGGCCGTCCAGGCCGGAGAGGTCCGCGGCGGAGCTCCGCATCACACGCACCGGATCCATCGCCACAAATCCACCGAAGCCGCTCCACACCACTCCCAAGGCCTCCGAGGCCGCTCAGAAACCGCTCCGGGGCCGCCGCACCTGGAGCGCGGCCTCCGACGCCACTCCGAGGCCACTCCGAGGCCGACGAGGCCACCCCGAGGCCGCTCCGAGGCCGCCAGGACCGCCGCGGCAACGCTGTCTCCTCTCTCGACGCCGCGGCTCCGGCGAGCTGGAAAACCGCTCCGGGACTGCCATATCCAGAACGGAGCCTCCGAAGCCCCTCCGAGGCCGCTCCGAGGCCTCCGAGGCCGCCAAAGCCAGCAAGACCATCCCGAGACCACTCCGGGGCCGCCAGGGCCGCCGCGCCAACTCCGGGGCCGCCAGGACCGCCGCCGCCAACGCCGTCGCTCCCATCGGCTCCCCTAGCTCCGGCGAGCCCCCAACCAGCTCTCGTCGATAACCGCTGGTCTCCCCGGGCCCTCCCCCACCTCTGCCACCGGCGAGGGGGGCCAGGGGGCATGGGGACCCGCAGCAAAGAGCACCCGGGCCGGAGAGAGCTCCGGCGAAAGCAGCCGTCCCCATCACCACTGTAACTGAGTCCATCTGCTTTGCTCCTGGTCCTCCTCTTCCCTTCCACTTTTTCCAGCATGATGGATTTCTCAAAGGAACTCTTACCTTTGCCTCATGTGTCTAAAATACGATAATTTGAGCCTGGCCTTTTGTGTCACCTTGAGTGAGAACTCTGGGTTCATTTCTTCAATCAGTGCATTGGTTGTTATCTTGACTATCCACAGTCTTTCCCAATTGCAAAGGCTGAAGACATCAATACCCTTCCTACTCTTCAAAGTCCAACTGGTGCGAACCTCCAGCTTGATTAAAATGCTTCTTTTTTTCTTTCCTTGTCACACTCAAACCCTCTGCCAAAATTCAAATAAATAAAATAAAATTTAAAAAGTATATAAAATGAAATAGTAAAATAAGTACATTAAAGGAATAAAATAATGTAAAATAAAGTAAAGTAAAATAATAAACTAAACTAAAATAATCCAGGAGCCTGCAAATGTTCCTGACTTTCCAGGCAAAATATACCAATTTGGCCACATTGTTTTGACAATATTTAAAAGGCCGTGCGATTTTCTGAAAATTGCATGCCTCCTTCCCATCCCAATCCTTAATCTTGCTTCCCAGATGGAAAAATGTTGTGCAATAAAAACAAATGGGCTGCCTTGCCCGAAAATTTTGGCATAGGATATGATATGATCTCGTAGAGCTAGCGACTCCAAAAATGGGGTGCAGGGCCACTCCTGCAAGCCAGGGATTGTGGCCTACCAATGACTTCAATTCTAACCAACCACATGAAGATAAAAACTTCTTTTTATCTGATTGCAGTTTATGTGAGCATCTTCTTCGGGAAGGCATGAGGGTGCCATGGCAGCTTTGTGGCCAATGAGAGGCTGGCTTCTACAGCTTCTGAAGCGCACAAATGAATATAAAGGCGACAAGATCCCACAGTCCAATCACTTAGGTACCATTTTCCCTCAAAGTGAGCCCCAAGATGGAAAACGTCCTGCGGCTTCTTCTGTTCCTGTTGATCTGGCCCATCCAGGTAAGCGAAACCCCAAAGAAAAGGAGAACAATTGGCAATTAATTAGAATAGAACAGGGGTCCCCAAACTTGGCAGCTTTAAGACTTGTGGACTTCAAGTCTATGCTGGCAGGAGAATTCTGGGAGTCCACAAGTCTTAAAGTCCACAAGTCTTAAAGTTGCCAAGTTTGGAAACCTCTGGAACAGAACCAGTGGAACCAGTGGAATGGCTTGCCTCCAGAAATTGTGGACCAGTGTTGGGATTAAATTTTTTTTACTACTGGTTCTGTGGGTGTGGCTTGGTGGGCATGGCAGGGGAAGGATACTGTAAAATCTTCAGTCAGAGGTGGGATTTGCCAGTTCTCTGAACTGCTCAAAATTTCCGCTATCGGTTCTCCAGAACTGGTCAGAACCTGCTGAATACCACCTCTGTTGTGGATGCTCCAACACATAATACCCATGATATCCTTTTGCTAAAGGCAATTTATCCCAGCTGTTGACTGCACCCCCAATTGACCAGAGAGAAAAAGCTTTAAAGGTTCCCTCTCTCTCCTCCCTGAGATAGATCACAAAACATCACAAGCTGCCTCTTGAAGGCAACAAAGGGATGGTGGGAGATTCTTGCCCCCTCCACAGGGACTAGCAACTTGGGCTTTGGACAGAGGCTGAAAACTCCCCAGAGACAAACGTTGATTCCAAAATGCAGAACTAATTTTGGGTGCGAGTTTTAAGGGAAAGGAAGGGAAATTCTTCCAAAGTTTGGCATCCTTTATGATTATGCCACTGTAATACCCTGTTTCCCCAAAAATACCACCTACCCCGAAAGTAAGTTATTTCATTTGATTTGTCAATCGCTTACAAGATAATAGGTGTGAGGTATAAACATGAGTAAGAATAGAGGAAATAGGTACGAATAAATGGGGACAATAGGACAGAGACATAGGCAGGCACGATGGTGCGCTTATGCACACCCCTTATAGACCTCTTAGGAATGGGGTGAGGTCAATAATGGATAGTTTGAGGTTAAAGGAGTGGGGGTTAGAGGATGTAACAACAGAGTCAGGTAGTGCATTCCAGGCATTGACCACTCTGTGGCTGAAGTCGTACTTTCTGCAATTGAGTTTGGAGCGGTTTACATTGAGTTTGTATCTCTTGTATTGTTGTGGTTGAAGTTAAAGTAGTCATTGACTGGTAGGACGTTGTTGCAGATAATTTTGTGTACTACACTTAAGTCCAACTGTAAGCGGCGTAGTTCTAGGTTGTCCAAGCCCCAAATCTCAAGCCTGGTGGTGTAGGGTATTCTGTTGCAAGCAGAGGGTGACTCCGAAATATAACGTTATTATATTTTATCTGTATCTTAAATTATTGTACATTATTACAATCTTATTTTGGATTGTATTTTATTACTATTTCATTTTAAATCGTATTTTGTCTAGATTCCATTTTAAATTGTATTTTATCAAGTTCCATGTTAAATAGTATTTTATCAAATTTCATTTTGAATTGCTTTTATTAAATTTTAGTAACAAATTGTTGCTGGAACTTTGCACTTTGATATGGCCCAAGGGCTAATCAATAAAGACTTACTTACTTGCGAGCAGAGGGTGTAGTACTCTTCTTGTGAAATACTTCTGGACTCGCTCGATTGTATTAATGTCCGATATACAGTGCAGATTCCAGACAGATGAGCTGTATTTAAGTGTTGGTCTAGCAAAGGTTTTGTATGGCCTAGTTAGCAGTTCAAGATTACCAGAGGAGAAGCTTTGTAAGATTAGATCAGGGGTCCCCAAAACTTGGCAACTTTTAAGGCTTGTGGATTTCAGCTCCCAGAATTGTGGGAGTTGAAGTCCACAAGGCTTAAACTTGCCAAGTTTGAAGACCCCTGGGTTAGATTTACAACATTTAATGCCTTTTTGGCAATGCTGTTGCAGTGAGCTCCGGCGCTCAGGTCATTCGATATGAGTATTTTTTTTTTATTTTTTATTTATTTATTTGCATTTATATGCCGCCCTTCTCCGGAGAGAATCACCACCTTCTCCCAACGGCCATTGCTTGCGACCAGAGCTCATTTTGTTTTCTCTTTCTCTCTTTTCTTCCTTCCTTTTTTGAATCAGCTGTCTCACCCCGCCATCCTCAACAGATACGTCCAGGTCGTATTGTTGCCTCAGTCGGATAAAGAAGTCCCGGATGGAACCCTGTGCATCACTTTGGGATGGGGCATGATTGACCGACTGGTCAGGTCCTATAAACTCTATGAAACCAACATCACCATCTACAATCGCCGAAAATGCATGAAATTCTATTCAGCTTGACAAGGCCATGATCTGTGCTGGGAGCTTCGATCAACTCTGGGATACAAGCCAGGTTAGGAAGCAAAGGGTGGATGGGTGGGTCCATTTTAAGGGGTGGGGGGGTTCTCTAGTTTGGGAAGATGTGAGTTGGAGAGGCAGTTTGGTCTAATGGTTAGGTGGTGGCCTAGGAACTAGGAGACGGAGAGTTCTAGTCCCGCCTTAAGCATGAAAGCTGGCTGGGTGACTTTGGGTCAGTCACTAGGAGATGGAGAGTTCTAGTCCTGCCTTCAGCATGGAAGCTGGCTGGGTGACTTTGGGTCAGTCACTAGGAGACGGAGAGTTCTAGTCCTGCCTTAAGCATGAAAGCTGGCTGGGTGACTTTGGGCCACTCACTAGGAGACGGAGAGTTCTAGTCCCACCTTAAGCATGAAAGCTGGCTGGGTGACTTTGGGTCAGTCACTAGGAGATGGAGAGTTCTAGTCCTGCCTTAAGCATGGGAGCTGGCTGGGTGACTTTGGGTCAGTCACTAGGAGATGGAGAGTTCTAGTCCTGCCTTAAGCATGGAAGCTGGCTGGGTGACTTTGGGTCAGTCACTAGGAGATGGAGAGTTCTAGTCCTGCCTTAAGCATGGAAGCTGGCTGGGTGACTTTGGGTCAGTCACTAGGAGATGGAGAGTTCTAGTCCTGCCTTAAGCATGGAAGCTGGCTGGGTAAATTTTGGGCCGATCAGTAGGAGACATAGAGTTCTAGTTCCGCCTTAAGCATGAAAGCTGGCTGGGTGACTTTGGGCTGATCATCAAGAGGTGGTTCCAGTGCCAGTTTAAGTTTGAAAGCTGATTGACTGACTTTGGGCCAATCACTAGGAAATGGAGAGTTCTAGTCCCACCTTAGAAGGTCATAAAATGGGGCAAAATTCATTTAACCCACGTCTCACTTAGCAACAGAAATTTGGGGCTCAGTTATGGACGTAAGACAAGGACTACCTTTACTTTAAAGCGAGACTGACTGAAGAAGCTGAGGAATAAAATGGAAGCTATTTATTTGCTCACTGAGTAAACATTCCATCACTTGGCTAGGCCCAGATCCCTTAAACATCTCAAGAAAGATGCTAGTCCTCATGGTATGAAATAAGGACTGGCAGGGGATGATGGGAGTCCCAATCCCTGTGTTGGAAGAAAAATCTGGTCCAGTTCCAAGCCGGGAGAAAGGAGGTGGAAATTAAATGGAGGCTGATTGGCTGCAAAGAAAGGTTCATTGATGAGCAGAACCAACAACAGCATGTTGGCGCAGCTGATAAATTGGATTGAGGAATATGTGGATGTTTATATAGAGTTCTGAGATGTTGCAGGGGATTGTGCAATGTAGTGAGGAGGAGGAGGAGGAAAGAGATGGGGAGAGGAGGAGGGGAGAGAAAGAGGAGGAGGAAGAGGAGGAAGAGGAAGGGGAGAGAAGGAGGGGGAGGGAAATTGCTATTCTAATGGTGGTGGATTAATCCTATTATGTCCTAAAAGACACCTCCTGTCCTTCTTAATCTCCTCAGCTGGAGCTGAAGGTGTTTTATTTGTTAATAGGCTGGCCCAGTCTTTCTTAATGGGCACAAAATGTCCATCTCTAAAGATCTTCTTCCTCCTCCCTCTCCTCCTTCCTCCTCTCCTGCTCACTCTCCTCTCCTCTCTGCCCTCCCTCCCACTCCCCCTCTCCCCTTCCTCCTCTTCCTGCTCCTTTCCCCCCCTGTAATGAATTGCTCAAGGTAACACAGAACGACTCTGTTAACCTACAAAAGTTTTATTAACTGCAGTTGTGTAAGCATCTCCTACACACACACTTGCTACCTGCCTGCCAGATGATGTATGGAGATTGAAGAAGAGAGGAGCATATAATCGGCAGATTACACTTACATCCCCTGGAGATACGGCCTTTCTTGCTACGGTAATGTGAGTCCCTGCAGCTGTTAAGTTTGCATCGTGGATGGATAGTGAATCTGGCTTCCACATTGCTTGTCGGAAGATCCCAAAGGGGGAATCACGTGATCCCCAGGGCACTGTTATAAAAACGAACCATTTGCCAAGTGCCTGAATTTTTGATCACCTGACTGTGGGGACGCAGCACGGGTTGTTAAGTGTGAAAAACGGTCACAAGTCACGTTTGTCAGTGTTGTTGCAAACGTGAACGACACAAAACAAATAGTTGTAACTAGCCAAGGACCACATTCACATATATATATATATATATAACCATAGGCACACACATACATAATCTACATTATTATCGACATAAGCTTTAGGTTTTGTAGCTTTCCCACCAGCCCTCAGCCCAGCCTTCATTTTCATCTTGTGATAGCTGCATTGGGTCACACCTTGCACTCTGCGTGACTTCAGCTGCCTTTTCACACTGCTGGGTTCAAGGCGGAGATGCTGTGTGAGTTTAACCTTCTTATCTCCACTTGTTGTTTCAGAGTTGGCTTCCTTATCTCTTCAACTTGCTTCTTCAAGTCCTCCTTCTCGTCAGGGGTCCAATTTGATCACTCTGTCTACTCTCACAACGTTTTAGTTCTTGTAAAAGGAGACTCTCCCTAAGGAAGGAGAGGACCAACCTACAACTAAGGAGAAATTTCTCCTAAGGGTGAGAACAATTCAATCAATCAATCAATCAGAATGGAGCTTGGAAAGGGACCTTGGAGGTCTTCTAGTCCAGCCCCCTTCTCAAGCAGGAGATCCTATACCATGTCAGACAAGTGACTGTCCAGTCTCTTCTTCAAAACCTCCAGTGAGGGAGCACCCACAACTTCTAAAGGCAAGATATCCCACTGGTTAATTGTTCTCACTGTTAGGAAGTTTTTCCTTAATTTCAGGTTGTTTCTCACCAGGGGTGGGTTTCTACCGGTTCTGTCCACCTCTGTAGAACCGGTAGCTCTGAAGAGCAGCAGACATAGAACCGGTTCTATGTCTGCTGATGTTTTTGCCCACTTGCCCACCCGGGCTCTTACCTGACCTTTATTTCCTGATTTTTTTCAACTTCAGCTGCCGTGCGAGGCACAGCTGCAATTAAAAAAGCAGGAAAAGAGGGCTGTTTCAAAGGCTGCTTCTCTGCATGCAGCATGCTGATGACGATTTACAGATGCGCACACCGGCAGCGTGCAGGGAAGCACATCGTAAATCACCGAATAGTGTAGTTAAACCCTGTCGGATCCCCACTCCTGTTTCTCACCTTGGTTAGTTTCCATCGGTTGTTTCTTGTCTTGCCTTCAGGTGCTTTGGAAAATAATTTGAACCCCCCCTCCCTTCTTTGTGGCAGCCCCTCAAATACTAAAATATCATGCCTCCCTCCCTAGTCCCTCTTTTCTCTAGACTAGCCATACCCAAATCCTGAAACTGTTTTTCATATGTTTTAGTCTCCATGACTTTAATCATCTTAGTTGCTCTTTGCATTTTTTTTTTTTAAAAAGTCCCAACATCTTTTTTGTCATGTGATGACCAACACCGGATGCAGTATTCCAGGTATGGCCTTACTAAGGCTTTAATCAGTTGATCAATTCCACTGATCCTTTTAATCAATTCATCGGTGAATCAATTTGCCTCCAAAAGTTGCGGATGCTTCATCACTGGAGGCTTTTAAAGAAGAGATTGGAAGCCGTTCGTTTGGAAATGGTGTCGGGGTTTCCTGCTTGAGCAGGGGGGGCGGGGTTGGACTAGAAGGCCTCCCAGGTCCCTTCCAACTCTTGTTAGTCTGTGAAGTTGTACATTTTCAGTGGTGCAGCTGCAATGTTATTTCAAAAAAAACCCAAAAAATCCTTCCCGGCGGTGAGATGCCGGATTGCCCCCAGTTCCATCCAAGATTCTCACGGGAAGACAGGGTAAAGAATATGACAAACAGTAACTATTTCCATCCTGGCACCCCAACAAGAATGCTCCCTTGTGAAGTCAGTCTCTCGGGAGTCCGGTTTTCTCACGACCGACGCAACATCTGGATTGCACGCCCAGCAATTCCGTGATGCAACTGCAGCCGGTGTCTTCAAACCAGGCTGAACTCCTCCAGGTAGCTTGCCAAAACGGCGTCCTTGATATCCGCGAAAACCGCGCAGATGTTCTGCGTGTCGGTGGCGCAGGTGTAATGGTGGTAAAGGAACCGGGGTCTGAAGGCGGAAGGGGAACTGCTACAAAGAGGGCCGTCGAGACACTGATGGAAGATGTCGCTGTACATTTCCAGGATGAAGCCTTTGGCCGCGTGAACATCTCGCTTGGGACCTGGGAAAGGAGAAGAAGAAGAGGTTGTGTGAATCGCCCAGGGTCCTGTTGTGGCCCACCAGTGGCCAGTGGAACTGGGAGCGAGGAGGTTGGGGAGGAACATGGGCCAGTCCTGGAGTCTGGGGAAGGCTCTGACAAGGGCTCTGCATCGGAGGCAGAAATGGGGCTAGAGCCGTCTGACAGTTATCAAGCTGCCTTCGGAGTCGGAGATCAGTGAGGCAGAAGAGCAGCTGGAGCCTGTTCCCAGTGTGTGCATGCACAGAGCTGCTACGAGAAGGGAACAACTAAGGAACAAGGGTCGACAGGGGAGTAAAGCCACAGGTGGACAGTGAATGGCCCTTCCCATAGGGAATAAAGAGGAGCGAAAGGGGAGTGCGGTTTTGAAGGAAACAATTAGTTCATTTGGGTGAAGATCTGTTCCTGCATTCTTTGCTACAGTGTGGCGTCTGAAGGATATCATCCTGGCAACTCTCCAAGCCTGATAAAGGCTTGTAGTTGTGAAATATCTTGGAAGACTGTTGGCCGGGACTTTGCTTGAGAGGAATTCACTGTAAACTCAATAAAAGGGGTTTATCGGATGAGGAGTTGGCTTTGTGCTGTTGGGGAAGGCTGGGTCAGAACAACTCCCACCGGCAGCCTTAAGCCTGGATTACATTGTTCCATGGCTACACAACAGGGAACTTATGCAGTGGCATCTGGAGAGGGTTGCATAGCCATTGCCTTTACAGGTAGTCCTCGACTTATAATTGAGCTCAAAATGTCTCTTGCTAAGCGAGACAGTTCTTAAATAAGCTCTGCCCCCATTTAACGACCTTCCTTGCTAGAATCGTTAAGCGAATCGGGGCAGTTTTTAAAGTTAGTAACCTAGTGCTTAAGTAAATCTGTCAGAAGGTCACAAAAAGGGATCTCAGGACTCCGGGACATTGCAATCCTCATAAATATGAGCCAGTGGCCAAGCGTCTGAATTTGGATCAGGTGATCCTGGGGATGCTGCAAACAGTTGTATGAGAAACAGTGATAAGTCACTTTTTTTTCAGTACTGTTGTAACTTCGAACATCACTAAATGAACTAAGAGGGAGTCAAGCTATTCTCCAAGCCCCTGAAGGCAGGACTAGAAGCAGTAGATGGAAACTAATCCAGGAGAGAAGCAACCTAGAACTAAGGAGGAATTTCCTCAAAAGGAGAACAATTAATCAGTGGAACAACTTGACTCCAGAAGTTGTGAATGCTCCAACACTGGATGTTTTTAAGACGAGATTGGACAGCCATTTGTCTGAAATGATATCAGGTTTCCTGCTTAAGCAGGGGGCTGGACTAGAAGACCTCCAAGGTCCCTTCCAACTCCAACTCCTATTCTTATTCTACTCTATTCTATTCTATCTGTTATAAGTCGAGAACTACCTGCATATCTGAGCTGAAGAAGCTTCCTGGATGAGAAGTGAAACCTCTTCGAAGCAAAAGCAGAAAGTCCAGTTGCCTCTGGGGACAACCATGACCTGGATGGCTGAGAATCCCCATAGGCATTTAGTAATACACCAATTATGCATCAGTGGTGGTATGCTACCGGTTCAGACCGGTTCGTCTGACCCGGTAGTAAAAAAAAAAACCTCTGATGTCCAGCTGGGAGGAAAGAGAAGAGAAAAGCACAGGATTGGGCCTCCCACCGGCCTCTGCGCTTTTCTCTCTTTTATCCTCTCAGCTGATTGGCGCTGCAGGTCTCAGCTGATGTGGGGAAAGCTGCATGCGGGTGTTAAGCAAAGCACACCCACCAAGCCACGCTCACCGAACTGGTGGTAAAACCATTTGAATCCCCACCACGGCTGTACTTCTGTTCCCCGTTGTCTCCACAGCCCAAGAAACTAGGAAAGCATCCTTCTGACATGTTTGCCCCGCCCCTTTTCTTTCTGCAGGCTCAGCTGCCTCTTATCTGACCACGGCTTAACCTTGCAGCTCTTCCTTCTGACTCCCAACAGCCGGTATCATTGCAAGGAGATACGTGTGTTTTTCTCTAGACCAGGGGTATCAAACTCAAGGCCCATGGGTTGGCTTAGATCTGGCCCACGGGGCCTCTCTGGAAACAGTGAAGCACTGGCCCACGATGCCTTCGCCAGTGAAAACAGAACTCGGTTGCAGGAGGCCGTCGCAGCCGAAAACGGAGCTTGGGAGCCTGTTTTCGTTGGCAAAGTGCTCGGGTCACCACAGGCTCACTATGACATGAGTGACGTCAAGCTGGCCACGCCCACCCTGGCCACACCCACCTCAACCTCTCCCCCCCTGAGATCAAACACAACCCTGATGCGGGCCCTCAAGGAAATCGAGTTTGACACCCCTGCTCTGGACGGAATACAAGCCACACAAAAAGGAGAATGAACGGAAGAGGAATATTTGTGGCTCAGGGTTGACCTGCTGGTTCCTGGATGCTCTCTGTCCTTGGTTGTTTTCTTACAGATGTTTCGTCAGAGATGCCTTGATGATGTTACCTAGTTGGGTGATGAAATGTCTGCAAAGAAACAACCAACCTCAAAGAGCGCCGGGGACACCACGGAAGGGGAAATAAGAGAGCAACAACCTTTTTACCGACTCTTATTTGGCAACCAACAAAGCAGCTAGAAACCTTTCACCGCTTTGGCAGCTGTCCAAAGAGAAGCAATGCTTTTCCAAATGCAATGCAAGCAGTCCTCTACTTACAACCGTTCGTTTAGGGAGTGTTCGGCACTAAAAAAAAGTGACTTATGATCATTTTTCACACTTACAACCGTTGCAGCATCCCCATGGTCCCATAATCAAAATTCAGATCCTTGGCAAACGACTCATAGTTATGATGGTGTCAACTCATAAAACATTTTGTATACATGTTTTATAGTTGTCAACAGAAAGAAGGCGGGGGGAGTTTCAAAGAGCAGGCGGCAGTGTGGAATCGAAAGTACATTCCATTCATATTTTCTTCAAAGACTGATTAGATGATTGAAGCTTCTGCCGCGCAAAAATCCAATTGGAGAGCATGATTGATGACTCTTGGCTATGGACGTCTTTCGTTGGATGATACACCCAGAGGGGTAAGGAGAAAAGCAGGATGAAGGGTGACAATGAATTACGTATCTCAGAGTTGGCTACACCCAGGCAAATGTCGGCATGTTAACTTCTAATAAATCCTTTTTAGTTTAGGGAGTGTGGCTCGAGGCTCATGATTTAATTGGAGTAACTGCCGGAATCCTGACAGACGGTCGCAGTATCCCGGGGTCATTTGATCCCCTTTTGTGACCTTCTGACAAGCAAACTCAATAGGGAGGAAAGATTCACTTAACAACCGCGCGACTAACTTCACAACTGCAGTGATTCGTTTTAACAACAGTGGCAAGGGAGTGGTAGAATTCACTTAACTGCTTTGCTTAGCCATGGAACTTTGAGGCTCAATTTTGGTCATAGGTCGAGGTCTACCTGTGACCCCAGAGTTCTCTTTAGCCAGATTTGTTATTATGAAAGGCTCCAAGAACTCTCTCCTCGTTAGAGACCTTTATGATGGGTAGACTTCAATTCCCAGAATTCCCTAGCCAGTTTTCCCCACCATGATTGCTTTGAGGAATTCTGGGAGTTGAAGTCCCATACTTTATAAAGTTGCCAAGAGCTGCTGAGGAATTCTGGGAGTTGAAATCCCATACTTTATAAAGTTGCCAAGAGCTGCTGAGGAATTCTGGGAGTTGAAATCCCATACTTTATAAAGTTGCCAAGAGCTGCTGAGGAATTCTGGGAGTTAAAGTCCACGCATCATAAAGTTGCCAATGGCTGACTGAGGAATTTTGAGAGTTGAAATCTCTACCAAAAAAAACAGATGTTGAGACTTTGGAAAAAGTACAGAGAAGAGCAGCTCAGATGATCAAAGGTCTGGAGACTAAAACGTATGAAGAGTGGCTGCAGGGTTTGGGTTCGGCTAGTCTAAAGAAAAGAAGAATTAGGGATGACATGATAGCAGTATTTCAATATTTGAGCAGCTACCACGATAAAGAGGGGGTCAACTTATTTTTCCAAAGCACCGGAGGGCAGGACAAGAAACAATGGATGGAAACTAATCCGGGAGAGAAGCAACCTGGAATTAAGGAGAAACTTCCTAACAGTGAGGACAATCGTGGGCGCTCCATCACTGGAGGTTTTTAAGAAGAGACTAGACAATCAGTTATCTGAAATAGTATAGGTCAGTGGTGGCTAACCTTTTTGGGCTCCTGTGCCAAAAATTGCACACACACCAGTGCACTCGCGGGCTAGCACCCTCCCCGTACCCCCTGCACATGTTCATGCAATTTCCCCCACCCCTTTACCTGCACTGCACCTCACAGCTGATTTTTCAGCTGGCTTGAGGCCTTTTTCAGCCCTCAAGAGGCTTGGAAAAAACCTCTGCAAGGCTTTTCAGGATGAATTATAGGCCCGTTTCGCCACTTCCGGTATTACAGGAAGTCCACAATCACAAAGTAGCCAATTGCTGGCTAGCTAAGGACTACTGGAAATTGAATTCCACGGGTCATAGAGTTGCCAAGGACTGGCTGGGGAATTCTTTGCCAAGGTTGAGAAATACTCTCTTCAGGAGAAATACTCTCTTGAAGATGAAAGGTGTGTGTCAATTCTAAGCAAAGGTGTGGCTGGCCAAACCAACGTGTTTTGTTCATTCAAACGCTACAGGAAATCGCTCAGGGTTGGGCCCTATTTGCACCCTAACCACAGCCCCAGTATGTCCTCTAAACATCCTTCTTTGGCTATAACCCCACAAAGTTCTTGAGACTTTGGAAAGACTGCAGAGAAGGGCAACTAAGATGATTAAAGGCCTGGAGGCAAAAAAACATATGAAGAACGATTGCAGGAACTGGACATGGCCAGTCTAGAGAGAAGAAGGACTAGGGGTAACATGATATCAGTGTCCCAGTATGTGAGGGGCTGCCACAAAGAAGAGGGGGGACAACTTATTTTCCAGAGCACCTGAAGGCAAGACAAGAAGCAATGGATGGAACTAATCAAGAAGCAACCTGCTGCATCACTGGAGGTTTTCAAGAAGAGACTGGGTAGCTACTGGTCTGAAATGGTATAGGGTCAGCTGCCTGAGCAAGGACTAGAAAACCTATATGAGCCAATAGTGTGCAGTGGCAGCCAAAAAAGCCAATGCAACCCTAAATTGCATTAACAGAGGGATACAAGCGAGATCAAGGGAGGTACTAATACCACTCTATCAAGCCTTAGTAAGACCACACCTAGAGTCCTGCATCCAGTTTTGGTCACCACACTATAAAAAAGAGGTTGAGACTCTAGAAAAAGTGCAGAGAAGAGCAACCAGGATGATGAGGGGACTGGAGGCTAAAACATTTGATGAACGGTTGCAGGAACTGGGCCTGGCTAGTCTAGTAAAGAGAAGAACCAGGGGAGACATGAGAGCAGTCTTCTCTGTGGGGCTGCCACAGAGAAGAGGAAGGGGTCAAAGTGCCTATAGGCCAGACAAGGAATAATGGATGGAAATGGATCAAGGAGAGATTTAACCTGGAAATAAGGAGAAACTTTCTGACAGTGAGAACAATCAACCCATGGAACAGAAGTGGTGGGAGCTTCATCACTGGAAGCTTTCAAGAAGAGACTGGACTGCTATCTGTCAGAAACAGTATAAGGTCTCCTGCTTGGGTGGGGGGTTGGGCTAGACCAGTGGTAGGGAACCTTGGCTCTTTTATCACTTATGGACTTCAACTCCCAGAATTCCTGAATGAGCTATAAAAAGTTCCCCATCCCTGGCCTACTGGTTTTTCAGTTGTGAGGGAAATCAATTTTTGATTTGAATGGGATTGTTCAATATACAAATGTCCTAATTTTTGACTTGAATGATCAATATTCTTTATATGTCCTACATTTGTATATTAAACAGTCCCATTCAAGTCAAAAATTGATTTCCCTCACAACTGAAAAACCACTAGGCCAGGGATGGGGAAACGTTTATGGCTCACTCAGGAATTCTGGGAGTTGAAGTCCATCAGTGATAAAAGAGCCAAGGTTCCCTACCGCTGGGCTAGATGATCTACAAGGTCCCTTCCAACACTGTTAATCTGTATCTATATCTAAAAAACTGTTAACCTGTATCTTTATCTACCTCCAAGGTCCTTCCCTTCGGAACCTGAACCTGAAAGTTGCCTTCATCACTTCCCAAACTAGGCGTTAAGATGAGACCACTTGGTGATGCATGGAGTTTAGGGAAGTCAGAAGCACATAATCGGTAGATTACAAGACAGATAGTCCTCAAGGTACGACCACGATGGAGCCCAACATTTCTGTAGTTAACCGAGACGTTTGTGAGGTGAGCTTTGCCCCGTTTTGCGAGCTTTCTTGCCACCGTGGTTAAGTGAATCGCTGCCGTCGTTAAGTCATAACTAGGACCCAGCTGCCAAGCATCTGAATTTTGAACAGGTGGGGTTCCTTGGGGATGCTGCAAAAGTTTTAACTGTGAAAAATGATCATGAAGTCACTTTTTTTTTTCCAGTCCCGTTGTAACTTTGAACAGCCGCTAAATGAGCTGTTGTAAGTCGAGGACTAACCGTATTACTATTTCTCAGTAAGTTTGTGACCTTAGATTTGAAAAGAGAATGACCCAGCAGGGGGCAGCACTTAACTGACCTTAAAGGTAAAAGTTCCCCTCGCACATACGTGCTAGTCATTGTTTCCGGCTCTAGGGGGCGCTGCTCATTTCCGTTACAAAGCCGAAGAAGAGCCAGCATTGTCCGAAGACGTCTCCGTGGTCATGTGGCCGGCATGACTAAATGTCAAAGGTGCACGGAACGCGGTTCCCTTCCCACCAAAGCGGTCCCTGTTTTTCTATTTGCATTTTTTACGTGCTTTCGAACTGCTAGGTTGGCAGAAGCTGAGACAAGGAACGGGAGCTCACTCCGTTACTGGATGCTAGGGATTCGAACCGCCGAACTGCCGAACCTTTCTGATCGACAAGCTCAGCGTCTTCGCCGCTGAGCCACCACGTCCCTTAACTGACCTTATGTAGCCTCAAAAACTAAGCAGGGGTAGACCGGGATAGTCACTGGATGGGACACCACAAGGAAATCACCAACTATAACCTGGACCGGGAATTTGGACATCGTGGGGGAAAGCTATGGCAATACATGTTTGCAATTTTGCCCTGAAAATTATATGGATTTTTAGTATGTTAGACATGCCATACTAAGAGTTTGGAATAAATATAAAACCGAGACTCTCTACGAAGTTGCTTCTTTGAGTAAGCTCTCTTTAGAAAAGAAATGGTGGCAGGTTGGTTGACGTAGGGTTAAAATCTTATCTTTCAATTCTGGTGACCCAACACAAAAGCCGAGGGAAGAATTTGAATCAGAAGGTTATGCCTGCCATTGGTTTACTTATCAGCAACTGAAAGAAAGGTTTAAATTGGATAAAAATGAACAAAACATGGAATTCATTTTGTTAAAAATGTATTGGAACTTTTCATTATGTGGCAACGATGAACGTATTATTGCTGAAACTGAACTCAGAAAAATATTTTTAGTGATGTCTCTAGAGATTTTTGAGGGGGGGAAAAAGATTTTACCTTTCAAATAAATACAGGCAGGCAGGGGTGGGATTCAGCCGGTTTGGATCAGTTCAGGTGAACCGGGTGTTAAATTTACATCTGGTTTGCTGAACCCGTATTTGAACCAGCCAGCTGGCCCCACCCACCCTGCCCCTCCCAGGAGTCTCCATGCGGCCCATTTTCAATGCAGGTAAGTCCAGTGTCTGCGCGGAGGCTCTGGGAGGGGGAAAAACGGCCCTCCCAGAAGTACTAGAAGTCTGGAAATAGACCTGTTTCCAGCTTCCGGAGGGCCTCCCGACTCCAAGGGCAGGGGTGGGATTCTACCAGTTCGCACCTATTCGCTAGAACCGGTTGTTAACATTCTAAGCAGTTTGGAGAACCGGTTGTTAGAAGAAATTACTGGCCTAATCCTGTAAGGAAGGCAGGAAGGAAACATTCTGGTGTTGCTTACAGAAACTGCCTCTCCGTTAACCCTTATTACATTCTTGGCAGGACTAGATTTCCTGTCTCTGGAACTTCTCTGGAGTTTTTTCCCCCTCCTTTGCTGGTACTTTGCTTGTGTGGAGTGACCATTCAAAGTTACAATGGCACTGAAAAAAGTGACTTATGACCGTTTTTCACACTTAACGACTGTTGCAGCATCCCCACAGTCATGAGAGGCCAGGCGAGGAGATGCGTGCCTCGATGTGAGTGATATTGAGTTGGCCACGCCCAGCCAGTCACATGACCACCAAGCCACGTTCACCCAGTCACATGACCACCAAGCCACGCCCACCACCTAAGCCACGCCCACAGAACTGGTTGTTAAAATTTTTGAATCCCATCCCTGCCCGGGGGAGGCCGTTTTAGCCCTCCCAGAGGCCCGAGGGAAGCCTCCAGACTCTGGGGAAGGTGAAAAACGGCCCTCCCGAAAGTTCCAGTAGGCCACGCCCACCATGGCCACGCCCACCCAGCAATTGGGCAGCGACCCGGTTGGTGGGATTTTTGAATCCCACCCCTGAATCCAGGGTGCCTCAAAAATATCACTTTATTTTGAAGCATTAATAAGCATAATAATAGCTATAATAATAAGTGATTTGTAGAGATTTCAAACCAGTTTCCCAGCCGGACAGTGCCTTAATACAGGTAGTCTTTGATTTGCCACCCTTCCTTTAGCAACTGGTTCAAAGTTACAACGGCCCTGAATAAAAAGTGATTTACAACCGACTGGTCCTTGTGGTTATGACCATAGCAGCACCTCCCGTCGTGTGATCAAAATTTGGGCATTTGGCAACAACCGGCATTTGTATTTATGATGGCTGCAATGTCCCGGAGTCATGTGATCAGCATTTACGACCTTCCCATCTGGCTTCTGGCAAGCCAAGTCAATGGAGGAAGTGGATTCGCTTAACGACACGCTCCGCTTAGCGACTGCCGAGATTTGTGTAACAACCGTGGCCAAAAAAAAAAGAGGTTGCAAAATTGGGCGCTTCATGACCACGTTGGTTAGCGATGGAAGTTCCAGCCCCATTTGCGGTCGTAAGTCGAGGACTACCTGTAATTAAACTGAGGTAATGAAAGAGCTCCTTCCCCATAATTTAGCGGAGGGTTTGGATTAGGGAAGCAGGCCTCCAATTTGCACCAATTTTGCAATCCTTTTCCAGAACATGCTGCTTTGCAGACAGCCCCCTCTAACCGCTCCTCCACGCTGCCCGCCTGTCCAAAGCAGGAAACGTTACCTGGGAAAGTGGGGAAATAGGCAGCCAGATCCGAGGTGAGGATTTTCTCCTCCAGGATGTCCACTTTGTTCAGGAAGAGAATAATGGAGGTATTCCAGAACCAGGGCAGCTCCAGAATTGTCCTGAAGAGATCTAAACTCTCCCTCATTCGGTTCTGATAGGAAAGAGTGGGGGGGGAGAATGAGGGGGAAAATGAAGGAAAAAAATGCATCAAGATGGAGCACACCGTGGGGTTTAGAAGTTTGTTCTGGAGGCTTTTTCTGCAGACATCGGTCCAAGGGACGTTTCATCTGAATCAGAGGGCCAGACAATAATATGTATAAATTCTGACAGAATATTTGTAGCTCAGAGTTGAACGGGGGGGTCCTTGATATTCTCTGAAGTTGTTGGTTTTCTTGCAGACATCTCATGACCCAATGAGGTAATATCATCAGTATTAGAAGGGAGCGAGGTTTGTAGAGTGGAGGAGAAGTGGGGGGAAAGAGGAGGAGGAGTGGGGGGAGGAGGAGGAGGAACAATGGGGAAAGGACTATGTGGTCCTTGGTACAGCTTGGCTGTTTGGTTATTTTCTTGCAGACATTTCATTACCAAACTAGATAATATCATCAGTGCTAGAAGGGAGTAAGGTTTGGGAGGGAGGAGGAGGAGGGGGAGGGGGAGGAGGAGGAGGAGGAGGAGGAGGGGGAGGGGGAGGAGGGGGAGGAGGAGGAGGAGGAGGGGGAGGAGGAGGAGGAGGAGGAGGAGGAGGAGGAGGAGGACTATGGGATCCTTGGTACAGCTTGGCTGTTTTCTTGCAGACATTTCATTACCAAACTAGGTAACATCATCAATGATAGGAGTGAGATTTATGGAGTGATGGAGAAGAAGGGGAGGAAAAAGGGGAGGAGGAAGAGGAAGAGGTGGGGTCCTTGGTGTTCTCTGAGTTTGGTTGTTTCCTTGCATAAGTTCCATTACCCAACTAGGTATCATCCCCAGTTCTAGAAGGGAGTGGTATACTTGCATATAAAGTGAGAGCTACAAGCTCTTAGCTTATATACAAGTGGCTTGTTCTGGCTTACCACTGACAGGCGAGTCACTTCTACAAAACAGAGAGTAAACCCCACTTCATTTTAGCACAGATGATGTTACCTACTGTAGTTGGGTAATGAAATGTCTGCAAGAAAACCATCAAGCTCAGAGAACATCAAGGACCCCTCATATAAATTCCCGATACGTACAACACACACAAACACACACAGAGAATACACATAATGTAGATATACATAATCCTCTCCCTTAATTGTCCCTCTATTCCTCTAAGTATTCCTGTCTCAACACTGCTCCTTACTTCGCTATTATTCTCTTCCAGCGACTGGTCATATTCACTCAGAGAGGCCAAATAGATTAAGGCAATCACGTTTTCGAAACAGTGGATCCACTTCCGGCGTTCGGTTTTCTGCCCACCAACATCAACGATCCTAAAATAATAGAAATGAAAAAAAAAAAAATTATAGGTAATCCTCTACTTCTTACTTAGACGAATCCTGGCTCAAAAACAGCGGTTGTGAGAGGGACCTTGGACTACCCCGTGTGGGGTACCAGCAAAAAAATTACAATCCTTCTTTGCATAAACAGAGGAATAGAATCAAAAATCACATGAAGTATTAGTACCGCTTTATAAATCCTTAGTAAGGCCATACTTAGAATCCTGCATCCAGTTTTGATCACCTTGTTATAAAAAAGATGTTGAGACTTTGGAAAAAGTCCAAAGAAGGGCAATTAAGATGATTAAAATGTGAAGAACGTTTTCAAGATTTGGGTATGGCCAATCTAGATTTAAAAAAAAAGAACCGGGGGTAACATGATAGCAGTATTTTTTTATTTATTTATTTTATTATTATATTTATATACCGCCCTTCTCCCGGAGGACTCAGGGCGGTGCACAGCCAACCATAAAACTTTATTACAATTTACAAAAGTTAAAAATAAATTAAATATTTTAGGCTGTCTAAAATTATACCCTCCCCCAATAAGTTATTAAAACCCAAATTTTAAAATCCCGATTAAAACACAAATACTAAATTAAAAATCCCATTTCAGCCTAGGCCGGCCTGCTCGAAAGAGCCAGATCTTTAATGCACGTCTGAAAGCTCTCAGGTCCATATTATTGCATATTTCCGGAGGCAGACCATTCCAGAGGGCGGGGGCCCCCACAGAGAAGGCCCTACTCCTAGGGGCCGCCAGGCGACACATAGAAGCCCTCAAGAAGATGGGGGTCAATTTATTCTCCAAAGCACCAAAAGTCAAGATGTTAGCTGGGCAGGTCACAAATGGTGATCGTGTGACACACACACACCGTTGTAAATAGATGCTGGTTGCTAAGCAACCGAATTTTGATCATGTGACTGCAGGGATCCTGCGATGGTCGTAAGTGCGAGGCTCTCAGGGATGAGATTGCAACACATCCCCATCTCATAAGGGGAGGGCATTTTTCTGTCATTTGTGCTCATGTGTGTCGTTCTAACACAATGACACAAAGCCTCTCAAAATATGACCAACCCTTCCTGGATATTTAATCTCTCGATTCTGATTATGGCCCCTTTACAATCCATGGACTTCAACTCCCAGAATTCCTGCACCAGCATGGCTGGCTCAGGAATTCTGGGAATTGAAGTCCACAAGTCATGAAGGGACTACAGGTAGTCCTCAACTTACGACCACAATTGAGCCCAAATTTGATGTTGTTAGGTGAGAAAGTTGTGGGGTTTGCCCCATTTTACAACTTTTCTTGCCACATTTGAGAAGTGAATTGCTGCAGCTGCTAAATTAGTAACATGGTTGTTAAGTGAATCTGGTTTCCGCCCCTGCTGGCCAGAAGGGGAATCACGCGATCCTGAGACACTGCAGCCATCATAAATGTGAGTCATTTTATTCTATGGATGGTTAGAAAGTAGAGTAAGAAATTAAAGGATATTGTAATAATAATGATACTGTAAAATTGATTATTTTTGAAGAAATTACAACATGAATATAATTTAGTATAGGTGGGATTTGCCTTTAAGGATAGTTTGCAACTGAAATAAAAAAAATCCAATGACAATGTAATAATGATGCAATATGATATATAATGTTGATTAGAATATAATGTGAATGTAAACTCAATGAGAAATGTATACAAATATTAATATGTGTACAACATATATGTAACTGGATGACACACTGTTATATTTGAAAGATGGTTTTTATTTGTTGTAAAAATATATATATATATGTATACGTATGTGTATGTGTATATATATATATATATATATATATATATATATATATATATATATGTATGGTATTTAGGTTTCTTCAGTTATTTTCCCACGTAATATTTGTGCTTTTAAAAGCACTATCTATCTATCTATCTATCTATCTATCTATCTATCTATCTATATATATATATATATATATATATATAGTGAGTCAGTTATCAAGTATCTGAATGTAAATCATGCAACTGTGGAGCTGCTACAACAGTATTAAGTGTGAAAAACAGTCATAAGTCATTTATTTTCTGTGATGTTGTAAATTTTGGACCATTACTAAATGAACTGTTGTAAGTCAAGGACTAACCTGAATAGCTACCGACCCCGATTATATCTTTGTTTTAAGAAATCCAGTATGAAACATACTGTAAGCACTTGGGATAAATGGTTTTTTTTTTTCCAGTTTACCTTAACGTCACCTTTTGCATCGAGAAGCAGTACTCGTTAATGCCCGTTGTGGGCACGCGGGTTCTCAAGATATCCTGGGCACTTGGTACATACCCCTCAGAAGCAATGCGGTCCAGATTCGAAAGGAAGCTGAAATAGAGGAACACCTGTCACTCTGGGCAATGCACTGACACCTCTCTAGCACAGTGCCTTTCAAACTTGGCAACTGTAAGATAGGTGGACTATCATCTCCCAGAATTCCCCAGCCTGTATTTGTAGACCAATTCCCAGAAATACCCAGCCACCCTGAAATTTGGGGAAGTTGTGTCAACTTCAGTACTACTGGCCGCAGCTGTGCTGTTATGGTATTGCTGTGGTTACTTGAATAGAATAGAATAGAATAGAATAGAATAGAATAGAATAGAATAGAATAGAATAGAATTCTTTTATTGGCCAAGTGTGATTGGACACACAAGGAATTTGAGAGCAAATGCTCTCAGTGTACATAAAAGAAAAGATACATTCGTCAAGAGTCAAGAATTATCAGGTCCAACACTTAACGATAGTCATAGGATAGAATAAGCAATCAAATCATACTAGGAAACAGTCAATATAAATCGTAAGGATACAAGTGACAAAGTTACAGTCATACAGTCACAAGTGGGAGGGGATGGGCGATAAGGAGTGATGAGAAGATGAATAGTAATAGTAGTGCAGACTTTGTAAATAGTTGGACAGTGTTGAGGGAATTATTTGTTTAACAGGGTGATGGTGTTTGGGAAAAACTGTCCTTGTGTCTAGTTGTTCTGGTGTGCAGTACTCTATAGCGTCATTTTGAGGGAAGGAGTTGAAACAGTTTATGTCCGGGATGTGAGGGGTCTGTTAATATTTTCACAGCCCTCTTTTTGACTCGTGCAGTATACAGGTCCTTGATGGAAGGGAGATTGGTAATAATTGTTTTTTCTACAGTCCTAATTATCCTCTGAACTTTGTTTTCCACATTCGGTGACAGTTTCCAAGCCTGTCTAGTAATCCTTCACTCCTTTCCCCCATCCAGGAGCAGCCACTTACTGCTGGGGGAGAGGGAGGGAAGGAGGGAGGGAGGAGTGGCAGAGACAGAGATAAAGACAGAGACACATATTGTGATAGGGATGGATGGGAAGGGAAGGGAAAAGAAAATTTCCAATATTCCTTGCCAGATTCCCACAGGGAAAGTCAATGGGGAAGCCAACAGGAAGTCGGAAATACCACTGCTTTTTTCCCCTCATTCTGTTTCTCTGTTTAGGTAAGTAAATATCTCTGAAATGATGCCCCAAACGACACAGGTTGCTGGCCACATGACCACGGAAATGTTTTTGGACAACGCTGGCTCCCTCAGCTAAGAAACAGAGATGATTACAACCCCTAGCCTAGAGCCAGACACAACTGGACAGGAGAAATATTTAACGTGCATCCACCGTCCACTCAAGAAGCACACAAATCTTTACACCACCATGGTGCCAAGAGGTCATGACATAGAATAACAGAGTTGGAAGGGACCTTAGAGGTTATCTAGTCCAACCCCCTGCTCGAGCAGGAGAGTCTAGCCTCTACCTAGGATCGAACTCACATCCTCCTGATTGTGAGGAGAGAGCTCCACCTCTAGGCCACCACACTGGACCAAAAACAGCTTGTAGGATCTTGGACTCTCCTCGCAACTCTACATTCGACCACCAATCCAAGGTATTTCTTTTTTTTAGTATTTATTTGATTTGTCAATCGCTTACAAGATACAGGAATAAGAATAAATATAGTTTTGAATACATGAGATAGGACTGGGAGGGTAGGCACGATTGGTGCGCTTATACACGCCCCCTACAGGCCTCTTAGGAAAGGGGTGAGGTCAATAGTAGACAATCTAAGGTTAAAGTTTTTGGGGTTTGGGGAAGAAACCACAGAGTCAGGTAGAGTATTCCAGATATTGACTACTCTGTTGCTGAAGTCGTATTTCCTGCAATCACGTTTGGTGCGATTAATCTTGAGTTTGTATCTATTGTTTGCTCTTGTGTTGTTATGGTTGAAGCTGAAGTATTCATTGACAGGTAGGATATTGCAATGTATGATTTTATATACTATACTTAGATTGGACCGAAGGCGGCGTAGTTCTAGGTTTTCTAGGTCTAGAATTTCGAGTCTGCTGGCATAAGGTATTCTGCAACGAGTAGAGGAGTGGAGAACTCTTCTTATGAAATATTTCTGGACTTTCTCAACTGTGTTAATATCAGATACATAATGTGGGTTCCAGACTGATGAGCTGTATTCGAGTATTGGTCTAGCAAATGTTTTGTATGCTCTAGTTATTAGTGTAATATTATCAGAGAAAAAGTTACATAAGATTAGGTTAACAACTCTTAATGCTTTTTTGGCTATGTAGTTACAATGGGCTCTAGCACTTAGATCATTAGAGATGAGAATTCCAAGGTCCTTGACAGAGTTAAGGTAAGAACACGCAATGGTCGCTCCAAACCAAAGAGTGAACCGAATTAAAAGGGACTCACTAGGATGTCGAATCGAGCAGGTGGAATTCGCTTCTCCTCTTATAACAGGTCCTGATGCCGGCATCCTTCCAGAGGCCGCCGATGATCCTGGCGTGGTGGGGGTCCAGGGAGACCACTTTATAGGCATCTACACTCAGGAGCTGCCGGGCATTTTGCTAGAGGCAGAAAAGAACAATTTTCTGAGGCATATGAAGAATGGTTGGAGGAATTGGGTACATCTAGCAGAGGTGGCATTCAGCAGGTTCTGACCAGTTCTGGAGAACCAGTAGTGGAAATTTTGAGTAGTTCGGAGAACCTGCAAATCCAGCCTCTGACTGGCCCCGCCCACATCTCTTCTCCGCCTCCCATCGAGTCCCAGCTGATCGGCTGGGTCTCCTTTGGTTGCCCTGCACAGGAGAACGGAGCTGGAAAGCAGGTTAGTGGGGTAGGGAGGGAATGGAGATTTTGCAGTAACCTTCCCCTGCCACGCCCACCAAGCCACGCCCACAGAACCAGTAGTAAAAACATTTGAATCCCACCACTAGAGGAAAGACAAAGAAAAAAGAAGGAAAGATTGAAAGACAGCCAGGAAGGAAAAATAAGGAAAGAAGAAGAAAAGATAATGAAGAGGGAAAGGGATGGAGGGAGGGAGGGAGGGAGAGAAGGAAGGAAGGAAGGAAGGAAGGAAGGAAGGAAGGAAGGAAGGAAGGAAGGAAGGAAGGAAGGAAGGAAGGTGGGTTATAATGTGAGGGACGGTCTCAGGCAGAGGTGGTATTCAGCATGGTTCTGACCAGTTCTGGAGAACCGGTAGCGGACATTTTGAGTAGTTCAGAGAACCGGCCAATCCCACCTCTGACTGGCCCCGCCCCCATCTCTTCTTTGCCTCCCACTGAGTCCCAGCTGATCGGCTGGGTCTCCTTTGGTTGCCCTGTACAGGAGAACAGAGCTGGAAAGCAGGTTAGTGGGGTGGGGAGGAAATAGGGATTTCGTAGTATCCTTCCCCTGCCATGCCCACCAAGTCCATTCCCGCCAAACCGAGCCACGTCCACCAAGCCACGTTCACCGAAACGTTAGTAAAAAAAAATTTGAATCCCACCACTGATGTCTAGTCTAGGGAGAAGAAGGACTAAGAGTGACATGATAGCAGCCTTCCAATATTTGAAGGGCTGCCCCAAAGAAGAGGTAGTCAAGCTATTCTCCAAAGCTCCTGAGGGCAGGACAGGAAGCAACGGATGGAAACGAATCAAGGAGAGACACAACCTGGAACTAAGGAGAAACTTCCTAACAGTGAGGACAGTCAACCCGTGGAACTGGAGAAGTTGTGGGAGCTTCATCACTGGAGGCTTTTAAGAAGAGACTGGACAGCCATTTGTCTGAAATGGTGCAGGGTCAGGGGTGTCAAACTCAAGGCCCGGGGGCCGGATCCGCAAGGGTGGGCTTCAAAAATGTTAGCAAAGGGTTCTCTGCCCGGTTGCTGGGTGGGCCTGGCCATGGTGGGCGTGGCCTAGTCAGCCTCCTGCACCGATGGGGGGGGAGGGCATTTTTGCCCTTCCCGGCTCCAGAGGCTTTCCTTGAGCTTGCAGGAGGGCAAAAACGGCCTCCCCAGGCTCTGGAGACCCTCTGGAAGCTGGAAACGGGCCCATTTCAGGTCTTCCCAAACATCCAGGAGGCCCATTTCCCCTAGCCTCCGCGCGGGCCCTGCACTTACCTGCACCCAAAACAGGCCGCATGGGGATTTCTGGGGTGGGCGGGGCCAGCCAGGAGTGGGATTTGGGAGGGGGGGGGGTTCTCCAAACTGCACAGAATCTTTGCTAGGGGCTCTCCCGAACCCTGGTGGACTCTAACAGCAGCCCAACCCTGTGGATCTGGCCTGCAGGGCCACCCTGAAAATAGCAAAAACCATGATGCCTCTACTGACAAAAACAGAGCTCGGGAGCCCATTTTTACTGTCAGAGTGGCGTCAAGCTGGGCATGCCTCCCTCCTCCCCCCAGGTCAAACACAACCCTGATGCAGCCCTCAATGAAACCGAGCTTGATACCCTTCATATAGGGTGTTTTAATTTTTATATTAAATTTTAGGGTTTTAGGGAGGGGTTTTAATTGTTTTCAGCCAGGGCCTTTAGTTTAATTTAGTTTTAACTTTTCACATATTTATTGTTTTAATTGTACGGCTGTGCACCGCTCCGAGTCCTTCGGGAGAGGAGCGGTATATAAATAAATATTTATTATTATTATTTCCTGCCTGAGCAAGGGGGTTGGATTAGAAGACCTCCAAGGCAGAGGTGGTATTCAGCCGGTTCTGACCAGTTCTGCAGAACCAATAGCAGAAATTTGGAGTAGTTCGGAGAACCGACAAATCCCACCTCTGACTGTTCCCCCCCCCTCCCCCATCTATTATCTGCCTCCCATTGAGTCCCAGCGAATTGGCTGGACCTTCTTTGGTTGCCCTGCACAGGAGAACGGAGCTGGAAATCAGGTTAGTGGGGTGAAGAAGCAATGGGGATTTTGCAATAACCTTTCCCTGCCACGCCCACCAAGCCACGCCCACAGAACCGGTAGTAAAAGATTTTGAATCCCATCACTGCTTCAAGGCCCCTTCCAACTCTGTGAAGAGCAGAGTGGAAAATGTTGGGTAGGAACATTCTAGAAGCCCAGTCAGAGGAGGCCCCTTTCAAGAATGCTGCCCACTGAATGACAGGGATCCTGGAGGTGTGAAGTGCTTTCAGGACAAGCTGTGGTCTATTTGTCATTAATAACCAATACAGACCTGGGGAACTTCAACTCCCAGCCCAGGAATTCTGGGAGTTGAAGTCCAGAGGTCATAAAAGGGCCATAGTTCTCTCCTTCCTCCCTGCTGCTCGAAAGCAAACGAATGATGGAGCCCAGGCACAATTCAGCCCAACATCTCTGTTCCTAAGCAAAACCGTTGCTACGTGTGTTTTCCCCCATTTTACGACCTTTTTGCCACAGCTGTTAAGCAAATCACCGTGGTTGTTAAGTGAATCATGAGGTCGTTAAGCAAATCTGGCTTCCCCCATTGACTTCGCTTGTCAGAAACTTGCAACTGGTAATCACTTGACCCCGGAGGCAGTACAACCATCATAAATATGCACGCCAGTTGCCATGCTCAATAGCAGTAACTGTGAGAGGGATCTTGGAGTCTTAGTGGACAACCAGCTAAATAAGAGCCAGCCGTGTGCAGCAGCAGCCAAAAAAGCTAATGCAATCCTAAGTTGCATTAACAGAGGGATACAATCAAGATCAAGGGAGGTACTAATACCACTCAATAAAGCCTTAGTAAGTCCACACCTAGAGTACTGTATCCAGTTTTGGTCACCACATTATAAAAAAGATGTTGAGGCTCTACAAAAAGTACAGAGAAGAGCAACCAGGATGATTAGGGGACTGGAGACTAAAACATACAAAGAACAGTTGCAGAAACTGGCTAGAACTTGCTAGAAACCTGGCTAGTCTAGCAAAGAAAACGACCAGGGGAGACATGAGAGCAGTCTTCCAATATTTGAGGAGTTGTCACAGAGAGGAAAGGGTCAAGCTATTTTCTAAAGCACCTGAAGGCCAGAGAAGGAATAATGGATGGAAACTGAACCAGGAGAGATTCAACCTGGAAATAAGGAGAAACTTTCTGACAGTGAGAACAATCAACCCATGGAACAGAAGTTGCCCTCGGAAGTTGTGGGAGCGCCATCCCTTGAGACTTTCAAGATGAAATTGGACTGCCATTTGTCAGAAATGGTGTAGGGTCTCCCTCTTGGGCGGGGGGTTAGACTAGATGACCTATAAGGTCCCTTCCAACTCTGATTATCTGCAATCTGTTATGCGTCCTAATTTTGATCACATGACTGTGAGGAATGCTGCTATGTGAAAACAGTTCATAAGTCCCTTTTTTCACTGTCGGCGTAAGTACAAACGGCCGCTGGTTGTAATGGTTGTAATGTCAAGGATTGCCTGTATGGGGCATACTCACTGCATTCTCCTCCTGGCTGTAAGGAATCTGCAGGCTCTCCATAGCTCTGATGATGGCCTGGATAGAGGTGAAGATGTTTTGATACACCACTTTCGCAAACTCCTTCCGCTCGTCTTCCGTGAATCCCACTCCGTGGATAATCCTCATCTGTTTGATGAAGGTACTTTTTCCACCTTCCCCAGTGCCTGATGGGTAATGCACAAAAAAAAAAAACCATTGATTTTCCAGTAGAATATCCGGGATCCAAGTCTTGTCCAACTTAACAGGAATAACAAAGTTGGGAAGGGACCTTGGAGGTCTTCTGGTCCAACCCCGCTTGTACGGAAGCCTAGATGCCTCACATCCTGGACATAAACTGTTTCAACTTCTACCCTCAAAACGACGCTATAGAGCATTGCACACCAGAACAAGTAGACCAGAGGTGGCATTCAGCAGGTTCTGACCAGTTCTGGAGAACTGGTAGCGGACATTTTGAGTATTTATTTAAATTTATTTAAATTTAGTTCAGAGAACCGGCAAATACCACCTCTGACTGGAGATTTTACAGTCCCCATGCCACGCCCACAGAACAGGTAATATTTTTGAATTCTACCACTGAACTGGACACAAGGACAGTTTTTTTTCCCAAACGCCATCACTCTGCTAAACAAATAATTCCCTCAGCACTGTCCAACTATTTACAAAGTCTGCACTACTATTACTGTTAATCTTCTCATCACTCCTTATCGCCCATCCCCTCCCACTTGTGAGTGTATGACTGTAACTTTGTCGCTTGTATCCTAATGATTTATATTGACCGTTTCCTAGTATGATTGGATTGCTTATTTGTACCCTATGACTATCATTAAGTGTTGGACCTGATGATTCTTGACTTTTGACTAATGTATCTTTTCTTTTTATGTACACTGAGAGCATTTGCACCAAGACAAATTCCTTGTATGTCCAATCACACTTGGCCAATAAAAGAATTCTATAATTCTATTAGATGCTGTGGCATCGTGTCTGACCAATCTCCTTATCATTCACCTGCCACTAAAATGAACCACAGTCTCAAGAGAATTGGACCAAACGGTGTGCCATCAAGAGCACCTTAGATTTCAGACTTTTAGATGAGAACTGAGAAGAAGAATTGCCAAAGCAATTCTAGGCTGTATCAACAGAGGGATAGAACCAAGATCACATGAAGTGTTAATGCCACTTTATAATGCCTTGGTAAGGCCACGCTTGGAATACACAATCTAGTTTTGGTCACCACGATGTAAAAATGATGTTGAGATTCTAGAAAGAGTGCAGAGAAGAGCAACGAAGAGGATTAGAGGACACTGGAGACTAAAACATATAAAGAACGGTTGCTGGAAATGGGTATGTCTAGTTTAAGGAAAAGAAGGACTAAGGGTGAGATGATAGCAAGTGTTCCAGTATCTAAGGAGCTGCCACAAAGAAGAGGGAGTCAAGCTATTCTCCCTCAACTCTGTCCAACTATTTACAAAGTCTGCACTACTATTAACTGTTAATCTTCTCATCACTCCTTCTCACCCATCATTTCCTCCCACTTGTGATTGTATGACTGTAACTTTGTCGCCTGTATCCTAATGATTTATATTGACTGTTTCCTAGTATATTTGATTGCTTATTGTACCCTATGACTATTATTAAGTGTTGTACTTGATGATTCTCGACTCTTGACGAACGTATCTTTTATTTTATGTACACTGAGAGCATTTGCACCCAGAAAAATTCCTTGTGTGTCCAATCACACTTGGCCAATAAAGAATTCTATTCTATTCTATTCTATTCTATTCTATTCCATTCTGTTCTATTCTATTCCAAAGCACCTGAAGGCAGGACAAGAAACAAAGGATGGAAACTAATCAAGGAGAAAAGCAACCTAGAACTAAGGAGGAATTTCCTGACAGAACAATTAATCAGTAGAACGACTTTCTTCCAGAAGTTATGGGTGCACCCACCAACAGTGGAGGTTTTGAAGAAGAGATTGAACAGCCATGACTCTTGCTTGAGCAGGGGGTCGGACTAGAAGACCTCCAAGGTCCCTCCCAACTCTGTTATTCTGCTATTCAGTTTGGCTATTTTGCAAAAGTTTCCCTTGGATGGTACCAGCGCTCAAAGGCATTAAATCGCCAACCCCAGGAATGATTGATTGATTGAATATATTAAAACATTTATAGAGCTGCCTATCCTACAACCAACCCTCTTATAGCCATTAGGTTGGAGGTGATAGGAAAGAACCTAGGAGCACGGATCAACACAAGAGACCATTGAAGTTAGTTCAATGGCAAAGTTTTATTATTGTTATTATTTATTTACTTATTGAATTTATATTGCCGTCTATTCGCCGATGGCTTTCCTGGTTTACAGGGAGACATTTGCTGGTTTGGAACCTGGTCACTTCAGTTAGAATAAAAGAACAGAAACGTATTTCTCTAGAACAGTGTTTCTCAACCTTATCCATTTTAAGATGCGTGGACTTCAACTCCCAGAATTGCTCAGCCAGGTTGGTAGATTCCAGCTCCCAGAATTCTTCAGCCAGCATCTAAACCGCTGTTTCTCAACTTTAGCAACATTAAGGTGCGTGGACTCCAAGTCCCAGAATCCCCTAGCCAGCCTCTGTCTGGACCATGTTTCTCAACCTTAGCAACATTATGGTGTATGGACTCCAACTCCCAGAATTCTCCTGCCAGATTTGTGGACTTCAACTCCCAGAATTCTCCTGCCAGCATCTAAACCAGTATTTCTCAACCTTGAAGCACACCCACATTGAGGTGTGTAGACTTCAACTCCCAGAATTCTGGATGTTGAACTTCATAAGTTGAGAAGCGCTGATTTAGATGCATCTTTTCCATGACTGGTAGTTATCCAGCTCAGAAGTCCACTTTTCAAGGCTTTTACTGTCCTAGCATCATGAACAATAAATTGAGTATTGTTTTATTTGGGGTCACTTCCAAAGCTAAAGTGGAAATCTCTAACTAACCAACATCTTACTTCAGCTATCGGAAGCTGGCTTGGTCGTTGTCTCCTTCCCAAAAACATCTCAGTTACAGGCGATATCAAGCCAAGGGCTCCTGAAACTTTTCATTCAGCTGCTTTCATCTTCATGAATCCATAAAAGCGGGCGTGGGGTTAACAATAATATTTGCAGCTGCGGTTGTAAAGTTTGTTGGATTTTGGCATACACCCTTGACATTTCTCATAACAAGCGTTAATCCTGAAAACAGCCTCGGATAAATTGTGTAAACACTCAATTTTATAGGCATGCTTTTGCTTTTAAACCTAAAGCAACAAATAGATGCCTCACCAGAATCAGACAGATTGAAGTTTTGGGGTATTTTTAGCGGTATTTTTTTAATAGGTTGGGAGGAAAAAACAATAGTTTGTCTATTTTAACGTTCGGCATTAAAAATAAGTAGAACTTCCCTCGTGGTTGTTGCGGCCGAAATCTTAACTTTTTTTGACCATCATGTGGTTACAAGAAGTCTATTTGCTTGATTGCTAAAATTAATGCTAATATTTCCTTGCCCATATTTGGTATTTTGCTTCAGGTTTTTATATTTTGGATAGTTGGAAGAAAATTGCCCCAAAAAAGAGAATCTGGGAGAATTAGAAGAGGTGGGCAAATCACTTTTCTACTTTCTATTATACAACTAGTCCTCGATTTACAAACAATCACTTAGTAACCACTTAGCAAGTTATGACAGTCCCCTCTCTCCAAAAAGGGCTACCTACAACCTGGTTCCACAGTTAACAATGGATTCGCTTAACAATTCCTGCAAAAAAAAAATGTAATGATCATCCACTTCACAACTGTTATGATTTCTAACTGTAATTGCTAGGCTCAGTTATGGTCGTAAGCAGGGATGGGATTCAAATTTCTTAACAACCGGTTTGTGGGCGTGGTGTAATTTGTGGGTGTGGCTTGGTGGTCATGTGACTGGGTGGGCATGACTTGCTGACTGGGCGTGGCTTGGTGGTCATGTGACTGACTGGACGTGGCTTGTGTGTAAATATTATAAATATTTATGTAAATATTGAATTTTTTTATTTTTTAAAAAAGCAACTTTTACCCAAAATCAGGCAAAGCAGGCAGGCAGATTGAGTTGCTCACAGAATGACAGATTCACTTAGAGATTTATGATTCTGCGATCTGCTACTTGAGTCTGCACTGAAAAACAGAAACTTCAGTCCTAAGGAAGGTTCAGTTCTGCTTTTAGATTAGCTAGAAAGCAAGAAATCCAATTATTTCCTGCTTTCTAGCTAACCTAAATCTCCCAGCACAGCAGAAAAGCTGATGGTTTGGGGGGGGGGGGGATTTGCTTGCAAACTCACAAAAGCAAACTCACAAAATTAACTCACAACACACCATGTATGTAAATATTGAATTTTTTATAAAAAAAAAGAGCAACTTTTACCCAAAAGCAGGCAGGCAGATTGAGTTGCTCACAGAATGACAGATTCACTTAGAGATCTATGATTCTGCGATCCGCTACCTGAGTCTGCACTGAAAAACAGAACCTTCAGTCCTAAGGAAGGTTCACCTCTGCTTTTAGATTAGCTAGAAAGCAAGAAATTCAATGATTTTCTGCTTTCTAGCTAATCTAAATCTTCCCGGCACAGCAGAACAGCTGATGGTGGGGGGGGGGGAGGGAAGGAAAAATAGCAACTTACCAAATGCAGGCAAGTTGGGTGGCATGCATGCCAGGTAAGGAGTGAGTGGGCGGGGAGGGGAGGGAGAATCATAACAACCAGTTCTATAGAACCGGACCGACCAGGTAGAATCCCATCCCTGGTCGTAAGTCAAGGACTACCTGTAAAGATTTCATGAATGACACAGGAAACCATTACCCACACTCAGATAGATAACACTGCAGAAGAGATCAAAGATAAAATTACTCTGCCTATGCTCTAATAGCGATAGCACACTTATACTTTATATACTGCTTCACAGTGCTTTACAGCCCTCTCTAAGTGTCAGCCTATTGCCCCCAACAATCTGGGTCAGTGGTTAGAGCGTAGTACTGCAAGCTACTTCTGCTGACTGACGGTTGCCTGAAATTTGGCAGTTCGAATCCCACCAGGCTCAAGGTAGATTCAGCTTTCTTTCCGAGGTGGGTACAATGAGGACCCAGATTGTTGGGGGCAATAGGCTGACTCTATAAACTTAGAGGGGGCTGTATATAAGTAAGTGCTATTGCTATTAAAAGAGGGGGAGAGAGAGAGAGAATGAGAGAGGAAGAGAAACAAGAGAGAATGAAAGAGAAAGAGAGGGAGAGAGAATGAGAAAGACAGAGAGAGAGGAAGAGGGAGGGAGAATGAAAAGGTGGAAAGCAACTATTTGGAGACAACAAACAAGGGACATAAGCCTTTAAAGAAAAAAAATTCCAGAACTAGATTTCAGCTCTCACTTTGCTGCATTACAAGAAAGCTGACCAATGACCTTGGCGGGATAGAAGGCTGAGTCAACCTTGAGCTGGTCAGGATCAAACTGCTGAACGGTTGGCAGCCGGCAGTCAGCAGAAGTAGCCTGCAGCACTGTGCCACCACAGCTCTTAAGCTATTCACACCTGGGACTATCTAACCCATAATACCACATACCAATAGTCCTCAACGTATGACCACAATTGAGCCCCAATTTTCAGTTTGCTAGGCGCGGCCATCGTTAAGCGCATTTCTCCCCATTGAACGATTTTTCTTGTCACCATTGTTAAGTGAATCACTGAAGCTGTTAAGTTAGTCACACGGTTGTTAAGCGAATCCGGTGCTGGTCAGAAGGTCGCAGAAAGGAGATCCTGTGACCCTGGGCCTGCTGCGACCATCATAAATATGAGCAGTGGTTAAATGATTCAAATAATTTAACAACTGGTTCTCTGCCTTAATGGTTTCTTCCAACAACCAGTTTAACCAAAAGGCTCAGAAAGTTAACAACCAGTTCTCTTGAACCAGAGCGAACCGGTTGACTCCCACTACTGAATATGAATCAGTTGCCAAGCAGTCTGAATTTTGAACATGTGGACCACGGGAATGTTTGCCACGGTCGTAAGTGTGAAAAACGACCATGGTCATTTTTTTTCCAGAGTCGCTGTAATTTTGAATGTTCCCTAAATGGACTGTTGTAAGCCGAGGACTGCCTGCATAGTTATGTACTCACCCAACAACAGCAACTTTAACTCCCACCGGTCTCGTTTCTTCTGTTCTTGAAGTAGCCGGCTGATTTCTTTATCGATCATCATGGCATTTTTTTCATCCTCGGACATGAAGCACAGGCACCACACCATGGTGCTTCCCAAACCGCTCCAGGTTTCCCCAAAAATCAGAGGGGGGGAACTCAGGATTTGAAACAGGAGCGCTGGCGGTGTCCTTCCACCGAGGCACAGCCTGAACGGAGGAGCATCGATCTCTGGGAAGCGGCCGTCCAGCAGAAACTGCTTGGAGATCAAATTTCAGCATGAGACAAAAAATTTGGCGGAGACCCCACTGATGCCAGCAATGTGGGCTGGGCTGGGCTGGCCTAGTTTCACCCACCCAGCGTTCACGGGAAGCTCCTTGATCGAGCAACTGACATGGTCATTAACAGTCAAGCCCCAGTAAGGCCCCACCGGGAATAACTGCAACCAAGTTTGGTCACCACACTACAAAAAAAGGATGTTGAGACTTTGGAGGGAAAGAGCAACTAAGATGATTAAAGGCCCAGAGACTAAAACATAGGAAGAACGGTGGCAGGATTGGGGTGTGGTCAATCTAGAGGAAACAAGGACTAGGGACGACACGATAGCAGTCTTCCAATATTTGAGGGGCTGCCACAAAGAAGAAGGGGTCAATTTATTCTCCAAAGCACCAGAAGGCAGGACAGGGAACACTGGGTGGAAACCAGTCAAGGAGAGAAGCAACCTGGAACTAAGGAGAAACTTCCCAACAGTGTGGAAAATTAACCAGTGGAACAGCTTGACACCAGGAGTTGTAGGTGCTTCTACACTGGGGTTTTTTAAGAAGAGATTGGACAGCCATTTATCTGAAATGGTATAGGATTTCCCAGTATAGCAGGGGGTTGGACTAGAAGACCTCTAAAGTGACCTCCCAATTTTGATTTTAGTCTAGTTTAGTCTATTCTGTTCTGTTCCATATTCCATTCTATTCCATATTCTATTCTATTCTATTCTCATATGCCATATGCCATATTCTATTCTATTTATTCTATTCCATATTCCATTCTATTCTGTATTCTATTCCATATCCCATGTTCCATTCCATTCCCATATTCCACATTCCACAATCTATTCTATTCTTTCTATTCTATTCCTTATTCCCTATTCTATTCTATTCCTTATTCCCTATTTGATTCCTTATTCCCTATTCTATTTGATTCCTTATTCCCTATTCTATTTTATTCCTTGTTCCCCATTCTATTCTATTCTATTCCTTATTCCCTATTCTATTCCTTATTCCCTATTCTATTCTATTCCTTATTCCCCATTATATTCTATTCTATTCCTTATTCCCTATTCTATTCCTTATTCCCTATTCTATTCCTTATTCCCTATTCTATTCCTTATTCCCTATTCCCTATTCTATTCTATTTCTTGTTCCCTATTCTATTCTGTTCCTTGTTCCCTATTCTATTCCTTATTCCCCATTCTATTCTATTCCTTATTTCCTATTCTATTCCTTATTCTCTATTCTATTCTATTCCTTATTCCCCATTTTATTCTATTCTACTTTATTCCCCATTCTATTCTATTCTATTTTATTCTATTCTATTCCTTATTCCCTATTCTATACTATTCCTTATTCCCTATTCTATTCTATTCTATTCCCTATTCCCTATTTTATTCTATTCCTTATTCCCCATTCTATTCTATTCCATTCCTTATTCCCTATTCTATTCCTTATTCCCTATTCTATTCTATTCCTTATTCCCTATTCTATTCTATTCCTTGTTCCCTATTCTATTCTATTCCTTATTCCCCATTCTATTCTATTCCTTATTCCCTATTCTATTCCTTATTCCCTATTCTATTCCTTATTCCCTATTCTATTCCTATTCCTTATTCCCTATTCTATTCTATTCCTTATTCCCTATTCTATTCTATTCCTTATTCCCTATTCTATTCCTTATTCTTCATTCTATTCTATTCCTTATTCCCCATTCTATTCTACTCTATTCCTTATTCCCTATTCTATTCCTTATTCCCCATTCTATTCTATTCTATTCCTTATTCCCTATTCTATTCCTTATTCCCCATTCTATACTATTCCTTATTCCCTATTCTATTCCTTATTCTATTCCCTATTCTATTCCTTATTCATTCCCTATTCTATTCCTTATTCCCTATTCTATTCTATTCCTTGTTCCCTATTCTATTCTATTCCTTATTCCCCATTCTATTCTATTCCTATTCCTTTATTCCCTATTCTATTCTATTCCTATTCCCTATTCTATTCTATTCTATTCCTTATTCCCATTCTATTCTATTCCTATTCTTATTCTATTCTATTCCTTATTCCCTATTCTATTCTATTCCTTATTCCCTATTCTATTCTATTCTATTCTTATTCCCCATTCTATTCTATTCCTTATTCCCTATTCTATTCCTATTCCTATTCTATTCCTTATTTCTATTCTATTCCTTATTCCCTATTCTATTCTATTCCTTATTCCCTATTCTATTCCTTATTCTTTCTATTATTCCTTATTCCCCATTCTATTCTATATTCCCTATTCTATTCTATTCCTTATTCTCTATCTATTCTCCCTTATTCCCCATTCTATTCTGCTCTATTCCTTATTCCCTATTCTATTCTATTCTATTCCTTATTCCCCATTCTATTCTATTCCTTATTCCCTATTCTATTCCTTATTCCCTATTCTATTCCTTATTCCCTATTCTATTCTATTCCTTATTCCCTATTCTATTCTATTCCTTGTTCCCTATTCTATTCTATTCGGATTCTATATTCCCTATTCTATCTATTCCTTATTCCCTATTTTATTCTATTCCTTATTCCCCATTCTATTCTATTCCATTCTATTCCTTATTCCCTATTCTATTCCTTCCCTATTCTATTCTATTCCTTATTCCCCTATTCTATTCTATTCTATTCCTTATTCCCTATTCTATTCTATTCCTTATTCCCCATTCTATTCTATTCCTTATTCCTTATTCTATTCTATTCCTTATTCCCTATTCTATTCTATTCCTTATTCCCTATTCTATTCTATTCCTATTCCTTATTCTATTCCTATTCTATTCCTTATTCCCCATTCTATTCTATTCTATTCCTTATTCCCTATTCTATTCCTTATTCCCTATTCTATTCCTTATTCCCTATTCTATTCCTTATTCCCTATTCTATTCCTTATTCCCTATTCTATTCTATTCCTTATTCCCCATTCTATTCTATTCCTTATTCCCTATTCTATTCCTTATTCCCTATTCTATTCTATTCCTTATTCCCTATTCTATTCTATTCCTTGTTCCCTATTCTATTCTATTCCTTATTCCCCATTCTATTCTATTCCTTATTCCCTATTCTATTCCTTATTCTTTATTCTATTCTATTCCTTATTCCCCATTCTATTCTATTCTATCCTCTACTCTATTCCTTATTCCCTATTCTATTATATTCCTTATTCCCCATTCCTATTCTATTCTATTCCTTATTCCCCATTCTATTCTATTCTATTCCTTATTCCCTATTCTATTCCTTATTCTCTATTCTATTCTATTCCTTATTCCCCATTCTATTCTATTCTATTCCTTATTCCCCATTCTATTCTATTCCTTATTCCCTATTCTATTCCTTATTCCCTATTCTATTCCTTATTCCCTATTCTATTCCTTATTCCCTATTCTATTATATTCTATTCCTTATTCCCTATTCTATTCTATTTCTCCATCCCAGTTTCTTCTCTTCTGCTTTTGGGATCCAGCAAGGCTCACCCAGTCCAGGGGTTGTATGAGACTCCAGTTTTCTTTCTCCTTTTTCTGTTTATTCGCTGAAAGAGGGAAGCTACACAATCAGAATGAAAACTGACAATTCATCCCACCCCCAAGTTTCATTTCCTTGTTCTGTCTTAAAGCTTTCTTAAAGTCTCAGGCGAGGAGAACAAATAAGGTCATCAGCCAAGTGAGCAATTTAAAAACATAAAATCATGGGGCTGGAAGGCAACTAGGAGGTTCAATCTCCAGCTCAAGGCAGGAAACCTTCTAGCATCCCAGTCAAAGCGTTCTCCATTCTATTTTTCAAAACCTCCAGTGATGGAGCAACTCACAATCCTGCAGGCATCCTTTGCAGGTGGGTAAAGCTGTTTTGCTTTGATATCAGACAAGGGAGAGAAGACCATTGCCCAGGTGAGCAATTTCTTTAAAAAAAAATTCCTCTATTTTGTGCAAACAGCCCTCTTCTCAAGTTGCTAAAATAGATTTCAAATTTTCCATCCAGTTAATCAGGAGTTGTTTTGGAACAAAGTCATTTGCACCCAGAACCCCAAAATAAATTTTCTATCTCAGAAGTATCTGTGGTATGAATGTCATCTCATTTATCTTCTCTTCTGAAGTTGCATCTGTCAGTCTAAATGCCCGCCATGAAAACTGGTGACCCCTCTTTATGTTCCATATCAAAACAAAATCTTCTTTAGGTTGGGCTCCACAGTATAAGTGGGCAGGTCCGTGAAGCATCACCAAAGTGGTTTGTGGTCCTTTTTATGATGTGATTTTTTCCCTGTTTCCCAGTTTAATCAATGTTCCTGGGATTTCTTAGTGGTCTCCCATCCCAGGATGAACCAGGTTTATCCCCGCTTAATTTCTGAGTCCACAAAAAAATCAGCCAGGGTTTAACTTTGGGCCAGGAGGATTAAAGGAGAAGAAGAAGGGAGGGAGGAGGAAAGGAAGAAGAGGAAGGGGGAAAGGGGTTAAAAGAGGAGGAGGAAGGGAAGAGGAGGAGGAGGAAGATTAAAGCAGGAGGAGAAAGAAGGGAAGAAAGGGGTGATAAAAGGAGGAGGAGAAGGAAGAGGATTAAAGGAGAAAAAGAAGGAAGGAAGGAGAGGAAGAGAAGGAGGGGGGAAGATTAAAAGAGAAGGAAAACGAGGAGGAGGTGGCAGATTAAAGAAGAAGGAAGGGAAAATGAGGAGGAGGAGGGTTATTAAAGGAAAAGGAGAATGAAGGGAGGAGGAGAGGAGGAGGAGGAGGAGGAAGGGGAAAGGGGGTAGTAACAGAGGAGAAGGAAGGGGAAAGGAGGAGGATAATGAAAGGAGGAAGTGGAGGAGAAGGGGAAGAATGAAGGGAGGAGGGGGAGAAGGAAGGGAGGAGGGGGAGAATGGAGGGAGGAGGAAGAAGAGAATGGGAGGAGGAGGAGAATGAAGGGAGGAGGAGGGAGGAGAAGGGGAGGGGGAGGAGGATACCACCTTTGGGGGGGAGGGCTGCCTGCTTCCCGGGCCCCATCCTGTTTGATCATCCAATCTGCGGAGATTTACAATCGCACACACACACACCCCGCAGCTAATGAAGCAAGGAGAAGTTCACATATAAAACACCACTTAAAACCAAACTTGGAACCAACCCGCCGCTTCCTCCTTTCGCTTTTGAGGACCCTCCAAGCGCTCAGTTGCGCGTTGCTCCCACCGGCCGCCCGCCGCTTCTCCGGGGCTTGTGCCCGGCTGCGAGGGGCCCCTTCCCGATCTGCCCCACCCCCCCCCGGGGGGGGGGGGCGGGGGGAAACTACCTTGCGGGGTGGCCTTGGGACGCCGCTGCCCGGTGGGAATTCAAAATTGTGGAAGTTGACGCTCCAGATCCTAACGCTGACAAGGCTGCAAACGACAGGAAAGGCAAATTGCAAAACTTTCCGGGGGGGGCGGTTGCGTAAAATCGTCTGTCCAATCCAAAGAGGGAAGAAAAAGGAGAAGGATGGAAGGGAGGAGGTGGAGAAGGAGAAGGATGAAAAGGGGAAGGAGAAAGGGAAGGAGGAGGAGTGGTGGAAAAGAGGATGGAAGGAAGGAGGAGTGATGGAGAAGGTGAAGGGTGGAAGGGAGGAGAAGGATGGGAGAGAGAAGGAGAAGGAATTGTGCAGGAAAAGGAAGGAAGGAGGAGGAGTTGAGGAGAAGAAGGATGGAAGAGAGAAGGAGAGAAGGATGGAAGGCAGAAGGAGGAGGAATTGTGCAGAAGAAGGATGGAAGGAAGGAGGAGGAGGAGTTGAGGAGAAGAAGGATGGAAGAGAGAAGGAGAGAAGGATGGAAGGCAGAAGGAGGAGGAATTGTGGAGAAGAAGGATAGAAGGGAGGAGGAGGAGAAATTGTAGAGAAGGTGGAAGGAAGGAAGGAGGAGGAGGAGGAGTTGAGGAGAAGAAGCATGGAAGAGAGAAGGAAGAGAAGGAGAGAAGGATGGAAGGCAGAAGGAGGAGGAATTGTGGAGAAGAAGGATAGAAGGGAGGAGGAGCACGAGTTGAGAAGGAGAAGGAAGGAAGAGGAGTTGAGAAGAAGGATGGAAGAGAGAAAGAAGAGAGGAAGAAGAGGAGGAGAAGGATGGAAGGGAGGAGGAGGAGAAGAAGGATGGAAGAGAGAAGGAGAAAGGGAGAAGGAAGAAGAGAAGGAGTGGTAGAGAAGGATGGAAGGGAGAAGGACAAAGAGAAGAGGAGAAAAGGAGTTAAAAATATCCCAGTAGCATTAACACATTATCAAAAAGTCTGGGAAGATCATTGTCTCTGCCAGTTACTGCAAAAAATAATAATAATAAAGGTGGCATCAAGAGTGAATTTCCCCAGGATTCTCCAGGAAGTTTGAGATTTTGGCATGAGATGCTGATGAAAGGAAGGTGGTTTGGAATGCAGGGCTTATAGTTGAAGTAGGAGTGAGGTTTACTAAGACAGGATTGAAGGAGGGGCAATCGATTTAGTCATTTTGTGAGTGCTAAGTCTGTTGGTTGACTCTTAACAATTCTAGGCGTGAAAATCTTAACATTAAAATTAAAATTCCCAGGCTTTGGACATCCTGATGTACAATAAACCTTCTCCAGACCCCCAACTGGCCGGTTCTTTCATCTTTGCAAATGGGGCACCATGACCTGGTCCTGAAAGTCATTAGCAGAGCTGCTCCTTATGGGACACGATGTCACGCTGTGGGGCAGCCCTGCAATATGAATTAAGGGGAAAACTGGTGATCGATACAGCTGATATATTGAATTAAAGATTGGCGCTGAAGAATTCTGGGAGTTGAGGTCCACAAATGATGCCTGTGGGATTCTGGGAATTGAAGTCCACAATTGCTGCCTGTTGGATTATGAGAATTGAAGTCCATAAATGTTGGCTGGGAAATTCTGGGAATTGAAGTCCACAAATGATGCCTGTGGGATTCTGGGAATTGAAGTCCACAATTGCTGCCTGTTGGATTATGAGAATTGAAGTCCATAAATGTTGGCTGGGAAATTCTGGGAATTGAAGTCCACAAATGATGCCTGTGGGATTCTGGGAATTGTCTACAAATGATGCCTGTGGGATTCTGGGAATTGAAGTCCACAATTGCTGCCTCTGGGATTCTGGGAATTGTCTACAAAAATGCTACCTGTGAGATTCTGGGAGTTGAAGTCCATAAATGTTGGCTGGAGAATTCTGGGAGTTGAAGGCCATACATGCTCACTGGGGAATTCTGGGAGTTGGAAGTCCACCTGTCTTAAAATTCCCAAGGCCAAGAAACTCTGATGTACAGA
Organism: Bungarus multicinctus; assembly: GCA_023653725.1. NCBI lineage: Eukaryota > Metazoa > Chordata > Lepidosauria > Squamata > Elapidae > Bungarus > Bungarus multicinctus. The sequence goes on along the minus strand of CM042838.1, from coordinate 163,210,105 downwards.
AACAAGTCCCCTTGAAATATCTTGAGTGCAAACCCAAACTTTCCTCAAGGTGTAATATTCCAAAGAAGACCTTTTATGTTTTATAAGGATCAAGCAGGCTGATTGTCAACTCATAAAATATTTCTATAGTCTTTTTAGAGTTGCCAACAGAAAGGGAAGGGGGAGCAGTGGGACAGCTTGCAAACTGAAAGTGCATTCCATAAATGTTTTCAAAGATAGTGACTAGGAGACTGAAGTTTCTGCCGTGCAAAATTCTAACTGGAGAGCATGATTGATGATTCTGGGCTATGGAGGTGTCCCATTGGAGGATATGAATTACAATACACCCAAGGGGTGGGGGGAAACCAGGGTCAAGGCTGACAAGGAATATGTGCCTCAGAGTTGGCTACACCCAGGCAGTGCTGGACGTGTTAACTTCCAATAAATCCTTTTGAAGTTTTGGAAGTTTGGCTCGAGACTCATGATTTAAATGGGGGTAACTGCCGGAATCCTGACACTGATAATGGGATAGTGGTACTCAATCTTGGTGCCATAGTGTCTGCATCTGGGAAAGGCCTCTGGCTAAAAGAAGCCGAGTTCAAGCTGACATTCAAATTCACCCTGCCCATTTTTCAACAGCTATGAAGAAGGATTTGGGATTGCCGCTGTTTTTCAGGCAACTTGGATCTGAAAGGAGCTAAAACTCCAGAGGACTCCGCAGGGAACAAAAATGACAGCCGACCATCATCCACAGTCAGGAAAAAAGGGGGATCAAAGCCCCTCTCCACAGCTGAACAGACAGCCAACATCTTAGAATAGAATAGAGCAGAGATCTCCAACCTTGGCAACTTTAAGACTTGTGGACTTCAACTCCCAGAATTCTCCAGCCAGCTGGGAGTTGAAGTCCACAAGTCTTAAAGTTGCCAAGGTTGGAGACCTCTGCCCTATATCATTTTAGACAAATGGCTGTCCAGTCTCTTCTTAAAAACCTCCAGTGATGGAGCAGCCACAATGTCTGAAGGCAAGCTGTTCCACTGGTTAATTGTCCTCACTGTCAGGAAGTTTCTCCTTAATTCCAGGTTGCTTCTCTCCTTAATGAGTTTCCCTCCATTGCTTCTTGCCTTCCTTCTGGGGCTTTGGAAATTAAGTTGACCCCCCTCCACTTTGTGGCAGCCCCTCAAATATTGGAATACTGCTATCGTGTCGTCCCTAAACCTCCTTTTTTCCAGACTAGCCAAACTCAAACCCTGCTACTCTTCTTCGTATGTTTGAGTCTCCAGGCCTTTAATCATCTTAAAGTTGCTCTTCTTTGTACTTTTTCCCAAACTCCCACTACCTTTTTTGTAATGTGGTGATCAAAACTGGATGCAGCATTCCAGGTGTGGCTTTACTAAGGCTTTACAAAGCGGTCCTAATACTTCACGTGGTTTTGATTCAGTGCCTCGGTTTATACAACCAAGGATCGTGTTCGCTTTTTTTGGCTATTCTGGGAGTTGAAGTCCACAAGTCTTAAAGTTGCCAAGGTTGGAGACCTCTGGAATAGAGTAACAGAGCTGAAAGGGACCTTGTAGGTCATCTAGTCCAACCCCCTGCCCAACTCTCCAACCAGCCTTCGGTGAACGCAAATTTAGAGAGATATTTATTTATTATTTATTTATTTGTTCATGCTTCTATACCGCTCCCTCTCCCAAAAAGGGACTCGAGGCGGTGTACATTCAAAACGAAACAGTACAAGTAACGGAAATAAAATAAATAAAAATCTAAAATGGTTAAGAACAACACCCATCAGAAAAATTATCCAAAATTTGAAATTTAACCCGAATGATTCAATTGGCTAGACCGGCCTGCTTGAACAGCAAGGTCTTAACTGCGCGCCGGAAGGTCAGGATGTCTGACATGGCTCGTATCTCCGAGGGGAGACAATTCCAGAGGGATGGGATTTTTTTAGATTTCTTCCCGATGTCAAAAAAAAAGGTCTGGAAGTTACCCATTAAAATATCCACGTGGGCCGCTGGTCTCTTTCTCTCGGGCTGTTTACAAAGAGAATGTTTAGAGAACTGGCATTCTTGATGGACAACAGCAAAGCGGAGAAGGGAGCACATACGGAAGACCACCGAGGAAACTAGGATCTGCAACTTATCACAAGCGTCTACGTTTCCCGAAAGCAGGGCTGGCAGCCAGCCCCAGCTCTGGCCACCCACATCTTCATCTAGCGAAGGCAGGAATCCTTTGAATTGTGCAGCGTGCCAATATGTGAGGGGCTGCCCCCCAAGAAGAGGGGGTCAACCTGTTTTTTCCAAAGCACCAGAAGCAGGAGTGGGCTTCAAAAATTTTAGCTACTGGTTCTCTGCCCGGTTGCTGGGTGGGTGTGGCCATGATGGGTGTGGCCTAGTCGGCCTCCTGTACCATGGCGGGGCGGGCTCCAGAGACTCTCTGGAAGCCGGAAACCGGCCCATTTCCGGCCTTCCCGAACTTCCGGAGGCCTGTTTTTCACCTTCTCCAGAGTCCGGAGGCTTTCCTCAAGCTTCCAGGAGGGTGAAAACGGCCTCCCCAGGCTCCGGAGGCTCTCTGGAAGCCAGAAACAGGCCCATTTTCGGCCTTCCAGAACTTCCGGAGGCCTGTTTTTCACCTTCTCCAGAGTCCGGAGGCTATCCTCAAGCTTCCAGGAGGGTGAAAACGGCCTCCCCAGGCTCCGGAGGCTCTCTGGAAGCCAGAAACAGGCCCATTTTTGGCCTTCCCAAACTTCTGGGGGACCTGTATTTCGCCTTCTCCAGAGTCCGGAGGCTTTTCTCAAGCTTCTGGGAGAGCAAAAATGGCCTCCCCAGGCTTTGGAGGCTCTCTGGAAGCCAGAAATGGGCCCATTTCCAGCCTTCCCGAACTTCCGAAAACCCGTTTTTCACCTTCTCCAGAGTCCGGAGGCTTTCCTCAAGCCTCTGGGAGGGCGAAAATGGCCTCCCCAGGCTTCGGAGACTCTCTGGAAGCCAGAAACAGGCCCATTTTCAGCCTTCCCGAACTTCTGGGGGGCCTGTTTTTCGTCTTCCACAGAGCCCGGAGGCTTTCCTCAAGCCTCTGGGAGGGCGAAAATGGCCTCCCCAGGCTTCGGAGACTCTCTGGAAGCCAGAAACAGGCCCATTTTCGGCCTTCCTGAACTTCTGGGTGGCCTGTTTTTCGTCTTCCACAGAGCCCGGAGGCTTTCCTCAAGCCTCCGGGAGGGCGAAAATGGCCTCCCCGGGCTCCGGAGGCTCTCTGGAAGCCAGAAACAGGCCCATTTTCGGCCTTCCTGAACTTCTGGGTGGCCTGTTTTTCGTCTTCCACAGAGCCCGGAGGCTTTCCTCAAGCCTCTGGGAGGGCGAAAATGGCGTCCTCGGGCTCCGGAGGCTCTCTGGAAGCCAGAAACAGGCCCATTTTCGGCCTTCCCAAACTTCTGGGGGGGCTGTTTTTCGTCTTCCACAGAGCCCGGAGGCTTTCCTCAAGCCTCTGGGAGGGCGAAAATGGCCTCTCCGGGCTCCGGAGGCTCTCTGGAAGCCAGAAACAGGCCCATTTTCGGCCTTCCTGAACTTCTGGGTGGCCTGTTTTTCGTCTTCCACAGAGCCCGGAGGCTTTCCTCAAGCCTCTGGGAGGGCGAAAATGGCCTCCCCAGGCTTCGGAGACTCTCTGGAAGCCAGAAACAGGCCCATTTTCAGCCTTCCCAAACTTCTGGGGGGCCTGTTTTTCGTCTTCCACAGAGCCCGGAGGCTTTCCTCAAGCCTCTGGGAGGGCGAAAATGGCCTCCCCGGGCTCCGGAGGTTCTCTGGAAGCCAGAAACAGGCCCATTTCCATCCTTCCCGAACTTCCGAAAACCCGTTTTTCACCTTCTCCAGAGTCCGGAGGCTTTCCTCAAGCCTCTGGGAGGGCGAAAATGGCCTCCCCAGGCTCCGGAGGCTCTCTGGAAGCCAGAAACAGGCCCATTTTCGGCCTTCCTGAACTTCTGGGTGGCCTGTTTTTCGTCTTCCACAGAGCCCGGAGGCTTTCCTCAAGCCTCTGGGAGGGCGAAAATGGCCTCCCCAAGCTTTGGAGGCTCTTTGGAAGCCAGAAACAGGCCCATTTTCGGCCTTCCTGAACTTCTGGGTGGCCGTTTTTCTCCTTCCACAGAGCCCGGAGGCTTTCCTCAAGCCTCTGGGAGGGCGAAAATGGCCTCCCCGGGCTCCGGAGGCTCTCTGGAAGCCAGAAACCGGCCCATTTTCGGCCTTCCCAAACTTCTGGGGGGCCTGTTTTTCGTCCTCCACAGAGCCCGGAGGCTTTCCTCAAGCCTCTGGGAGGGCGAAAAATGGCCTCCCCAGGCTTCGGAGACTCTCTGGAAGCCAGAAACAGGCCCATTTTCAGCCTTCCCGAACTTCTGGGGGGCCTGTTTTTCGTCTTCCACAGAGCCCGGAGGCTTTCCTCAAGCCTCTGGGAGGGCGAAAATGGCCTCCCCGGGCTCCGGAGGCTCTCTGGAAGCCAGAAACGGGCCCATTTTCGGCCTTCCCGAACTTCTGGGGGGCCTGTTTTTGTCTTCCACAGAGCCCGGAGGCTTTCCTCAAGCCTCTGGGAGGATGAAAATGGCCGCCCCGGGCTTCGGAGGCTCTCTGGAAGCCAGAAACGGGCCCATTTCCAGCCTTCCCGAACTTCTGGGGGGCCTGTTTTTCGTCTTCCACAGAGCCCGGAGGCTTTCCTCAAGCCTCTGGGAAGGCGAAAATGGCCTCCCCGGGCTCCGGAGGTTCTCTGGAAGCCAGAAACAGGCCCATTTTCGGCCTTCCTGAACTTCTGGGGGGCCTGTTTTTCGTCTTCCACAGAGCCCGGAGGCTTTCCTCAAGCCTCTGGGAGGGCGAAAATGGCCTCCCCGGGCTCCGGACGCTCTCTGGAAGCCAGAAACAGGCCCATTTTCGGCCTTCCTGAACTTCTGGGTGGCCTGTTTTTCGTCTTCCACAGAGCCCGGAGGCTTTCCTCAAGCCTCTGGGAGGATGAAAATGGCCGCCCCGGGCTTCGGAGGCTCTCTGGAAGCCAGAAACGGGCCCATTTCCAGCCTTCCCGAACTTCTGGGGGGCCTGTTTTTCGTCTTCCACAGAGCCCGGAGGCTTTCCTCAAGCCTCTGGGAGGGCGAAAATGGCCTCCCCGGGCTCCGGAGGTTCTCTGGAAGCCAGAAACAGGCCCATTTTCGGCCTTCCTGAACTTCTGGGGGGCCTGTTTTTCGTCTTCCACAGAGCCCGGAGGCTTTCCTCAAGCCTCTGGGAGGGCGAAAATGGCCTCCCCGGGCTCCGGACGCTCTCTGGAAGCCAGAAACAGGCCCATTTTCGGCCTTCCTGAACTTCTGGGTGGCCTGTTTTTCGTCTTCCACAGAGCCCGGAAGCTTTCCTCAAGCCTCTGGGAGGGCGAAAATGGCCTCCCCAGGCTCCGGAGGCTCTCTGGAAGCCAGAAACAGGCCCATTTTCGGCCTTCCTGAACTTCTGGGTGGCCTGTTTTTCGTCTCCCACAGAGCCCGGAAGCTTTCCTCAAGCCTCTGGGAGGGCGAAAATGGCCTCCCCAAGCTTCGGAGGCTCTCTGGAAGCCAGAAACAGGCCCATTTTCGGCCTTCCCAAACTTCTGGGGGGCCTGTTTTTCGTCTTCCACAGAGCCCGGAGGCTTTCCTCAAGCCTCTGGGAGGGCGAAAATGGCCTCCCCAAGCTTCGGAGGCTCTCTGGAAGCCAGAAACAGGCCCATTTTCGGCCTTCCCAAACTTCTGGGGGGCCTGTTTTTCGTCTTCCACAGAGCCCGGAGGCTTTCCTCAAGCCTCTGGGAGGATGAAAATGGCCGCCCCGGGCTTCGGAGGCTCTCTGGAAGCCAGAAATGGGCCCATTTCCATCCTTCCCGAACTTCCGAAAACCCGTTTTTCACCTTCTCCAGAGTCCGGAGGCTTTCCTCAAGCCTCTGGGAGGGCGAAAATGGCCTCCCCAGGCTCCGGAGGCTCTCTGGAAGCCAGAAACAGGCCCATTTTCGGCCTTCCTGAACTTCTGGGTGGCCTGTTTTTCGTCTTCCACAGAGCCCGGAGGCTTTCCTCAAGCCTCTGGGAGGGCGAAAATGGCCTCCCCAAGCTTCGGAGGCTCTTTGGAAGCCAGAAACAGGCCCATTTTCGGCCTTCCTGAACTTCTGGGTGGCCGTTTTTCGCCTTCCACAGAGCCCGGAGGCTTTCCTCAAGCCTCTGGGAGGGCGAAAATGGCCTCCCCGGGCTCCGGAGGCTCTCTGGAAGCCAGAAACCGGCCCATTTTCGGCCTTCCCAAACTTCTGGGGGGCCTGTTTTTCGTCCTCCACAGAGCCCGGAGGCTTTCCTCAAGCCTCTGGGAGGGCGAAAATGGCCTCCCCAGGCTTCGGAGACTCTCTGGAAGCCAGAAACAGGCCCATTTTCAGCCTTCCCGAACTTCTGGGGGGCCTGTTTTTCGTCTTCCACAGAGCCCGGAGGCTTTCCTCAAGCCTCTGGGAGGGCGAAAATGGCCTCCCCGGGCTCCGGAGGTTCTCTGGAAGCCAGAAACAGGCCCATTTTCGGCCTTCCTGAACTTCTGGGGGGCCTGTTTTTCGTCTTCCACAGAGCCCGGAGGCTTTTCTCAAGCCTCTGGGAGGGCGAAAATGGCCTCCCCGGGCTCCGGAGGTTCTCTGGAAGCCAGAAACAGGCCCATTTTCGGCCTTCCTGAACTTCTGGGGGGCCTGTTTTTCGTCTTCCACAGAGCCCGGAGGCTTTCCTCAAGCCTCTGGGAGGGCGAAAATGGCCTCCCCGGGCTCCGGACGCTCTCTGGAAGCCAGAAACAGGCCCATTTTCGGCCTTCCTGAACTTCTGGGTGGCCTGTTTTTCATCTTCCACAGAGCCCGGAGGCTTTCCTCAAGCCTCTGGGAGGGCGAAAATGGCCTCCCCAAGCTTCGGAGGCTCTCTGGAAGCCAGAAACAGGCCCATTTTCGGCCTTCCCAAACTTCTGGGGGGCCTGTTTTTCGTCTTCCACAGAGCCCGGAGGCTTTCCTCAAGCCTCTGGGAGGATGAAAATGGCCGCCCCGGGCTTCGGAGGCTCTCTGGAAGCCAGAAACGGGCCCATTTCCATCCTTCCCGAACTTCCGAAAACCCGTTTTTCACCTTCTCCAGAATCCGGAGGCTTTCCTCAAGCCTCTGGGAGGGCGAAAATGGCCTCCCCAGGCTCCGGAGGCTCTCTGGAAGCCAGAAACAGGCCCATATTCGGCCTTCCTGAACTTCTGGGTGGCCGTTTTTCTCCTTCCACAGAGCCCGGAGGCTTTCCTCAAGCCTCTGGGAGGGCGAAAATGGCCTCCCCGGGCTCCGGAGGCTCTCTGGAAGCCAGAAACCGGCCCATTTTCGGCCTTCCCAAACTTCTGGGTGGCCTGTTTTTCGTCCTCCACAGAGCCCGGAGGCTTTCCTCAAGCCTCTGGGAGGGCGAAAATGGCCTCCCCAGGCTTCGGAGACTCTCTGGAAGCCAGAAACAGGCCCATTTTCAGCCTTCCCGAACTTCTGGGGGGCCTGTTTTTCGTCTTCCACAGAGCCCGGAGGCTTTCCTCAAGCCTCTGGGAGGGCGAAAATGGCCTCCCCGGGCTCCGGAGGCTCTCTGGAAGCCAGAAACGGGCCCATTTTCGGCCTTCCCGAACTTCTGGGGGGCCTGTTTTTCGTCTTCCACAGAGCCCGGAGGCTTTCCTCAAGCCTCTGGGAGGATGAAAATGGCCGCCCCGGGCTTCGGAGGCTCTCTGGAAGCCAGAAACGGGCCCATTTCCAGCCTTCCCGAACTTCTGGGGGGCCTGTTTTTCGTCTTCCACAGAGCCCGGAGGCTTTCCTCAAGCCTCTGGGAGGGCGAAAATGGCCTCCCCGGGCTCCGGAGGCTCTCTGGAAGCCAGAAACAGGCCCATTTTCGGCCTTCCTGAACTTCTGGGGGGCCTGTTTTTCGTCTTCCACAGAGCCCGGAGGCTTTCCTCAAGCCTCTGGGAGGGCGAAAATGGCCTTCCCGGGCTCCGGACGCTCTCTGGAAGCCAGAAACAGGCCCATTTTCGGCCTTCCTGAACTTCTGGGTGGCCTGTTTTTCGTCTTCCACAGAGCCCGGAGGCTTTCCTCAAGCCTCTGGGAGGTCGAAAATGGCCTCCCCGGGCTCCGGAGGCTCTCTGGAAGCCAGAAACAGGCCCATTTTCGGCCTTCCTGAACTTCTGGGTGGCCTGTTTTTCGTCTTCCACAGAGCCCGGAGGCTTTCCTCAAGCCTCTGGGAGGGCGAAAATGGCCTCCCCAAGCTTCGGAGGCTCTCTGGAAGCCAGAAACAGGCCCATTTTCGGCCTTCCCAAACTTCTGGGGGGCCTGTTTTTCGTCTTCCACAGAGCCCGGAGGCTTTCCTCAAGCCTCTGGGAGGGCGAAAATGGCCTCCCCAAGCTTCGGAGGCTCTCTGGAAGCCAGAAACAGGCCCATTTTCGGCCTTCCCAAACTTCTGGGGGGCCTGTTTTTCGTCTTCCACAGAGCCCGGAGGCTTTCCTCAAGCCTCTGGGAGGATGAAAATGGCCGCCCCGGGCTTCGGAGGCTCTCTGGAAGCCAGAAACGGGCCCATTTCCATCCTTCCCGAACTTCCGAAAACCCGTTTTTCACCTTCTCCAGAGTCCGGAGGCTTTCCTCAAGCCTCTGGGAGGGCGAAAATGGCCTCCCCAGGCTCCGGAGGCTCTCTGGAAGCCAGAAACAGGCCCATTTTCGGCCTTCCTGAACTTCTGGGTGGCCTGTTTTTCGTCTTCCACAGAGCCCGGAGGCTTTCCTCAAGCCTCTGGGAGGGCGAAAATGGCCTCCCCAAGCTTCGGAGGCTCTTTGGAAGCCAGAAACAGGCCCATTTTCGGCCTTCCTGAACTTCTGGGTGGCCGTTTTTCTCCTTCCACAGAGCCCGGAGGCTTTCCTCAAGCCTCTGGGAGGGCGAAAATGGCCTCCCCGGGCTCCGGAGGCTCTCTGGAAGCCAGAAACCGGCCCATTTTCGGCCTTCCCAAACTTCTGGGGGGCCTGTTTTTCGTCCTCCACAGAGCCCGGAGGCTTTCCTCAAGCCTCTGGGAGGGCGAAAATGGCCTCCCCAGGCTTCGGAGACTCTCTGGAAGCCAGAAACAGGCCCATTTTCAGCCTTCCCGAACTTCTGGGGGGCCTGTTTTTCGTCTTCCACAGAGCCCGGAGGCTTTCCTCAAGCCTCTGGGAGGGCGAAAATGGCCTCCCTGGGCTCCGGAGGTTCTCTGGAAGCCAGAAACAGGCCCATTTTCGGCCTTCCTGAACTTCTGGGGGGCCTGTTTTTCGTTTTCCCACAGAGCCCGGAGGCTTTTCTCAAGCCTCTGGGAGGGCGAAAAATGGCCTCCCCGGCTCCGGAGGTTCTCTGGAAGCCAGAAACAGGCCCATTTTCGGCCTTCCTGAACTTCTGGGGGGCCTGTTTTTCGTCTTCCACAGAGCCCGGAGGCTTTCCCTCAAGCCTCTGGGAGGGCGAAAATGGCCTCCCCGGGCTCCGGACGCTCTCTGGAAGCCAGAAACAGGCCCATTTTCGGCCTTCCTGAACTTCTGGGTGGCCTGTTTTTCGTCTTCCACAGAGCCCGGAGGCTTTCCTCAAGCCTCTGGGAGGGCGAAAATGGCCTCCCCGGGCTCCGGAGGCTCTCTGGAAGCCAGAAACAGGCCCATTTTCGGCCTTCCTGAACTTCTGGGTGGCCTGTTTTTCGTCTTGCCACAGAGCCCGGAGGCTTTCCTCAAGCCTCTGGGAGGGCGAAAATGGCCTCCCCAAGCTTCGGAGGCTCTCTGGAAGCCAGAAACAGGCCCATTTTCGGCCTTCCCAAACTTCTGGGGGGCCTGTTTTTCGTCTTCCACAGAGCCCGGAGGCTTTCCTCAAGCCTCTGGGAGGGCGAAAATGGCCTCCCCAAGCTTCGGAGGCTCTCTGGAAGCCAGAAACAGGCCCATTTTCGGCCTTCCCAAACTTCTGGGGGGCCTGTTTTTCGTCTTCCACAGAGCCCGGAGGCTTTCCTCAAGCCTCTGGGAGGATGAAAATGGCCGCCCCGGGCTTCGGAGGCTCTCTGGAAGCCAGAAACGGGCCCATTTCCATCCTTCCCGAACTTCCAAAAACCGTTTTTCACCTTCTCCAGAGTCCGGAGGCTTTCCTCAAGCCTCTGGGAGGGCGAAAATGGCCTCCCCAGGCTCCGGAGGCTCTCTGGAAGCCAGAAACAGGCCCATTTTCGGCCTTCCTGAACTTCTGGGTGGCCTGTTTTTCGTCTTCCACAGAGCCCGGAGGCTTTCCTCAAGCCTCTGGGAGGATGAAAATGGCCACCCCGGGCTTCGGAGGCTCTCTGGAAGCCAGAAACGGGCCCATTTCCATCCTTCCCGAACTTCCGAAAACCCGTTTTTCACCTTCTCCAGAGTCCGGAGGCTTTCCTCAAGCCTCTGGGAGGGCAAAAATGACCTCCCCAGGCTTCGGAGACTCTCTGGAAGCCGGAAACAGGCCCATTTTCAGCCTTCCCGAACTTCTGGGTGGCCTGTTTTTCGTCTTCCACAGAGCCCGGAGGCTTTCCTCAAGCCTCTGGGAGGGCGAAAATGGCCTCCCCGGGCTCCGGAGGCTCTCTGGAAGCCAGAAACAGGCCCATTTTCGGCCTTCCTGAACTTCTGGGTGGCCTGTTTTTCGTCTTCCACAGAGCCCGGAGGCTTTCCTCAAGCCTCTGGGAGGGCGAAAATGGCCTCCCTAAGCTTCGGAGGCTCTCTGGAAGCCAGAAACGGGCCCATTTCCGACCTTCTCGAACTTTCGAAAACCCATTTTTTGCCTTCTCCAGAGTCCAGAGGCTTTCCTCAAGCTTTCAGGGGGATGAAAACAGCCTCCCCAGGCTCCGGAGGCTCTCTGGAAGCCAGAAACAGGCCCATTTCCGGCCTTCCCATTTTTCTCCCTCCCTGAGCCTCCGCGCAGAAACTGCACAAACCTTCATCCAAAACAGGCCGTGTGGGGATTCTTGGGAAGGGCGGGGAGGGGTGGGCGAGGCCAGCCAAGAGTGGGGTTTGCACAGAATCTTAGCTAAGGACTCTCCCGCACCCCCAGGAGCTCATTTTGATCAGAAGGCAGCACAACAAGCAACAGATGGAAACTAACCAAGGAGAGAAGCAGCCTAGAACTAAAGGAGAAATTTCCCAACCGTGAGAACAGTTAACCAGTGGAACGTCTCATCTCCAGAAGTTGTGGGTGCTCCAAATGCTGGAGGATAATTACGAAGAAACTGGACAGACAGTTTGTCTGAAATAGGATAGGGTCTCCTGCTCGAGCAAGGGGTTAGTCTAGAAAACCTCCAGGGTCTCTCCCAACTCTTATTATTTTGTGTTCTATATGCCACGAGCAAAGGCTGCAATTATTTTCTCTGCTTTTCCTCTCCATCCGCTTCCTCTGACGATCCCAAATTTTAATCCCCTCTCCTTCCCTACTTTAACGTTTATTTTTCTACAAACTTCGAGGCTGACAATGTACTTCAAACATTCCTTCCCTACCCTGCAATTCATCTTAAGAGCATTTACAGAGCCAATCACCGCTTGTAACCTTGGCTTGTAAACTGGAGACGACTCGTAATTTTTTGCCTATATAAGTCCAGGTCCTGCAGTACTGATTTTTCCCTGCCCCTCTAAATATATATATATATATATATATGTATAAAACAGCACAATGGCACTGCAGGGAATCACATCTTCCTGCGGGAGAGAAAAATGACTCCTATATATCATTTGCTTTCAATAATGTAAATATGCAGTTCATTTAGTGCCCGTTCAAAGTTGCAATGGCATTGAAAAAGGGGACTTACGAACCGTTTTTCACACTGACAACCTGTGATGACCCGGAGTGTAACACAAACGTAACAAAATCCAAAACGTAAATAAATGTCCTTTAATGCCTCCAACTTGGCCCCACTGTTCAATAATTCTCAGTTGGAGATAAAACGTCCTCAAAAATAGTCTTCAAAAGAAAGCAAGACAATCCAAATTTAATGAGCAAATAGAAGTGAAATTAAAAAAAACCAACCAAACAAACTACAATGAAGGAAATTCCACAACGGACCAGGATAAGTAATTACCAAATTCAAGGAGATAACAAGGCACGGTCTGTTGGAAGGACGCCAACCAAGATAACTTCAGCCCAAAATAAAACATCTTTTGCTTCTGACAATGCTGTGTAGTAATCGTCTCTCTTATATAACTAGTCTCCCCAGCTACAACCAATGAGGGGGATCATGGCCGCTTCCTCTTTCGCAAGCCAAGTTATTCCCTTCTCCGTTTCTCCCTGCGTGTCCTAGGATGCAGAGGGGATGGGCCTGGTTTTTTCTCTGACTGCCCAGCTGGCCTCTGCCCTTCCCCGGCCTCCTCCACAACCTCCGGAGCCGCACCTTCATTCTCTGCCAGCTGTTCCTCCTCTCCCTCAGAGTCCGACTCTAACAAGGGCATGACACAACCTTTGCAGCGTTCTCCATGGTCACGTGATCACAATTTGGATGGTTGATAACTGGTTTGTATTTATGACAGTCGCAGCGTCCCGGGTTCCCCTGATCCCTTTTTGTGACGTTCCAACAAGCAAAATCAAGCAAAGGGGGAAACCAGATTCACTTAACAACTGCAATGATTCACTTAACAACGGTGGCCAGAAAAGTTGTAAAAATGGGGCAAAACTCACTAAACAAATGTCTCACTTAGCAACCTAAATTTTGGGCTCAATTATTGTTGTATGTTGAGGACTACCTGTATTTAAAGTAGTGCATGTTCAGAAGATGTGGAGAGTCCTAGCCTGTAGAATTGCCAAGAATTGGACACGACTGAATGGCTAAGTTCGTCATCATCATCATCAAAAATATTTCACGAGAAGAGTCCTCTACTCTTCTATTTGTAGCAGAATACTTTATGCCATCAGACTCGAAATTCTAGACCTAGAAAACCTAGAACTACGGCGCCTTTGGTCCGATTTAAGTATAGCATATAAAATCATACATTGCAATGTCCTACCTGTCAATGAATACATCAGCTTCAACCATAACAACACAAGAGCAAACAATAGATACAAACTCAAGGTTAACTGCACCAAACTTGATTGCAGGAAATACGACTTCAGCAACAGAGTGGTCAATGTCTGGAATACTCTACCTGACTCTGTGGTTTCTTCCCCAAACCCCAAAAACTTTAACCTTAGACTGTCTACTATTGACCTCACCCCTTTCTAAGAGGTCTGTAGGGGGCGTGCATAAGCACACCAATCGTGCCTACTGTCCCTGTCCTATTGTTTTTTTTAATTCGTATCCATTTCATGTATTCATAACCATCTTTATACGTACACCTGTTATCTAATACTTGCTTGACAAATAAATAAATAAAATAATAATAATTAAACTATCCACTATTGACCTCACCCCATTCCTAAGAGGTCTGTAAGGGGCGTGCATAAGCGCACAATCGTGCCTACCATCCCTGTCCTAATGTCCCCATTTATTCGTATCTATTTCCTGTATTCATGCTCAAGTTTATTTTTATATCTATTACCTTGCAAGCAATTGACAAATCAAATAAATAAAATAAAATAAAATCATCATCATCAGATATATTTAAATATGTTATTTGACTATAATATACTTTGCTTTATTAATCACTCCCTTTTTAAAAATCTGTTTATGCATTGGTTAGATTTAACTCTGCCCGTCCTCCAAATCAGTGTTTTTCAACCTTGGCGTCTGGTTTGGACAACTTGGGGACTTCAACTCCCAGAATTCCCCAGCCAGCATTTTGTGGGCTTTCCAGAATTCCCCAGCCAGCTTCTAGACCAGTGTTTCTTCACCTAATAAATCCCTCAGACATCATTGATTGCATTTCCACCCAATCTGTAGCAGATATCAAAAGGCAGCACAGACCCTTTGTGGGTTTTTTTTTGCAACTTTTTACGCTTACTGTACAGTTCTTTAGTGACATCTGGTGGCTAATTCAAGACCCGCATTCCAGAGTGAAGTCAGAAGAACAGAAGAACAGAGTTGGAAGGGACCTTGTAGGTCATCTAGTCCAACCCACCCACCCACCCAAGCAGGAGATCCTACACCATTTCTGACAGATGGCAGGCCAGTCTCTTCTTGAAGGCTTCCAGTGATGAAGCTCCCACAACTTCCTAAGGCTGTTCCACTGGTTGATTGTTCTCACTGTCATAAAGTTTCTCCTTGTTTCCAAGTTGAATCTCTCCTTGTTCAGTTTCCATCCATTATTCCTTGTCTGGCTTACAGGCGCTTTAGAAAATAGCTTGACCTCCTCCCTCCTCTCTGTGGCAGCCGCTCAAATATTGGAAGACTGCTCTCCTGTCTCCCCTGGTCCTTCTCTTCATAAGACCAGACAAGCCCAGTTCCTGCAACCGTTCTTCATATGTTTTAGTTTCCAGTTCCCTGTTCTGACCCAAACCTGATTCCAAGAGAGCAAACACAAGATAAAGGCAGCAGCACAACCTTTTAATGTTTCATCTATGCATCCTGTTTCTTCACAGATGAAAGGCTGCTTCCAACTAATTAGCTCCGACAAGAAAGAGCCTTGCCAAGTTTTTGCAAGGCTGCCACAAAACAACAGATAAGAAATATTTTACAACACAACAGTCTTCAAATATCAACTGTAATGTCCATGAGGCTGAGTGTCAAAACGTCTTTGCTTCCTGCAAAGAACATCCAATTCATAGCTGGCTTTTATGCTCTTGAGGGAGGGGCCATTACCTTGCAGCCTTACTCCCAAGTCACCTGTGCTATGTAATTGTTCTTTCCTCCAAGTAATCCTTTGTGCACGTGCACTTGGCACAGGCTCCTTGGGAACCTCCTCATCGCTGCTGCCAGCCCCCACAATCTCTGAAGGCAGCAATCCACTCCCTAATGGTCCTGGCCCCTCACCTGAGTCCTCGCTCTCCTCCGCTCTCCGCACCTGCTGCCGGTTAACCACAACATCCCCTCATCATCCGTGTTGCTCTTCAAATCAATAGCAAACTCTGTTGTTTTGACCATATCTTCTGGATCTGCTGTGCAAAGCCCCTGAAGGCAGGACAGGAAGCAATGGGTGGAAACTAATCAAGGAGAGAAACAACCTGGAACTAAGGAGAAAGTTCCTCACGGGGAGAGCGATCAACCAATGAAAGAGCTTACATCCAGAAGTTGTGGGTGCTCCATCACTGGAGGTTTTCCAGAAGAGATTGGACAGACATTTGTCTGGAATAGTATAGGGTCTCTGCTTGTGTAGGGGGTTGGACTGGAAGACCTCCAGGCTCCCTTCCAACTCTACGATTCTGTTATTCTGTTATCCCTTTTTAGAAGGGATAAGGGCCCTTGATGGCCTGTTCAAATCAGAGATCTCCCCTTCAAATTGGATGTTCAGGGTTGAGGTTAAACTGGTTAATCCTGAGCTGAAGTGAGCTGCAGGTCCCATCTCAGAGTTGATCGAAAGCAGTCAGCATTGTTCTCCCCCAAACTGGCTTAAGGAATAACCAAATAACAGAGTTGGAAGGGACCTTGGAGGTCTTCTAGTCCAGCCCCCTGCTCAAGCAGGAAATCCTATATACCATTTCAGACAAATGGATTTTTCCAGTGTTGGAGCATTTACAACTTCTGGAGTCAAGCCGTTCCATTGATTTATTGTTCTCTCAGTCAGGAAATGTCTCCTTATGTCCAGGTTGCTTCTCTCCTTGATTAGTTTCCACCCATTGCTTCTTGTCCTGCCTTCTGGTGCTTTGGAGAATAGCTTGACTCCCTCTTCTTTGAGGCAGCCCCTCAAATATTGGAAAACTGCTATCATTTCTCCCCTAGTCCTTCTTTTCATCAAATGAGACATATCCAGGGGTGGGATTCTACCAATTCGCACCTATTCGCTAGAACCGGTTGTTAACATTCTAAGCAGTTCGGAGAACCGGTTGTTAGAAGAAATTACTGACCTAATCCTGTAAGGAAGGCAGGAAGGAAACATTCTGGTGTTGCTTACAGAAACTGCCTCTCCGTTAACCCTTATTACATTCTTGGCAGGACTAGACTTCCTGTCTCAGGAACTTCTCTGGAGTTTCTTTCCCCTCCTTTGCTGGTACTTTGCTTGTGTGGAGGGACCATTCAAAGTTACAATGGCACTAAAAAAAGTGACTTATGATGTGAGTGATGTTGAGTTGGCCACACCCAGCCAGTCACATGACCACCAAGCCACACCCACCAACTAAGCCACGCCCACAGAACCGGTTGTTAAAAAATTGAATCCCACCCCTGGACATACCCAATTCTAGCAATCATTCTTTATATGTTTTTAGCCTCCTAATCCTCTTCGTTGCTCTTCTCTGCACTCTTTGTAAACATCTTTTTTACATCCTGGAGACCAGAACTGGATGCCGTATTCCAAGTGTGGCCTTACCAAGGGATTATAAAGTGGTATTAACACTTCAGATGGTTTTGATAAGGATGCAAGCAGGACTACCCGACTCTGTAGCAGCATTGCTCCCTATGGCACCCGTCTGGTAAACTCGCAAGATTCGTTTTCTTTGCTGTTTCTGATCTAGACTTCCCAAGATCATGAAGCAGACTCCTCGTACCGATAAAACCCCTTTTATTTAGGGTTAAAGGGAATTCCTCTCCAGCCAAGTCCCGGCAAACCTTCTTTCATGAGATTTCACAATGACAGACCTTTATCGGACTTGGAGAGTTGCCAGGCCGATATCTTCCAAACGCCACTCTGTAGCAGCAATTACTTGGCAAGACGTCAGGAACCAAGGGCCTTGGTGGTGCAGGCTGTTAATCATCTAGCACTTAATGCAAGCTGCCTGCAATTAGTGCAGGTTCGAATCCCACCAGGCTCAAGGTTGACTCAGCCTTCCATCTTCTCGGGGTAGGTAAACTGAGGACCCAAGACTGTTGGGGGTAATAAGCTGACTTTGTAAAAATGCCGCTTGGGGGGGCCAAAATGCCCTAGTAATAAGCAGGCATATACACTTAGCATGGTGCTCCATAGATTGTAAGCCGCCCTGAATCTCCAGAGAAGGGCGGCATATAAATGCAAATTAAAAAAAAACAAACAGATCTAATGAATTGAACTGTCTCCTGAAAAAACCCCCTCCCCCTTTCACTCCTCTTTTATTCCCTATGGGAGGGGCCATTCACCGTCCACCTGAGCCTTTACTCCCGAGTCAACCTATGTTCCTTAGTTGTTCCCTTCTTCTGGCAGCTCTGTGCATGGGCACACTGAGAACAGGCTCCAGCTGTTCTTCTTCCCCACTGATCTCCAACTCTGAAGGCAGCTGATAACTGTCATAGCCCCATCTCTGCCTCCGACACAGAGCCTTCGTCTGAGGCTTCCCTAGACTGCAGGACTGGCCCAGGTTCCTCCCCAACCTCTTTACTGTCTGGGTCTGCCAGCAGCTCTGCTGGCCATTGACGGGCCCCAACAGCCATGTACATATATACATCCGAATTAGACTATGTTGTTTCTCTGTGTCAAATAATACATGTGGGTACATGCATAGTTTTGTATTTATTTATTTGTTTAGTCGTGTTTATGTAGAGTATATTGGAGGTGGTGACCTTTTGAGAGCTGTAGGCCAAGAAATTTCATTTTAATGTATGCCGATTAGTGTACGTTCAAAGTGACAATAAAATTATTTATTCTTATTCAACTCAAGGGCATCAGGACCAGTTGCCCTCTTTGAATGTGGCCTCCAGCTTTTTTTAATCTGTTGAGCCAGGTCTTCCCATTTGCTGGTAGTCCTCGACTTACGACCACAATGGAGCCCAAAATTTCTGCTGCTGAGACATTTGTTGAAGTGTATTTTGTCCTATTTTAATGGCCTTTTTTGCCGTACTTGTAAATGAATCACTCCAGTCATTAAGTTTGGGACACGGTTGTTAAGTGAAATCTGGCTTCCCCGTTGACTTGACTTGTCAAAAGGTCACAAAAGGGGATGACGTGACCCCAGGACAATGCAACCCGTCAGAAATACGAGTCAGTTGCAAAGCATTTGAATTTTGATCCTGTGACCATGGAGCTACTTCAGTGGTTGTTAAGTGTGGAAAGTGGTCATAATAAGTCACTTTTTCCAGTGCTGTTGTTACTTCAACCAGTCCTTAAATGAACTGTTGTAAGTCGAGGACTACCTGTGTTTTTCAAAGGACACCATATTGTTTGTGGGGGGACACTTGACTGATTTGCAGCAAATAGATAAACAGATAACAGATAATCAGAGTTGGAGGGGATCTTGTAGGTCATCTAGTCCAACCCCCTACCTAAGCGGGAGACCCTACACCATTTCTGACAGATGGCAGTCCAGTCTCTTCTTGAAAGTCTCAACTGGTGAAACTCCCACAACTTCCAGGGGAGACAGGATAGCAGCCTTCCAATATTTGAGGGGCTGCCACAAGAGAGGAAGGGGCCAAGCTATTTTCCAAAGCACCCGAAGGCCAGACAAGGAATAATGGATGGAAACTGAACAAGGAGAGATTCAACCTGGAAATAAGGAGAAACTTTCTGACAGTGAGAACAATCAACCAATAGAACAGAAGTTGCCCTTGGAAGTTGTGGGAGCGCCATCACTGGAGGCTTTCAAGAAGAGACTGGACTGCCATCTGTCAAAAATGGTGTAGGGTCTCCTGCTTGGGCAGGAGAGTGGACTAGATGACCTACAAGGTCCCTTCCAACTCTTGATTATCTGTTATCTGTTATTGTCTGTTATCTGTTATCTAAGGGCAACGTTAAGCCAGATTGTATCGTGCAATGACGAATTCTTGAAAATGAATGTATTGCGTGTCAAGGGGAAAAGGAGGAAATGCAAGTGGCATATAGAGAGATGGGGAGGGGGGGGATGAGAACACACAGAGGAGCACGTGCACCTTGGTGGAATGTTTACTAAAGGCAGGGAGATCAAAGGAACGTTAAGACATACAAAGGCTGCTAAGGGGATAAACAACAGAATGGCGTCTGTGGTAAGGAACCAACCTTTGCCAAGAGGAGTGAAGATATCGGTGTGTAAGATTGTGCTTCTGGCCACTTCAGAAGTGAGACTTTCTGTGCCCCTCCCCCCCCTCCCCCCAGCGATCTCTGGCACCACGGGCCCTTTGCTATCCAGGGTGGCCCCCATGGGCCAGGTCTAAGCACTCTGCAGGCTGGATCCGGCCCACAGGCCTTGAGTTTGACACCCCTGGTATAAGGGTCTCCTGCTCGAGCAGGGGGTTGGACTAGATGACCTCCAAGGTCCTTTCCAACTCTGTTATTCTGTTGTTGTGGTTGTTAAGTCGAGGACTAACTGTGTAACAACTAAAACTATTCTATCAGATGCCGGAAGAGGGAATAATATGAGATAGACAACTGAGGAAATCAAGGTTTGATTTTAGGGGATCTTCAGAGAGAGGGAGGGGGGGAGAGGTGGAGAGGAAGAAAGAGGGAGAGGGAGGGAGAGGGGGAGAGGGAGAAGAGAGGGAGAGAGGAGGGAGAGGGAGAGAGAAGGGGAGAGGGAGGGAGGGGACAGAGAGGGAAGGAGAGGGAGGAGAGAGGGAGAGGGAGGGAAAGAGAGGGAGAAGGACAGGGGGGAGAGGGGGAGAGGGAGAGAAAAGGTGAGGGGGAAGGAGTGTGGGGGAGAGGGAGAGAGTGGAAGGGAGAGTGAGAAAGTGAGAGAGGAACAGGAGGGAGTGAGGAGAGAGGGAGGGAGAGGAGAGGGAAAGGGAGAGAGGGAGGGAAAGGGAGGACAGAAAGAGAGAGGGGGAGAGGAGGGAGAGAGGAGAGAGGGAGGGGGAGGGAGAGGAGGGAAGGGGAGAAAGGGAGGGAGAGGGCTGGAGAGAGAGGGAGGACAGAGGGAGAGAGGGGGAGAGAAGGAGGGAGAGGGAGGGAGGGAGGGGAGGGAGAGAGAGACAGGGCAGGAGGGAGAGAGAAGGGGAAGGGAGGGAGGGGGAGGAGAAAGCGAGAGGGGAGAGGGAGAGGGGGGAGGGAAAGGGAGAGGGAGAAGGACAGAGGGACGGGGGGAGGGAGAGGGAGAAAAGGTGAGGGGAAGGATGAGAGGGGGGAGAGAGAGGGAGGGAGGGAGGGAGGGAGAAGAAGTTAAAGGAAAAGGCAGTGCATATAAAGCCACTTATGGACATGATGGAAACAAGGAAGGAAGGAAAGGCAGAGCGGACAGTGTCGCTGTAGCCCAAGTTCAGTTCATTTCTTTTCTCTTAGCTCCAGGTTTTGTTATGGTTACTGCTTATCTCAAAAGAAAGGGGTGTGATTTGTGGTTAGGTAGGCACGAATGCATGCACAGGCAGTCCTCGACTTACAACCATTCATTTGGTGACCGAAGTTACAGCAGCACTGAACGAAGGGACTTATGACCATTTTTCACACTTATGACCATTGCAGCATCATAGTCAGTCACGTAATTGGGATGCTTGGCAACTGACTCACATTTATGACCGTTGCAGTGTCCTGGGGGGGGGGTTCACGTGATCCCCTTTTGGGACCTTCTGACAAGCAAAGTCGGGGGGGAGGAGCCAGATTCACTTAACAACCATGTGACTTACTTAACAACTGCAGTGATTCACTTAAGAACTGTACAAGGAAGGTCATCAAATGGGGCAGAACTCAACTCAACAAATGTCTCGCTTAGCAACCAGAAACATTGGGCTCAATTGCGGTCATTTAGTCGAGGACTACCTCCATAAAGATAAGTCTTCGATTTATGACAACGGAGACCCAAAACTTGCACTGCTAAGCAAGGCAGCTGTTAACGGGGATTGCGCTCCATTTTACGACTTTTTCTGCCAGGGTGGGTAAGCAAATCACAACAGTCAATCATGCAGTCATTAAGAGAAACTGGTTTCCCCCCCATTCACTTTGCCGGTTGGAAGATGGCTGAGGTTACAAATGATCATGTGTCCCAATGATGGGATTCAAAACATTTTTATTACCAGTTCTATGGGCGTGGCTTGGTAGGCGTGGTGTGGCTTGGTGGGCGTGGCTTAGTGGGCGTGACTTGGTGGGCGTGGCAGGGGAAGGATACTGCAAAATCCCCCTTCCCTCCCCACTCCTGGGGGGAAGGTTATTGCAAAATCCCCATTGCTTCCTCACCCCACTAACCTGCTTTCCAGCTCCGTTCTCCTGTGCAGGGCAACCACAGGAGACCCAGCCAATCAGCTGGGACTCAATGGGAGGCAGAGAAGAGATGGGGGCGGGGCCAGTCAGAGGTGGGATTGGCCGGTTCTCCGAACTACTCCAAATTTCCGCTACCAGTTCTCGAGAACTGGTCAGAACCGGCTGAATACCACCTCTGCAACCATCCTGAGTACAAGCCAGTTGCCAAGCCTCTGAATTTGAACCATGTGACCACAAGGAAGCTGCAATGGTCATTAAGTGCAAAAACAATCCGAAGCCATTTTTTTACAATGCTGTCATTTTTACATTTTTACAAGTTCGGTCACTAAACGGAGGGTTGTAACTCGACGCCTGCCTGGACATCCTGACTACCATATTAGCAAAGCATTCGATGATGTGTTTGAGGTCACATTTTGGGAAGATCTGTTTCAATTGTGAGCCGGACAGGATAGGATAATTAAAAAAGACACACAGCCGAGCCCAGAATAAAAAACACGGATTATTGGACTATAAATCCTTCCATTTCCCCACCATCCAGTCAGAGCTGAAGAAGCTTCTTGGATGAGAAGTGAGACATCTTCAAAAGAAAATGTTAGGGTTTACTTAAGAACCCAAACGGTTGGTTTACCATATATGGCTGTAAACCATGATGTCTCATTGCAATTATTGAAGCCAGGATCCTGATTGGCTGCAAGAAGCAGGCTTACTATAAAGCAGGAAGCCTCTCTCCATTGCTGTATTTGAGCTCTGGTGTTGCTATTTTGCTTGCTGATTATCCTGGTTATAGTTTCTATTGTATTGACTGCTTAACTGTGTATGACTTATTGAACTACTGCTTGACATTGAATATTGGACTGTGCCTATATCTTGTATATATAAAACCTTTACCTTTATACCCTTGACCTTCTGTGGTTGTGTAACTTGGTGAACATTGCTACATCTTTGCACACTGCCTTCGTTTGTTGCGTAATCCTTGTTACCAAGGACGCTCTGCTAATACTTATCAGAAAAAAAATCAAAAAGTCCACAGTTGCCTCCTGAAAAAGAAGGCACCTTTTGGGACAACCAGGGCCTGGATGGCTGAGAATCTCTACCGACTTTTCTTTTCCAATTGGAAAGAGGCACCAGGTATCAGATTTTCATTGAAAAAAAAATAGAGTTGCAAGGAAGTGCTGCAAGGAAAGTTTGCAAATTGTCAAAGGAAAAAAAAAAAAAAAGGGAGGGTTGGGGAGGAAAAGTAGCTTATACTCAAAAAGAGGCCAAATTAAAATCCGGAATTAACTGTGCTTTGGGTAAGGCTGTAAAAAGCAAAAGGCGCTTTTGGCTTTCACCGCAAGTTAATGGCTCCCCTTTTTAGTCTGGCTTGCTCAGACCCCAATTAGAAGCGTGGGTCCATTTCTAAGGCATCGTCCTTGAAGGATTCGGAGAATGGTGCGGTGGCCTAGAGGTGGCGCTCTCGCCTCACAATCAGGCTGTGAGTTCAATCCTAGGTAAAGGCAGATTATTTCTCTCTCTCTCTCTGGGCACACTGAGAATAGATCTACTGAACAAAACTCTGCATTGGCAACAGGAAGGGTATCCGGCCATTAAAACCCTCAGCTAGACTCCACTCCCCAAGGGATTATAGGGTCGCAAGGGATTATGGGGTTATGTTCTGACCCAACATGGTTCCAAGAGAGCAAACACCAGACAAAGGCAGCAGCCTTCACCTTTTAAGGTTTCATCCATGAATTCTGTTTCTTCACAGATAAAAGGCTGCTTCCAACTAGTTTAGCTCTGACAAGAAAGAGCCTTGCCAAATTGTTTTTCAAGGCTGCCAAAAACCCACAGATAAGAAATAGTTTACAAGCGTTTTCAAATACTAACTATAATGTCCACGAGGCTGAGTTTCAGAGCGTCTTTGCCTTCTGCAAAGAACGCTTCTTCAAACCTGGCTTTTATCCTCTTCAGGGAGGGGCCATTACCTTGCAGCCTTACTCCCGAGTCGTCCATGCTGTTGTAGCTGCTCTTTCCTGCGAGCAGCCCTTGCACGCGTGCACTTGGCACAGGCTCCTCGGGAACCTCCTCATCACTGCTGTCAGCCCTCACAATCTCCGAAGGCAGCAGTCCACTCCCTGATGGTCCTGGCCCCTCATCTGAGTCCTCGCTCTCCTCAGCCGTCCGCACCTACTGCTGGCTGAACCACAACAGGTTAAAAAGATGATGATTCTTGAAGGATTCAGAGGCTGAGGTTGATCCAGGGACTATAAGCCAAATTCTGTAATGACTGAAGTTGGAGGTTTAGCCTGAGGAACGAAATGACTGCTCTTTTCCAATTAACAGAACAATATCGCGCAGGACCTGTAGCTGTTCCAGAAGGGAAGACATAAAGGAACGGTTCAGGAAGGCGAGTTCCCAATAGGTTGTTTAAAAACAACACAAAAATCCATTCAACAGCGGAATCGGTGACCCTGAATAATTGTGGCCTCCCCAGAGGCTGGAGATCCCTCCAAGTCAGGATTGTTCAACCTTGGCACCTTTTTGAAGACTTCAATTCCCAGAATTCCCCAACCAGCATGTTTCATTCAGATTTCTAAGAAGCTCCGGATAAGTTTGAAAGAAATTTCAGCTCCATGGAAAAATACAGACGTCTCCAGGCTGATGGTAGTAGGCTGTGTGGATTCACGCACAACGAAAGCTGATGAGCTGTTTTAACCAAGGTGGTATGGCTGGTTGGGGGATTCTGGGAGTCGAAGTCCACAAGTCTGCCAAGGTCGGAAGCTCCCGGTCTAAATGTTCTAATTGGGGTCCTGGCACTGAATGGGACTTCACTGGATGCTTCAACTCTATGGAGGCTTTTAAAACATCCTTGAAGTTTCTTATCTAGCTTCATACAGAATAACAAAGAGTTGGAAGGGACCTTGGAGGTCTTCTAGCCCAACCCTCCGCTCAAGCCATTCCTGCCAGGTTTTTCAACTTATTTTGCCTTCACCTTGCTCAGAATGGTGACTTATTAATGATTCCAATTCTATTTCAATTTCCTGTCCAAATCAATGTTTCCGTTAGGCCTGGAGAGAACGGAGGGCCACTGTGAGCTGAAGCCCCATGTTATCTATACCCAATGCTGCTAAACCCAGTCATGGAAATCTCCAGGCCACGATGTGGTTTCACAAAAACCAAAAATTTGTTCGGGTCAAATGCTTTTTTAACCGCACCACACATTATTATTCAAAGCATCTGCACACAGAATAGTCGTCCTCAACAAAACAACTGAGTCCCGATTTTTTTGTGGCTAAGTAAAAGATTTGTTAGCTGACTTTTGTACTATTTTAGGACCTCTTGTGCCACGGTTAAGTGAATCCCCGCAGCGGTTGAATTACTAACAGGGCTGTTAAGTGAATCGAACTTCCCCCGTTGATTTTGCTTGTAAGGTGGTCGCAAAAGGGGATCACATCACCCCGGGACACTGCAACTGTCATAAGTAGGAATTTGTTTCCAAGCATCCAAATTTTGATCACATTATGGGGAGGCAACCAGTTGTGTGAAAATGGTCACTTTTTCCTCAGTGCCGTTGAACGGTCACTAAATGAACTGCTATAAGTCGAGGACTACCTGTAGTGGATTCATCTTGCTTTATGGTTTAATAAGCCTATCTTCCTCAAAATAATATGAGGAAAAGCAAGCCCCCAAAAGCGGAAATGGGAACATTTTCAGCACGAAAATGGTCTCCTGAGCTAAAAGCCAACCCGATATTCTGGATTTGAATAGCCATGGAGCAGCTTCTCTCCCCTTCAGCCAATTATACCTCAACCTGTCTCTCAATCATACAAATTCATTTATTAGATCTGTATGCCAGTCACTTTGCTACCCAGAGGAAGTCTATATTGGGGTAAATAGGTAAGCTATTTTCCAATTTAATTTACATCCAGTTTACAGGTAGTCCTTGATTTGTGACCCCAATGGAGCCCAACATTTATGTTGCCAAGCGAGACGGTTGTTGTTGGGCCTCATTTCATTTTTTTTTGCCACAGCCGTTAAGTGAGACATTAAGTGAGACATTGCAGCGGTTAAAGTTAGTCACACGGTTGTTAAGTGTATCTGGCTTCCCCCTTGATTTTGCCTGTCAGGCGGCCACTAAAGGGGATCACGTGGCCCTGGGACACCGCATCCATCAGTAACTATGAGTCAGTTGCCAAGCGCCCGAATTTTGTTCGCGTGACCATGGGGATGCTGCAACTGTCGCAGGTATGAAAAACGGTCCCAAGTCACTTTTTCCAGCGTTGCTAAGCGAACTTTGTTAAGTTAAGGACTCCTTATCATTCTTCAAATTTAAAATAAAAAAGCACCCAGGAGAACAAGGACGAGAGAGGATGGTTTTTGTAAGGAATGAAATTTATTCCAATTTCAAACAATTTATTCAGGAGAAAGCTATGAAAATCAATTTTCCATCAGGTACTTCTAAAATAAGGAGGGTCAGCACCCAGCAGATGAACGAATTCAAGTGTTCCGAGAAACCCAGTCTCTGCCTCCTCCTCCTCCTCGCCGTCGGGAGTGCGAGACAGGAACACAGGGGGGGGGGGGGGAATACCAATCCCGGGCCACGAAATTCCAAATCCCCTCCTTTGCCCACCCCGCCCCCCCACGTGTTAACACCACATGCAAGTTCAAAATGACAAAAAAAGGTTTTTAAAAACAACATTTTTATATTCTTTTTAAATAGGATGTTTAAATGTTATTCTTTTTTTTAAATCAGGTTCTCTGTTTATAATATACTAGTATAACCAAATAATTTTTCACCACACTGGTACTTGTAAAAGTGTCTCTGGTACTAAAGAAAAGAATGGGCATTGGCACAAAACCATGTAATGCTTCTCTTTTTTCTTCTTTAAAATTAAAAAAAAAAGAAAAGAAAAAGTATACAACGTACGCACACGCACACAGAGAGTACTGAATTACAGACTTGAAACCTCGGATGGTGAACTCAGCCTTCCTTTCCGGTCAAGCACGATCCTACACTCCCCTCCCCCCCCAAAAAAGTAGCTATAAAATGTGTTTGGAGGGAGGGACACACGATAAAAAGGCAAAAAGCAGGTGGAGAATTCAATCCCAAGGGGAGACTGTTGGAAGGGGAGGGGGGGGGAGGCAGCTGCCGGTCGGGTAGGCCCACCGTCGCAAAGTCCCCGCCGTCTCGTCCCGTCCCCCCCCTGAAGGAAATGGAATGGTGTGTTTTGGCAATCCTCTTTCCGCCTACAGTCTGACAAAGTGTGCGAGCAGGCTAGTGCGTCTTCAGTAGGATTCTGACTTTTTTTTGTCTTTGTTTTCTTCATATAAAGTGCACTGTGAACAAGAACATGGTCAGACTGCTCCCCTGTCTTAAAACTTTGGCTGCCTCCGCCAGGCGCAGGCCCGATGATTCCAAGGCCCCGCCGGTCTTTTTTTTCTTTCGGGGGTCATCTGGAACCTCGACCAGTTCCCATCATCCCAGCCAACGGAAGAGGAACGCTGCGATGGGAGAGGAAGGTTGGCACGCTCCTGAGCAGAAACCCCCCCGGGGTGGGAACGTCCACCCCGACGGCTGGTCCACGTAGCGCGGCTGGCTTTGCGAGAAAAGAAGAGCCCTGCCCTCCCCCCCCCCCTGCCGCACACACATCTCCACGCAGCTCCCCAGCGGCTCACGGACGAAGGGCCCGCTGGGGCAGGCACGGCGGTCCGGGATGGAGGCCCGTTTCCTGGAAAGGCGATGCAAGAGTGATGGGCCAGGCGCTCCCAATCCGAGTCAAGGTCCAAGGGCTGCGGTGAAAGCCCCACCGCAGAGGCAGGGTCTCCTCAAGCCATCCAAGGAAAACACTTCCAGCGAGGGGCTTCCGAGGGGTTTAAAGTCATGGCACCTTTGCAAGGACAGAGTTTCCCCTTGTGGAAAGGAAAGTCTGGTGGGTCTTTGGGCGAGAAGACAAATTCGACATTCCTTTGCCTATCAGGAGAATCCATTCGTGTCCCGTCCCCCCCCCAAATAATCCCTAAAACACAGCCCCACCCCAGACATTTAGATCAAAACAATTAAGAAAAAGTCAGGAATGTTGGTGACATTGGAAAATAGCTCCATTTCTTCTCCCCCCCGCCCCCCCCCATCAACCCAACAAGCCCTTTTGTGTAGTTACTCTGTAGTAACTGAAGGTTACTTTCTCCCAATTTTAGCAACTTCTCATTCACCGTGTGTTGGCGATACAATGCAAGGGTAAGCGGGGGGGACTCCCCCACCCCACCCCAAAAATGCAGCTCTCCCTGCCCCGGCTTCTTTCTGTAGTGTTCCACAAAAAAGGGGTGGTCCCAGAAAGCCAAAGGCAGCACCCACTCCCACCCCTGCCGGGATGCTGCAAATGTCCATGCGAAATTAGTGTTGTTGTGTCGAAGCAAAACACGTCCCCTCAAACCCTTCATTAACATCTCATGCGAGGAAGTCCGCTAGCGTTGCCCGTTGCAACGTGACAAAAAATAAAAAAAGGAGGGGAGGGGAGGGAAAGCACATCGGACGCTCCCATCCTTTTCCGGCCCCGCCTGCGTTACAGGGGTCGGCCCATTGCCCCCTTTGTGAAAAAAGGCTGTTTCTTGCGGCATCTGTAAATGTGGACGGTTGGCAGTTGCGAGAGACTTAAATATTGTGTTGCTGCTACCCGGGATCTGCAGAGGAAGAGAGGGAGACCGTCTAATCTCTCTAGATCCCTAGTTGGGTCCTGTGGCAATCTGCCTTCCGAAAAGGACTGGCAAAAGTTTGGGGTTTGGCACTGGCTCTGAGCAGGGCACACATTTGGCACTCAGCCTGCAAAAAACGGGACCCCTCTCACCTGGTCCACTCCAAAGCTACACCTGTAAAACCACCTCTTATCCCACAGGTCCCTTTGGCTGGGCTTCTTTTCATGCGCGCTCACAGGCACCCCCAGAGTGAGCCGGCTTCCAAGAGAGAGAGAGAGAGAGAGAGAGAGAGAGAGAGAGAGAGAGAGAGAGAGAGAACCGGGTCAAGAAGATGGGAGGATGGATGGCAGCAGCTGCCAATCACACCAGCCTTGGCAATGTCATTCAAAGGCCTCCACTGATTTGGCTGCAATCACGCCAAGAACCGACAGACCTTTCCAATACTTTTTAGGACCAACAAGGCAAAAAAAAAAAGGCTGCTTCAGTTTGACTCAGAATGCAGACACCATCTTAACCCCAGCCCGCCCAAACACTGGGTCAGGATTTTTTCCCGATCCCGAAGGGTTAATTTGCAAAACACACACACACACACATACACACATACACACACACGTGCATGCACAAAGGATCCAAGAAAATGAATGAGTCAAAACCTCAAATCTCCCTTCCGGCACAAAATCTGGCACAGATTTCGGATTCCCACCAAAGGGATTTTCTCACGTTGGGTGAGAAGCAAGTTTAACTTTCTTCTTTCTTTCTTTCTTTCTTTCTTTCTTTCTTTCTTTCTTTCTTTCTTTCTTTCTTTCTTTTTCCTTAAACGCTAAATTAGAAAACAGAAAAAAAACAACCAAAACAAAAATGGATAACGAAACAAACAAACAAAAAAGAATGCAATCAGGCACTTCCCTCAGTCTTGATAGCTATTGCTTGGTTGGTAAATGAAAGTGTAGCACATGTAGCAAACTACGTGCAGAACAATAATTTAAAAAAAAAATAAAAATCACAGTCTCCATAGAACTTTCGGAGGGAAGGAAACGAAATCAAGAGAGTCAAAAAGCAACGAAGGAATGCGGGAACCAAACGACGGCTTGTTTTGCGCCGTCGCAAACTGGGTTTCCCTCTTTACGATGTCATCCAGGGTAAAACCCTTTCGGCACATAGCCTTACAGTCAAAGATGTATGGGGGGGGGGGGAGGAAAGGGGAGGGAGGACTCACCCCAGAGGCATTATATGGCACAGAAGCTGAAGGTCCTAGCGGCATTTTATACTCCCACAGCCGAAGAAAGCTCATTATTTTGGCTTGATGGTCTGGGACACGTTTATCGCCAGATCAAACAGGAAGAAAAAAAAAAAAAGAATTTACTAACGCAACGTACAAAGTCTGAGAGGAAACCGCCTTGACTGCTGGCAACGAAGCAGGAAATGAACAAGGTGCCAGAGAGAGAAAAAGAGTGAAGCACGTCCCCCACTGTGTTTAAACTGTGAAATAAAAGCAATTTTAAAAAAACAAAAAAAATAATCAGCTATTCTGTGGGGCAGACATGAGACCGAAGGTAACGATGTGCTTTTTTTTTTTTAAAAAAAAAGGAAAACAAAAACTCTTTTTTTGCCACTCCACAGATCAGACAATTTGCAATCATTACATCATTAAAAATCAAGATTGTTCTCCTGTTTGGGTTTAAATTCATGGGATTCGTTTGTCTTACTTTTCTTCGCGACAAAAGGTCTCCCCCAAGGAGATTAAGGGAGGGGCGGATCGGGAGGGTGGGAGGACAGATTCATTCAAGGTCAGACTAGGTTATATTCCTTCAAGTTGAGTTGCAGGATGGTGTCCTTGACGGCGGCAAAGACAAACCGGATGTTTTCCGTATCTGTGGCACAGGTGAAGTGAGAGTAGATAATTTTATCGCTGTCGGGGTTGAGATCCACAAACATTTTGAGGATAAATTCCCGGGCTGCTTGAGCGTCTCTCTGCGGTCCTGGAGAAAAGAATGGGAGAGAGCCAGGATTAGAAATGAGGAGATCCTCAGCAGCAGCTGGAAGGAGAAACCCTTCGGGTCAAGAGCAAGCTGCAGGTAGTCCTCGATTTACAATCGAGTTCATTTAGTGACCAAAGTTAACAATGGTACTGAAAAAAAAAAGTCACTTATGCCCATTTTTCACAATTACGACGACTGCAGCGTCCCCAAGGTCATATGATTTACATTCGGATGCTTGACAAAATGACTCACGTTTAGGACGGTTGCCGTGCCCTGGAGTCACTTGATCCCCTTTTGCAACCTTCTGACCAGCAAAGTCAATGCGGGGGGGGGGGGATCAGATTCGCTTAACAACTGTGTCACTAATTTAAGAGCTGCTGTGAGCCACTTAACAAATGTGGCGACGGAAGTCGTAAAATGGAGCAAACAAAGTTAAGTGAAACAAATTTCTCACTTAGCAGCATAAATTTTGGGCTCAATTGTGGTCATAATTTGAGGACTACCTGTATTCTCAAATGCGTGACCTCAAAAGGATGGAGCTCATTCTCACTCTCTCAAAATATCATTGTCTCCTCTAGGAGAGACCTGGGCATCTTACTGGCCCGTGTCAGGTCAATCGAAAATTAGAAATCAAATGTAAATAAGAGTACGCCATGCAGGCAGTCCAGGGGGTCCTCAACTTACGACCACAATTGAGCCCAACATTTCTGTTACTAAGAGAGACATGTGTTAAGTTTTGCCCCATTTTACAACCTTTCTTGCTACAGTTAAATGAATCACTGCAGTTGTGAAGTTAGTAACAAGGTTGCTAAGTGAATCTGGCTTCCCGGTAGATTTTGTTTGTCAAAAAGTGGGGAAAGACAATCACATGACCCCGGACACTACAACCATCATAAAGATGAGTCAGTAGCCAAGCGTCTGAATTTTGAACATGTGATCACGGAGATGCCCCAACCGGAAAAAAAAAAAATGCTCTTAAGTCACTTTTTTCAATGCCGTTGTAACTTTGAATGGCCATTAAATGAACAGTTGTAAGTCAAGGACAACGGCATTGTTTTTATTTTGAAGGCAACTACTTTTTTTTTAAAAAAAAAATTACGTTATGTGGTTGCATGTGTGCCTACGCACCTTCACAGCTACGCTGGTTCAGCCTTCCACAATAGTCCCAGTTTCTCATGTGGCCTCTTTAGAAAATTAATTGCCTAGTCCTGCTCTCCAGAGACAAGCAAATCACCTCTCCTTTGCTAGAAATGGATGGGGCACTATCAACAAGTCAGCTCTGACAAACAGGCTGGCTTTGCAATTTATTTCAAAATTTTAGCCTCTCGTTAAAGAGGTCAAGTTGCTTCCTGCCTGTCCATCCTAAATGCCAGCTTCCAGAGTTGGGAGGAAAGGTTCAAAAATAGCAATGGCAATAGCACTTAGAACAGGGGTGTCAACCTTAAGGCCCGCAGGCCGGATCCAGCTCGCAATGTGGTCAGATCTGGTCCGCGGGGCCGGCCTGGAAAATGTTAAGGGGCCGGCCTGCATAGCTTCGCCCAGCCTACTCCATGCGAAGAGGAAACGTGCCAGCAGTTTAGGGAGTGGTGTCAAGTTGGCCACGCCCTCCCGGTGGCCACGACCCATCAACCACAGCCCTGATGCGGCCCTCAATGAAATTGAGTTTGACACTCCTGACGTAGACTTATATACCGCTTCACAGTGCTTTACAGCCTCTCTCTAAGTCGTTTATAGTGTCAACTTATGGCCCTCAACAATCTGGATCCTCATTTTACTGACGTCGGAAGGATGGTAGGCTGAGTCAAAATATATATAGAGATATCAACCCTATTTCCTGAGACTCTGCCTCCTTCCTCGGGGGGCTCTAGAAAGAGGGAGCACTCAGGAAAAGTAGATTTCTACTGCATCCACCTCTACAAACTAGCAGGCCAATGTAACGGTTTGAAGCAGAGGTGCCTCCCACACTTTTCTGAAGCTGCCCTCAAACAGAAGGGGGTGCTACTACTGGCTGATCCCCTAATTTTAATTCCTGAAAAGTTAACGTCTTACCATCGAACTCTGGAAAATAATCCACAAGGTGAGAGTACATGATCTTGTCTTCCAAGAGATCTTTCTTATTGAGAAAGAGGATGACAGAGGAATTCTGGAACCAGGGATAGGTGATGATGGTCCGGAAAAGGGCTTTGCTCTCCTCCATGCGGTTCTATAAAGAAAAAGCAGGGGGATTTTTAGATCCAGGGATGAAACAACAAACAGGTAAACAAGGATTACATTGTTTTGGACAAGCCTTGTACAGGTCGTCCTCGACCTACAATCACAACTGAGCCCAACGTTTCTGCTGCTAAGCAAAACAGTTGTTAAGTGAGTTTTGCCCCATTTTACCACCTTTCTTGCCATAGTTGTTAGGTGAACCACTGAAGTTGTTATGGTAGTGAGCCCAGCTGTTTAAATGAATCTGGCTTCCCCTTTGACTTTGCTTGTTTGAAGGTCCTAAAAGGTGATCACCTAACGCCCCCCGCTCCCACCCGGGGATAGGCAACCGTCATATACATGAGTCAGCTGCCAAGCATCAGACTTTTGACCACATGGCTATGGGGATGCTGTGACCATCGTAAGTATGAAAAAATAGTTATTAGTCCCTTTTTGCAGTACCGTTGTCACTTCGGTCACTAAGTGGACTGTTGTAAATCGAGGACCACCTGTACATCTGTTCCCCGTTGTCTCATAAAAATGTTTGCCACAACCGTTTCCAACCGTACCTTAATTCACTGTTTCTCAACCCGACAAACCATCCCTACAATCAAATGGTCGTGATTTGGGTGCATGGAACCTAACATGCATATATGACAGTGCAGTCACATGATCATCATTTGCGACCTTCCCGGTTGGCCTCCGATAAGCGAAGTCAATAAAGAAACTGGCAGGGAGGGTTATCGAGTCCCAGTCAGGTGTTTCGCTTAACGACCACAGCAAAAAAAATAATAAAATAAAATCATAAAATTGGTCAGAGTCCCTTGACGCCTGAATTAAGGACTGCACTGCTTACTGATGAACTTTCCTTCCCTATTGGGAATCGTTAACTCGAGAACGGCTTGCGCAGCTAGTCTTTGACGGTTCATTTAATGAACGTTCAAAGTGACAACCCCACTGAAAAAAGTTAACTTATGACCAGGTCTCACACTTACGACCGCTGCAGCATTCCCACATTCATCTGATCACTTTGGCTGCTTTGCAACTGGCAGGTATTTAGCCTGATAAGCGAAGTCAAATGGGGAAAGCCAGATTCACACAACTTGTATAATTCACTTCACAAGTGTGAAGTGATTCGCTTAACAACCATGGCGAAAACAAGATTGCAAAATGGGGGGCATGACTCACTTCACCTTGCTCAGCAATCAAGATTTGGGGCTCAGTGGTGGTCATAAATGGAGGATTACTAGAGACTATCTCTCCCTCATAAACAGCTTCTAGTTGTCTCTAAGTGGTCATTCTGCTCAAGCCAAAAACCCAGAGATATATTTCATTTCTGAGGGCAAAAGAAGAAGGGAATGGCAGAGAATGATGGGGCTGGATGAGCTTCAGTGGACTCCGGAGGACGGTAGAGAACAGGAAGGCCTGGAGAAACGCTGTCCATGGGGTCGCGATGGGTCAGACACGACTTCCCAACTAACAACAACATGGTTCCATCTATAGCAGGAAGTCACCCAAAAAACCCTAGAAAGCGAATTGGATGCCCTAAAAATCTCCATAGGTTTACTGGCACTAAGCTTTATTGCTTCTTAAATGTAGCTGCACACAGGGAGTCTTAGACTTACAACAGTTCATTATTAAGTGACCGTTCGAAGCTACAACGGCACTGAAAAAAGTGACTTGTGACCATATTTCACACTTATGAAGGTTGCAGCATCCCTCTGGTTGCACGATTTACATTTGGATGCTTGACAACTGGTTCACATTTATGACGGTTGCAGTATCCTGGGGTCACGTGATCCCCTTTTGCGACCTTCCGACAAGCAAAGTGAACGGGGAAGCCAGATTCAGGTTAACAACCCTGTTACTAATTTAAGAACTGCAAGGATTCACGTAAGTTTGGGCTTAATTGTGGTTGTAAGTTGAGGACTACCTGTACACCTTGCATAGTCTTTTCCCCCTGCTTGTTGAGGTTTTGTTTCGTCCTGATTTTACAGCGCTCCTTTCAAAAAGAAATCCTGAAAGAAGGTTAAAATAAGCAAAAAATTGACCTCAGGGGAACAACTTGCCTGCTCAAATAGAATAAAATAGCAGAGTTGGGAGGGAGCTTGGAGGTCTTCTAGTCCAATCCCCTACTTAGGCAGGACTATATTATACTTGGGTATCTAGGCCTGTCTCCTTGTTGTTTTCATGTCCACTGCAAGGTTTGAGGAATGGGGGGGTGGGGGGAGCGTCAAATGTTTGTTGATTTTCTATATATTCTGGGGGGGGGTGAATAGAACCTCGGCATCTACCGGGCCCTCACGGCCCAACACCCAGCAAAGAACCCTGCAATGCACAAATGATCACTTTGGAAGCCAAGTAGCAATCTTGGATCGCCACCCGTATTTTGTGGGTCATTCTCGGCAAAGAGAACTGAAGGAACGTCTAAGTCCTTCCTCTAAGGCAGCCCTTCTATAAGACCTCCCTTTAAAATATAAAATAAAAATCTTGAGCCAAGACTTGGGAAGGACAGGTGCTTCCCTTTCTACGGAAGAATTTTGCTGCTGGCGAGACAACGCTGCTATTCTGAGGGACTGGATTCGATGAACACAGTTGCTCAGGGGACGGGGCTGTCCGTGAAAAGCTCCTCTGCCCAACCATTACTCCTCCCTGCAGATGGCTTTAGACAAACCTATACAGCCATAGCCATAGCACTTAGACTTATATACCACTTCACAGTGCTTTTTACAGCCCTTGCTAAGCCGTTTACAGAGTCAGCCTCTGGCCCCTAACAATCTGGATCCTCATTTTACCCACCTCAGAAGGACGGAAGGCTCAATCAACCTTGAGCCAATCAGGATTGAACTCCTGGCAGTGGGCAGTTATCCTGCAATACTGCATGCCAACCACTGTGCCACCATGACCCTTCCTTCCTTCCTTCCTTCCTTCCTTTCCTTCCTTCCTTCCTTTTCCTTCCTTCCTTCCCTCCCTTTCCACTTAGCACTTAGACTTATATACCACTCCACAGTGCTTTCTACAGCCCTCTCTAAGCGGTTTACAGAGTCAGCCTCTGGCCCCCAACAATCTGGGTCCTCATTTTACCCACCTCGGAAGGATGGAAGGCGGAGTCAACCTTGAGCCTCGAGAGATTCGATCCGCCAAACTGCAGGCAACTGGCTGCAGAAGTAGCTTGCAATACTGCACTGCGCCACCGAGGCTCTTATATGTATAAATAAATATACATAATAAATGTTCAGAGGAAAGTGGCTGCAGGCTCAGCAACTGACTGAGTAAACCAGAGTTCTCCAATATTTCCAACCCTGTGGACAAGTGGAGGAGGGAAATATTTCCGTGCAATCCCATCCGTCACACCAATGGAGCGTGTGTGTGTGCAGGCCCTCTCCCGCCGCTCGCACAAATGGGGGGACGCACGTGTACACGCTCGCCTGCCATTTCCGTAATCGGGTTGCATACACGGGCATCCCTGGAGTAAACTGTAAGTAGTCCTTGATTTATGATCACAACAGAGTCCAAAATTTCTGTTGCTAAGCGAAGCAACTGTGAAGTGAATTTACCCCTCCACTTTACGACCTTTCCTTTTCCTGTCTAAAACTTAAGTGCTGCATTTAAGTTATCGTGGTAATTGAGTTAGTAACACGGTTGCAAAATAAATCTGGCACCTCACCCCCCACCCCCTGTTGACTTTGCTTGCCAGAAGATCGTAACAGGAGACCACCCGACCAGAGTGGGATGCGACAATTGTCATAAATTCATGCCTGTTGCCAAGCAGCTGAATTTTGATCATGTGACCATGGAGATGCTGTAACAGTCGTTAAAGTGTCAAAAATGGTCATCAGTCACTTTTTCCGGTGGCGTTGCGTCTTTGAATGGTCCCTAAATGAATGGTTGTAAGCCGAGGATTTCTAAAGTCATTTTGCTCACTCTGATGCTCCAGGAAGAAAGGTGACCAATGGTGGGAAAGGCAACACTCGGCTAGGGTGTCCCAAATCGTCTCTTTAAAAGTAGGTGACAAAGTAGCTTTCTGGCCGCTTCGCCATCAACGGCAGAGCAAACCCCACCCGCCAAGGCCGGCCGCTAGTCGTTTTGCTTACCTCGTTATCAGATTCCACCAGTACTTGGTCGTATTCACTAAGAGCTACTAAGAACATGATGGAAGTCACATTTTCAAAGCAGTGTATCCACTTCCTCCTTTCTGACCTTTGCCCACCAACATCCACCATTCTGAAGAGACAGACCAGGGGCGAGGGAAAAAACAACAGTGAATGCTCATTGATCTGTCAACGCTCCCAATCCCCAAGTCGCCTCCCTCCCAAAACAAGAGTGTCCTATATGTTGGCAACAGCAGAATTGTAGGGGACCAGCAAGGCTGGTGTGCGAAAGATAAGTCTGTGTATTATTTCCTTTAGATTCCCTGCTGCTATACAATTCTATCTTTTTTCCCGAAGGCTTCTAGTCTAATATGCTATTACACTGCCACTAAGTGAAAGAATGGGCAACTGCCCAGCTTTTCTGCAAAAGCTCTTCATGATTATCATTGTACTGAAGAGCCAGGAAGCACTCCACTCTGCAGCAAAGAGATCAGGTTTGAGGTGCTACTGTACATCAGGGATGTCCAACCTTTGCAACTTGTGGACTTCAATGGGGCTGGCTAAGGAATTCTGGGAGTTGATGTCCACAAGTCATAAAGTTGCCAAGGTTGGACACCTCCATTGTAGGTGACTCTAGCCTGAGGTCATTAGAATAGAGTAATAGAGTTGGACAGGACCTTGGTAGGTCATCTAGTCCAACCCCCTGACAGATGGCAGTCCATTCTCTTCTTGAAAGCTTCCAGTGATGAAGCTCCCACAACTTCCGAAGGCAACTTCTGTTCCATGGGTTGATGGTTCTCACTGTCAAAGTTTCTCCTTATTTCCAGTTAAATTTCTCCTTGTTCAGTTTCTATCCATTACTCCTTGTCTGGCCTTTGGATGCCTTAGAAAATAGCTTGACCCCTTCCTCTCTTGTGGCAGCCCCTCAAATATTGGAAGACTGCTATCATGTGATCCCTGGTCCTTCTCTTCTCTAGACTAGCCAGGCCCAGAAGGCTGCTGACAGATTGGAAGAGGTCCATAGGAGACAAGCGAGAATGATACGGGGGCTTGAGAATCTGCTCTATGAAGACAGGATGAAGTAACATGAATTTCTGCCTCTTCCACCCCTTTTTCCTAATTTATCCCTTGCTCGTGTAACGTGTCTAAAGCATGTGAATTTTTGGTCTATTTATCTATTTACATATAACCCACCCTTATTAATTTCAAAAATCATTCAAGCGGGGAACACACACAATATCCCTTTCTCCTCCTATTTTGTCCACAACAACCACCCTGTGAAGTGAGTCGGGTTCTGAGACCGCAACTAGCCCAAGGTTACCGAACTGGCTGTATTGCCTAAGGCAGGACTAGAACTCACAGCCACCTGGGGATTATCCCAAGGTCACCCAACTGGTTTTCATGCCTATACCGGGGTTAGGATTTACCATCTCCCAGTGATTGGCCCAATTTACCCAGCCAGCTTTCATGCCTAAGCTGCAACTAGAACTCACAGTCTCCTGGTGATTGGCCCAGCTGGCTTTTGTGCATAAGGTGTGACTAGGCGTCACCATCTCCTGGTTATTAGCCTGATGCCTTCACTGCTATTATTGCCATAATTAATGCCATTTATTCAGTCTGAGCATGTCAGAAAAGACTGCAACTTTTCCTTGCAAGGATCATGGAACTTGGATAAGGCAACAATCCTCATGTTGTTGAATACTTTATCCCTAGAGGCTCAAAGAACATCAGTTTGGGTTAAAAACACTGAGCTAGAAATCAGGAATCTATAAGTTGTAATTTATCCCCTCCCCGCAATGCACAGAATCAGCTGGATAACTTTGACCCAGATGATCTCTCTTCGCATCAGAAAGAAGGTATCGGCCAAAGCTTGCCAAAACAGTGGGGATTCATCCAGACAATCACCAGGAATCAATGATTTGAA
The DNA here is from genome assembly GCA_023653725.1 of Bungarus multicinctus. Classification (NCBI taxonomy): domain Eukaryota; kingdom Metazoa; phylum Chordata; class Lepidosauria; order Squamata; family Elapidae; genus Bungarus; species Bungarus multicinctus. The sequence continues at coordinate 163,172,197 of CM042838.1, read as the reverse complement.
GGCACCTCCCAAAAAGAGGTTCAGAAGGCACCTTCATTTCTCTTTAGGAAGATTATGAAAACTTCCTTTTTTTCAATGAGCAGTTTTTTAGCTCTGGCATAAGACACTTCCCTCTATATCTGTATATTTTTGTTTTTATCTTTAACTACTTTATTATTACTAAGATTTGGTTTGTTATTACTCTGTAATCTGTTGCCCAAGGTTTTATGACTGAGTAAGTTAACAAATATAAGAGACAGACAGACACAAGGCAGGCCCAGGACTGAATGACGAATCCTTGCTGTTCAAAATAAGAGCATTACTAAACCTGGTAACCATCTCAAAATCCGTAATTTAAAACATCTTTTTGCTTTCTCTCGCTCTTTTTAAACCTCCAGGTTTAATAGCCATATATTACCATTGGGAAAACTGCTGCTTTATTGTTATGATTCTTGTTGTCATAGAAATCCTTCCTAATCTTATCTCTGTTTGTCATTGCTTTCCTTCCTAAGATTGATCTCCTCTTTATGTCTCCAGCAAGCTCTACCATGTTTATCTATTCCTGAGCCCAAGAAAACAAATACAACCCCCATCTTCCTTCATTTCTACAGCAGCAAATTCATATTGGTTTTATCTTTTTAATATTTAACATGAACTCGGATTAGTCACTTCCCATTGTTGGTGTTTATAATTAGGTTTTCTAGCTCTTCTTTACTTTCTGCGAGTGTAACCTGTATATCTTAAGCAACGCTGCCACAATAATTGTTGATTCCCATTTTTCTAACCCTGCCATTCTTACATCTCATTGTAATTACAGAGAGGGCAATAACATGAATCTTTCCTGTTCTGAACTACTCAAAATTCAGCAGCTTCTAGTTCCCCTAAAGCAGGGGTGTCCAATCTTGGCAAGCTTAAGACCTGTGGATGTCGACTCCTGGAATTCCCAGCTAATTGGGAATTCTGGGAGTTGAAATCGACAGGTCCTAAAGTTGCCAAGTTTTGATATCCTGCCCTAATGGTACAACTACCATCAAGTGTTCTGATTCATAATTAGCCTTAATATCTTCTACATTCTGGCATAAACTAAGCAATCATATAATCAATAAACAAAAGCAAGCCTTCCTGTATTGTCTGTCTTTTGTTAAAAAGCTGGTCTTGGGTCATTTGACATTTCTCCCTCCTTCTGTTATTCTATTATCCTCTTGCAAGAGCTCAATACCATTTTTCTCATGTTAGTACTGATTCAAGAAAAATGCTTTCTCTTTCAACTCCCTTCTTCAATCATGAATGATTCATATGTGTGTGTGTGTGTGTGTGTGTGTCTCAATCCTTTCCAAACTCTATGGTCACACCATTTTGTTGCATATTTTTGGATAACATATTTGACAACATATTTGCTTGTCCTTCCTCTAACTCTTTAACTCTTCTCCTAACATTTAAATTGGCTGCTCCTGTATTGACTTACTGTACTGCCTGTCGTATCTCACTTTCCGGTGATGTCAAATTTAATTTCTCTATAAAAGTTTCTCTGGTTCTATAATTCTGTTTCCCACTAAAGGTTTCTGTATAGTTTCTCCATCTTCCTTCTAATAGGCCTATATTAATTATAATAGTCCCTTCCTTAATTATATTTGAGGAGTTTTATCTTGGCTGCACTTTTTCTGAATTTTTTATTTTATTTTATATTGATTTTCTTGACCTTTTCATGTTTAAGGTTTCTTGGTTTCTGGTCCAATGCCTTGACCACTAGACCAAGCTGGCTCCCATTTGAGGTAATGTTAAGGAGGGTATTCCTGATGACATTGTGGTCAGGGTCAAAAAAGCTAGAGAGCTCTTGCACCACATTAAAGTGACAATCTCTTTAGAAAGCTTCGTTTATCAACAAGACACCGAAAAACATGGTTAAGAAAAGGCATTTGCTTCCCCAAACTCCATAGACACATGTAATCATAGTATGCTTTTATATAAAGTACCATGTAAATATCAGACGTCCATGGGAAAGTTACCTGAATATAATGTTCTCGAGATCAAAGGGGTATTCTATGATCCCAGTAGTTGGGACTCTGACCCGCAGAACGTCTTGTTGGGTTGGGAGGTACCCTTGGGTGGCAATACGATCCACATCAGTAAGGTAGCTGCAAAAAGCATGTATGAGGAAAAGATTGAAGAGGCTTAAGTCTGGCAGCCACATTAAATGCCTTTGAGGAGAGAAGACTATAACGGAGAATGATAAAGGAGCTCCGATACAGAAGGACTGCTCAGTTGCTCAAACTTTCAAGGCTGGTTTCCACCAATATCCTACATCCAAGAATATAGAATTTATATCCTCTGTTGTGGCGAGGCATAAATACTCCCAAACCTTTTATTGAACTTCCCATCACCTATAAAGATAGGCGTTCTCCTGGTTACAATTCACCCAAAGACAAAAATACAAGGCAAAGGATATAGCTGTGAATTTCTCAGCCAGCCTGACTGGGACATTTTGGGAGTTGAAGTTCCCAGGTCTTAAAGTTGCCAGGTTTGTAGAATTACAGTATCAGCCGTTTCCTTCTGAAGAGAGGGAGGTGATTTAATACCCCTATTCCTAATCTGGATCCATGTTCCCTAGATTGATGGAGTTGGTTGAAAAGGAGCTGAGAGTTGCAATTCTACATGATAAGAAAGCTTTGTTCCCTCAGTGGCTATTCTTTAGATGTGCAGGGAAGAGAGGGTGGTACATTTCATATATATATTTTCACCAAATGCCTCCAGTCCAGATATATTAGGATTTACACACAACTGGGCATCCCATCTACACAACTTGATGCATGGAGCATCTAACTTGGATGCTACTCAGAGGCACAACATGAAAATACCAATATAGAAATGAACATGAGATCCTGAAACTTGTCATATTGCAAAAGAAACTTTGATCAATACAAACAGCAAAACTATGGCCTTACTCATACCACAATGTAAGATCAAAAGGGAAGGACCATCACCACAGAGCAGGGGTCCCTAAACTTGGCAACTTTAAGGCTTGTGATTTCAACTCCCAGAATTCCTCAGTTATCTATAGCTGGCTGAGAAATTCTGGGAGTTGAAGTCCACAAGTCTTAAAGTTGCCAAGTTTGGAGACCTCTGCCATAGAAGCATATGTGCTCTGCGTAGCTCCTTCAATAGGACTATCAATAAATATCAAGCAAATTAAGACTGCAAAATCTTTAAGTCTAAATATTTTCTCCCACGCCACCAACGTTGCCTCAACACCAATATTTCCTTACCACTTTACTCCAATGAAAGACCAAGGAGCTCAAAAGGCAAATATTATCCTGGGAGTGCACTCTATGGCCAGAACACGGGAAGTAACAATCTACTCTATTTTGTCCTATTCCTCTAAGTGAGCACCACTATTCCAAAGGTGCAGGGACAAATCGGAGCAGATTCAGAGGAGAGCTAGCAAGATTCAAAGGAGACTGGAAACTAAGCCCTATACAGAACGATTAAGGCATTCAGGTATGCGTAGCCTGCAGAAATTACAACTGAGGGCAGATACAACATCATCAAATACACAATACTGTAATAATGTAAGAGCTTGCTACATAGGAGGAATGATTTATATAGTTCCAAAGGAAAGAACCAAACCAATGGATTAAAACTACATAGAAGGGAATTCAGACTACTCAATAAGAGGAACTTCCAAAACTCCCTCTTCCTTTTAAATTTTCAGAAAGCGGAGATATAAAAAAGTGAAGTTGGCTTACTATTTAGCGGAGTCAGAGAGCTGGTATTCTCGCCGCCGGTCATAACATTCTTGGATTCCTGGGTCATTCCACAATGTCTTAATTGCACTTACATAGGGTTGTTCGAAGGACGAAACCTTTTCTACATCCACTTCTCGGATCAGTAGTGCATTGGCCTTCATTCGGAATGAGAGGAGAGAGCAAATCTGGTGTTAATGGCTTACTTGGATTTTATCGCCGCCCTTTCAGCAGGAATTGGCTTCTATTTACTCTATGGAGATTCTCAGTCATCCAGGCCATGGTTGTCCCAAAGGTGCTTTTTCAAGAGGCAACTGGACTTTCTGGTTTTTCTTTTGAAGACATTTTGCTTATCATCCAAGAAGCTTCTTCAGTTCTGTTCTCAGAAACTCAGTATTTCAGAACTAAAGAAGCTTCTTGGATGAGAAGTGATACATCTTCAAAGAAAAACCAGAAAGTCCAGTTGCCTCTTGAAAAAACATCTTTGGGATTTTTATTTACTCATTTCCTTTTCCTATCCTACTGTTAGAGCTGCATGTTAACAACAACAGAGCAGGAGGATCCAGTGCAAAACTCAGCTGGTGGTCAATTCACAGTTGTTTCCCAGCGCATTTCTGCCCATAAAAAGCACCTTTTCCTCTAGACCAGGGGTGTCCAACCTGGACAACTTTTAGACCTATGGACTTCAACTTTCAGAATTCCTCAGCTAGCATGAGAATTTGGGGTATTGAAGTCTACAGGTCTTAAAGATGCCAAGATTGAACAACCCTGTCTAGACCCATTGGGCATGCCATCCAATAATATGACACGGGATAAAAGAAATTAAAACAGGTTTCTGCCTCACTATCCAGACACAGATATACAAGTAGTCGACTTCCAACCATTCATTTAGTGACTGTTCAAAGTTACAACAGCACTGAAAAGTCACTTAAGACTGTATATTTCACACATACAACCGTTGCAGCATTCTCATGGCCACATGATCAAAATTCAGATGCTTGGCAACTGATTCCTATTTATGACGGTTGCAGTGTCCCAGGGTCATGCGATCAACTTTTGTGACCTTCTGACAAGAAAATCAATGGGGAAAGCCAGATTCACTTAACCGTGTTAACTTAATAGCAGTGATTCACTTAACAACTGTGGCAAGAAAAGTCATAGAATGAGACTAAACTCTCTTAAGAAATGTTTCACATAGCAATATACATTTTGGGTCCAACTGTGGTTGTAACTCGAGAACTACCTGTACTTTAATTCTCACAAAAGCCAACTTTCTGAATATAGTTTGCGCTGTCTCTGAATTATGGATTCTGCACAGCCCACCTCTGCAAAGTGGACAGGACAAAGAAATGCAGGCTTTTGTGTTTGTAAACTAGACAGGCTTATTGTTATAGAAATGGCTTGTACATACTGTTGTGTAAAAGCAAAAGGTTGTGGTTGTAATGTTGTTACCTTCTAGTGTGCTAAAGAGAGTCAGGAGTCGGTGCTCTTTTCTTTTCTCCCATTATATTATATCCCTTCTTTTTCCCTCCATCTCTTACTTTGTCATGCTCTTTTTTCTTTCTATTTTATACTTTGATAAACTAATAAAAAAGTTTAAATGGGGAGGAAAAAAAGGACACAGAAATGCAGACTGCTCTGCAGCAATAAGCCTCACCTTATTTTGCTCATATTTGTATAGGATCTTTAAGGTCTCCATAGCCCTGATCATTGACTGCATGGCAGTGAAGATATTCTGGTACACCAGCTTGGTGAAACCCTTTTTATCCTCTTCAGAGTAGCCCGAGCCATGGATTATCCGCATCTGTTTAATGAAGGTGCTTTTCCCACTTTCTCCTGTGCCTGAAAAAAGAAATGTGGGACAGGATAGCTAGGATAAAATAGGTTTTAAAACACAGCAACTTTAAATGGAAGTTTTAGTTTCTCTTGCTTTATTTTCTGGCATGAATTTTTATGATCCAATTTGTTTTTAAAAGCCAGCCGGGCAACACGGGGATAAAGCAGCCTACAAAAAAAGCCTTGTAAAATAGAATGGTATGCTTATAATAGAAGCTGGCACTTCTTTTCAAAACAGACGGAAGGTTAATTCTATGTTGCAATCCTAGCGGTAAAAGATCCTCACATCATCCCTTCAGCGGAAGGCCTAAAAAACTTTTGTTACCCTTCAAGTCACCCCACCCATGCCATGTGAGAAGCTGCTCAGTTATACACTATCTTCACTGAAAGAAGAAAGGAATAAGACAAACAACATACCTAAGCTTAGCAAGGAGACAAGAAAGACTTTATATAACTTCTGTGATAGGAGAAAAGCATACTGTAGATGCACTGAGGCACAGTGGGATCAAGCACTGCCACTAAAACTAGTTCTGGAGTCTAGAAATGACATTTATCTTGCTTGGTTCCTCGTCGTATTTGTAAAGTTGCATAAATTACAAGTTCTCATAAATAATATAATAAATAACTATTCAAATTATGGGATCATTTTCCTCAGTTGCTCAGTTCAAACAACTTTCTCCCAAACCATCTGACTGATTACCTGTCAAAAATCCACTCTGCCTGGCTGATTTTTGACATAGATGGAAACCAGATTTTAATTTTAATGCAGTGGAACAATTAAAACATGCCATGTTGGAAGCTTTTAAGAGACATGCTTATTACAACATGCTTATTACAACTTCTGGCATGATCCAATGCTGTTACAGTTGTTATTGTTATAGTATTGTTACCGTTACAATACTTATTTTTATCCAATATTGTTACAGTATCTATCAAAAAGAAAAGCCAGCATGCAGAAGCTGATCAGATATACTGGGTAACAGTGCAACTCCCAATTTTAATTTCATCTCAAAGTTTTGTCCAAAAAGGCTGTTGTACACCACAGAAATTAGCCATCTAGAAAAATGAAGAGGCTCTTCTAAGCCTTTTGCCTAAAATCATCTCCTTTGGAATATTTTATTTTTCTCTAACTATTCGCAAAAGACCCAACATCACCTGGTATTTTCTTGTCATTCTGGCAGAGTTTGGGTCCCTTCTAGTCACGGCTTATTCCCAGATTCAGTCAGGTGACATGTCTCGCTATAAGACCCTGAAAATTAGCCTTCCTTGGCCAGGCTTCTAATTGTGTTTGTTGTGGGGGGTTGCAACATTATACTGATTTGTAGGTCTAATTCTTTATTCAAACAAGTAAAGGCATTTTTGAAAAGGTTTGGATAACCATTTGTTGAAATCGTTTCCTGCCTGAGCAGGGGGTTTTGACTAAAAGACCTCAAAGATCCCTTCCAGCTCTATTCTGGTTGATTGAAAAGCTCCTGAGTTAGCTAATAAATATGTTCACAAACTTTACTGGAATGGCAAGACTTTGAATGGGCCAATAAATCCACATGTATTTATGTACATGTACATACGTATATATGTGGCTCTGGAAATACGATCCCATATTAAAATTTTAGGAGGCAGTATCTTCTTCCTTGTATCTCTCTCCTCACAATTATGCATTCTTGTGTAAGATAGAATAATTTTGAATAACCACTAGATGCCAGCACCAAACTTTACAAAGGCTTTTCTCTCCCTGGTAGTTTTAAACTGGCAAGAAACCTAGAATTCTTGTCACTAATTTTAATGGCAAACATTACGACAAATATGGCCAAAATAAGTGGTAACAAACAAGCCCTGTGTGGATGCAGTCTGTAAAGTTTTCTTCAGGTACATAGAGGAGTCACAGTGGCCAGCATTGGCCTCTGAATGGCAGGAAATGTGAGGTTTGTGGACTATCTAGATCTGGTATAAATACTAGGAACCTGGCTTTTAATCCCGGTGTGATTAATAGAGCAATTCTTCCTGCCTCACCCAACTAAAACACCAGCCAGCAACTGATTGCAGTGATCCGGCAACTGGACAAGATCCATACCAGGTTGTCTTTGCCAACCTGCTTCCTCTCTAGAAACTAAAGCCAACAACTTTGGGATATGTTTACATGACTTCACCAATTTTCTCCCTATGCAAATAGAAGATAACGTTTCTAAAGGAAACACACCAGCAGTACTTTATGTGAGTACTCACACTTTTTTTTGGCAGGGCAAAAGCGAATGGTAAAAATTACCAGCTTATGCTGCGTTAAAAAAAATGTCACAGAATAACGAGCCAATTTTTGCTTTGGCAAACAAAGGACAGCTCAGTTAAAAAGACCTATTCTTTTCCTTCTCGCGCACACACATCAACATCGACAAATCAGGACAACTTAGGGGGAAACTTTTTTTAAAATGATGACATTTTAAGGATTCTCCAGTGGACTGGGAGGGAATCCATGCACATCATCACTTCCTCCTAATGATGCTACTGCTCAGACAGTGAAGATTGGCACTGCTGAGAGTTTTGCTCATAAGCATAAAATGTGGGCACATTTAATAAGAGTGACCGACAACTGGAGTTCTAAATATTCTTCATAACCATAATGAGGCTATTATCTGACTTCCTATATTCAGTAAACAAAAACAAAATAGTGTAATAGATCTTAACAATTCTCAATAGTTAAAACTAATTTTGCTTTAAATAATCAGAAATAGTAATGTTACATACAAAAGTGATTTTTTAAAAAATGCAAATTATTTCTATTGGAGTACCTACAATCAATTTGTAGGTGTCCAAAAATTTAAAAATTGCCCCAAACTTGCCAAGACTGTAGCAATTTTGTTCCCAAGATTCCACGACATTACAGAGTTCTTGCCTGAAATGTTGTAAGATTTCATACAAGAAAATGAAAACTCGGCAACTCTTCAGCCATTTGTAAAGTAATTTGTAGCCACTCTCTGGAAGTGTTACAAGTGCTACATTGCCTAACCATCCTTTATCTGATGTAAAACATTGCAAATTATTGAAAAGAGATTTTGCATTATCTTCAAAACGGTGCATGATAATACATTTCTGAAGGCCACCTAAATAAAACCTTTTTAAAAAAAATTAAACTTGACAAATATCATTGACAAGAAATGCTTCACTCAGTTAACCTTACAAATTCCATAGAGAGATGAACAGCATAACAAACCACAGTGCTCTATTACATCAGGAATCTCCAAACTTGGAAAATTTAAGACTTGTTGGCTCTGACTCTCAGAATTCCTCAGTCAGCCATGCTGGCTAGAGAATTCTAGGAGTTGAAGTCCACAAATCTTAAAGTTGCCAAGTTGGAGATCTGGCCTGGATAGGTGGAAGCCTTCTCTTGGCTCATTTGCTAAGAATCTAATAGCCATGTCATTTATCTCAGACTAGTCAAGTAGACAATTCTTAAGGCTGGTAATTGCTGTGAACCTATTTACGAGGATTTAATCATATATCCATTCCAATTGTCCGATCAGAATAATTCTAATACATTATTAGCTAAAAAATAATGTGTTTTTAAAAAATGGTCATTATTTCCTGATAAAATCTCACCATGTTTTCTATCCCAACTGAGTAAAGATACATACCTTGTCACTTAAGGGTTATTAGCAAATGCAATCATAAAGATAAGGGGCAAGACAACAATGCCAAAGAACATAAAATAATCTAACACAATATGGGTGCAAGAAATTGTATACACTCGTGAGACAAGGTCTGAGGGGATTTCCATGATCATTCAGGCTAGCAATAGTAACAAAGTAATGTAGGATTTCTTCCTTTTAGAGAAACACCTAACATGGTTACCCATTCATCAATGTGTCTATGTAATTTTAAGAAATACAAATAAATATCATAGAATAAAAGGTCTATATTATGGAGACAACAGTGTATTCAATTAACCTTTTCTTCACTTGCTTTCAATTAGCCCTCCTTCATAATCTAATAAGCTATTTCAAAAAAATATTGCTCTGCAAATTTGTTTTATAGCCAACTTCCTTGATTATATGAGACCAATTTTTTAATAATGTATCCTTGCCAGAGAGGTTGAAGTTCTTGTATCTTCCACTGCCTGCTATTTCATATTCCACTTTTTATGCTCTTTGCCATAAAACCCAGAGCTGAAGTCAGCACACCAATAACTATGCCTGTAACTTAAACTGTCGTACAAACTCAGAATCAGATACTTATCAAAGTTAAGTATATTTCAAAAGTAATGTCATTATTGGTATTTTTTTTAAAAAAATTGAATGTTTCCTCTGAATCCATCCATTTAAAATACACAGTAATACTGATGCTATATCATGCTACACAGTAATAACTAGTTGCAAAAGATTTGTTTTAATAGTTATTTCTAGAGGTAAAAGAAACACCACAATCATTTGAACGAAGGCTAAAGTCTGGCAGTGTGGAACCAAAACATGAGAAGGCAAAGTTTAGTTATGGGGAAGACTGATTGTTAATGATATAAAACAGTGTTTCTCAATCTTGGCAAGGTGAAGGTGGCTGGACTTCAACTCTGGCTGGCTGGAGAATTATGGGAAGTGAAGTCCACGCATCTTCCACTTACCAAGGTTCAGAAACACTAATATAGAAAGATGTAGTATTATATATCTGGAAATTTCCTGTTTCACAACTAATAATAAGCCTTCATAGTGCAATGAAGATACAAATTTCAAAATTTCTCTTTTCATAAGGAAAAATTACCATTCATTAGACTTTGAAAAAGTATAAAATATTGAAGTGTGAATCCACTGATAGGTTTTTGCCCTTTAGCTTTGAGCTGTATAAACAGAACACCAATGTAGTTGAAAATTAATTTTGGGACTGATAGACTGCATCCCTAATTCAAAACCAGTCTGAGTTAAATCTGAATCCAATACTCTTAGGAGCAACAGAGATTTACAAATCAGATCTGCACTTAAAAAAAAAGTTCTACTAACACCAACATCTTGGTCCTCCTATAAGATCTGAAGTGACAGAGATTTATTTCCCCCAAAAGGCTATTTCAACTGAGAAATTGATTAATAGTGCAACTGAAAGAAAATTCACTATTCTGTGAACCCAGAATGCAAAGTCTGATGTTTACAATTAAGCAAGTCACCTGCTGCCCAACACAGCCCTTAAAAGACTTAAAAACCAAATCTCCAAGGCAGAAGCCTCCAAAACAAGAACATAACCCTCATCAGACCTATTTTCAGCGTTATTTAGGATTGAAAGCTGAAGTTTAAAACCACATCTTTAAAAAGGTAGCTAAGGCTTAAAGTTCATAAATATTTTTCCTCATCTGAGTATGTTTCATTTGGGACACAAGGCAGGCAGGCAGAAGAGAAGCAAAGGAAAGACTGCATAAATTTATGGGAGGACTCACATCACTGTGATGGAAGCTATCAAAAATGACATACAGGAGAAGGAATAGCTCAATAGAAAAAGAAAGGAGAGCAAATTCCTTTCAAAGCATGGAAGACTGAAAATAAGGTTGCTAGGTATGAGGAAGTAGTGTATCTAAACAGCACTGGCAGAGACACCCCACCAAAGGAAAAGTCACCAGAGAGGGTGGAGAAGGGGATAGAGGTTTTACACTTCAAGCTTTTCAGAGTGAGGCAAACATTCCACACACACACACACAGATGGAGACAATTATGAAGGGGGTGACTTTGGATCAGGGGGAGGGGGAGGCAAAGAAAGGCGCTGTGAGATCTGCGTAGCTAGGAAGCAGGATATAAATTATAGAAAAACAACACGGAAGGAATCTAAAGAGTTGCAAAGAAAACTGTAAAGGAAGATGGGCAGGACAGATATCTTATATTCTATGTCTGCTCTAGGAGGGCTATGTGTTTTTTACTAGAATGCAACACTTATATAAAAAGAAGGTGGCCAGAAGTCAGGAAGAGTTCCTAACTAGAGGGTTATTTGCTAGGGAATAGAGTTCGTAGCACATCTACATCATACAAGATAGTTCAGTGAAATTACAGCCTTCTCTGTCAAGAGTCTGTACCTGCTCTTCTTGATACCTGCTTCCTTTCCCACCAGGATTAGCCAATTCCCACTTAGACCATGCATCTAATAATTATCACAGCAGCTACTTCAAAAGTTCTTTCCTGTTTCTTAATCAGTTTGGTTCTGTTTGAGAAATCCTCAACCTGCATATAAGCCTATCAACCGGTTCTCTGTGCCTTATCAAATTATGCACGTTGCATTTTTTACTATCCCTTCTCTGGAAAGAAGAGACAGAATGAACCACAAGGCCAGAAAGTGTACGCTCAAACATGGAGTGTTTCTAAGAGGTGCGAGGACAGCAGAATATTAATCTCAAATTAATGGGTAATAACAAATGCCAGCAAAAACAATTTTTGTTTTTACAAAACTGACTATAGTTCCTTACATTCTAAAACTGTCCTGCTCAGAGTGCAAAGGAACAAGCAGAGTTTCCTGTAAGAGTTTGATGTAATCAACGTAACCTCCTCCCCTCTCCTCTCAATCTTCTTTTCTAAACAAACTCCAATATTTTGGCATTTGAGATATTACTAAGTATGTATATCCAATACCAGCTAGGCAAAGCAAAGTGCAAAACCGACAATAATGTACTTTAAAAAAAAAAAAAAGCTGAACATCACAGAACTGGAGTAAAGAAAACACTTGGGAAAGTGACAGAAATAAGGGTGGTTGGAATAGGATGCAAAGTCCCACAAATAATATAAGAAAAAATTGGATGACAGGGAGTGAAATTTAGAGTCAAGACAGAAAAAAAGGTGCAAATGAAGATATAAAAATCAAGATTTTAATGAGCACAAATCCTAGAAAACTATTCCTGCTGCCAATTACAGTCGCTCCAGTAAAACCTTACACAATCAATAATCAAACAGGCCCAGCTGATATATGCTCAGAATATGTTGAGCTGATCTGTCAGGAAATGAGGGAGAGGTGGAAATAGTAGCCAAATAAATCCCACCCTAACATCACATGGGATTCAGAGGATGGAGGAATGACAAACGCAGGAAGAAGAGAAAAAGGTCCTTGCACAGATTTCCATTTCAAGAAATTTCTGGGGAACTTTTGGGGAGGAAATGAAACTCCCTTTCTTTTCTGACCCTACCTCAGAGGGCTGCTGTAAATATTAAAGACCAACAAAGACAATGAAGGAGGTTGCCCAAAAGAAACCACCACCTCCCAATATAATAGGGATGTAAAAGATCCCCTTAAGAAAAGGAGCACCTGAATTGTCTACCTAGAGAGCAAAGAAGACTTGAACCCCTTTCTGAGGTCTGTCCTAGTTTTCTTCCTTGTGAGGAAGAAAAAGCAGAGAAAGAAAGAATGGAAAACAACCCCTGGAGACACTCAGCCTGAGCAGGGAGGTGGGTAGTGTGGATTAGATAGAAGCAAAGAGAAAGGCAGGGAGGGCTAGAGAAAAAGCATCATCTCTCTCATAAATACCATTAAGAAAAGCAGAAAAGCCGCCTGAAACCAGCAGGACCCACAGAAAGTGAGCAAGACAAACACCTACCAGAAAGGAAATAGTAGTGAAGAAGGCACACAGGGATACATGCAAACAATTGCAGATGCATGTCTGCATATACACAATACTGCATATATCATATCACAAATCTATAACAAGTGTATATATAAATTGCATATTTAATATATGTAATTGCAATATATATATATATATATATATACACACACACACACAATTGCATATACATCTCATACACTTATTTGCACATACATATAACAAATAATTGTGTGCACATATCAGACATGTACATATCATATGCACATACACATATAATTGTATCTCTCACACACCTGTATATATATATACATATATATGTTTGTTTCTATATCATAGACATATAATTATATGTATATATCATACACCTATCATAGTCACATGTATACATATAATTGTGTGTATATATCATACACAAGTATACAAATAATTATGTGCAGATGTCAGGCATATAAATATCAGACACATACAATCACATGCACACATGTATACACACACATATACATATTATATACATATATTATATATACATGATTGCATATATACTTGTGTTGGTATATCTCACATACACACAGGTATACTTACAATTGTGTGTATATATCACAGACACCTTTATATCATGCACACATGTACTCACATAATTGTGTATATATAACATGTACGTTTGCAGAAAATTGTCTGCACATCACACAGACATGCATGTATCACATGTATACACATAACTGTATCTATCACACATAGCCCTGTCCATACCCACGATTGCAAACATCCACATATCCCCCTTAGATGCATTTAAGCCACCCAGCCGTGTATACAGGCAACATGTGTCCATGCACAGCGATGTTCAGACGGGCCCCTCAAGAGACCTGCCCCGAGGGGTGCCCTCCCCCCGCCCCGAGGAAAGCAAAAAGCCGCCCGATGCCACGGAGGAGTAGTGGGCAACGTAGGCCCTCGGGAGGGAAGCGGGAGAAGGAGGACCCTCCAGCCGGGCGTCGCTCGAGGCGGGGAAATGCGCAGCAGAAATAAGCCCGGCCGAAGAGCCGAGGGGGGAGCCGGCCTTTCCGGACGCCGTCGGAGAGCCGGGGGGGAGGGGGGGCAGAGGGATGGGGCCTTCCCGCTCCAGCCGAGGCAGCGTCGCCTCCGCCTTTCCTCCCCGGGAGAGGAGGCCCGTCCGCCCACTTGCCCGGCCTCTCCCTTCCCCGCCGCACTGACCGAGCAGGAGCAGCTTGAGCTCCCGGCGGGCGTCGCGCTTGTCCCTCCGCAGCTGCTTTTCGATCTCGGCGTTGATGCGCTTCGACTCTTTCACCTCGTCGCTGAGGCAACAGGCCATCATGGACTCCAGCGTCATGGCTGCTGCCGCCGCTGCTGTTGCCACCGGCACGGGCGGAGCCGCCGCAGCCGCCGCCACAAGAGGCGGCGGCGGACGAGGAGGAGGAAGAGAAGGCGACGGATGAGGAAGGGAAGGGAGGCTCGGCCTGCTCAGGCGGCGGCGGTGGCGGCTTCGCGGTTCCGGCCGCCCGGCCGCGACGGCGGCGGCTCCGGCTGCTGCTGTTGCTCCGCCGCCCCCTCAGCGACGGCGACCCAGCCCCGCGACGCCAACCCAACTTCCCAGCTCGCCTCACAACACGCGGTCAACCGAACCTTCCTGCGAGCACCAGCGGGACGGACGGCGGCCGCGCCCAATAGGAAGGCGGGCGCGCGCGCGGGCGGGTGCGTAACGGCTCCCCCCACAACCACCCCGCCTCTCCCTTCCCAACCACCACACAGTGACTGACAGAAAACACCGGGCGGGCCTGATTGGCCGCGCGGGAGAGAAAGACGCGACATGGCTCGACCAATGGGCGAGCGAGCCCCCACAGACGGGAGGCGGGGACGGCGGAGCGCCGCCGCTGAGCAAAGAAAGGATTGGTCCCGCCGGCAGCACGACGACCAATCGGGGAGCGGAGGAGGGGTGGGAAGAAGTCCGAGAGGTTTTGCTGGCGTGTGAGGAGGCAGAGAGGGTTTTTTAATTATTATATGGGACCCGCCCTTTTTTCCTTAGTGTTTTTTTTTTTTTAAGCAAGGTTGGTTGTTAGATAAGAGCTGGCGGGGGACTATACGGCCTGAGCGCTTGGTTAGAGTAGGGAATGCGCATGCGCGGGACGAGTGTGCGGCGCGCAGCATTATGGGCCGGTGGAAGACTTGAGGGCATCGAGTAAAAAGGACTAGAGGAGCCCAAACATTTTTTTTATTTTTAAAGAGTGCCTCTGTGCGCGTGCAGAGTGACGTTGCCCTCTCTTCCTTGACTTTTCACGGTCCCATTTGCCAAGATGTACTATATGTATGCAGCGGCAAACGGGGAAATAATTCTACATTTAAATGCAACCTCCAACAAAAGGCTTTGACAGACATCTTTGCACAAGGCCGAACTTGTGCCTGAGGGTGTTGTGTGAATCCAGTTTACTTGATAAGGGTACCTTTCAAGGACACATCCTTGGCTGGGTCCTTGATTTAAGCCAATTTCTTGGGTTTTATAAAACATTGAAGGCAACAGGCTAAAAATATGGACAGATACTCCTTGACATGCAACCGTTCGTTTAGTGACCATTCAAAGTTACACCACCATTGAAAAAAGTTGACGAGTGTTTTTCACACAACCATTGCAGCATCCTCATGACCACGTGATAAAAATTCACACACTTGGCAACTGGTATGTATTTATGACAGTTGTGATCCCCTTTGGCGACCTTTCGACAAGCAAAACCCACGGGGGAAGCCAGATTCACTTAACCATATTTTATTAATTGCAGTGATTCACTTAACAACGGTGGCAAGAAAGATGATAAAATGGGACAAAACGCATGTAACTGTCTTGCTTAGCAATGGAAATTTGGGACTCAACTGTGGTAGTAAGTCGAGGATTACCTGTATCCCAGGTTGTCTCTGAGGAACTTTATGTTTCATAAGAATGCAACTTCAAGGACCTGGACCTACAAGAGGATGTTGTGTAAATCCAAATGTTTCCATCACCATTTTCAGAGACAGAGATACCCAAATTCATACTGAATTCATGCACAGAGATGCTGAACCTGGTTACTCAGCTAACAGAATAACAGAGTTGGAAGGGACCTTGGATATCTTCTAGTCCAACCCCCTGCTCAAGCAATGGCTATCCAATCTCTTCTTTAAAAATTTGCCTCTGGAGGCAAATTGTTTCACCGGTTAATTATTCTCATCAGGAAATTCTTCTGTAGTTCCAGATTGCTTCTCTCCTGGATTAGTTTCCATCCATTGCTTCTTGCCCTGCCTTCAGGTGCTTTGGAGAATGACACCCCCCCCCCTTCCTTATGGCAGCTCCTTAAATATTGGAATGCTGCTAACCTAGCAGCTCAGGGTCTACCCCACATACTGAAGGATAATGGATAAACTAACCTCCAAGGGATGATATTTGAAATTAAAATCTGATGTTGTAGTGGACAGTGAAGAAAAGAAACTGATCAGCCCAAATTTTTCATTCGAGGCACCAACGTCCAGCCTCAAATGAGCCTACTTTTGACTTTGAAGAAGTAGGAGACTACTGATATCTCTGAACTTAGAGAGACTCCTGAGAAGATAACGGACAGCCAAGAAAACAGACAAATGGATTATCAAACAAGTCAACCCAAAGTTCTTGTTCAAGGCATAGGTGACCAAGTTCAAATTATCCTCCTTCTAATACGTGATGTGAAGACTCAGATCTCTTGAGAGGGCTCTGATGCTGGGAATGGTGGAAGGAAGGAAAAGAAGAGGGAGGACCAACAACAAGGAGAATGGACTCTGTTTAGTGTTCTGACCTAGGCTTCCCCAACAGCACGAATCTAACTCCTCATCCCAAAAAAACCCCTTTTATTTACATTACAGTGAATTCTTCTCCAGCAAAGTTCCAGCCAATAGTTTTTCAAGATATTTCACAATTACAGACCTTTATCAGGCTTGGAGAGTAGCCAGGCCGATACCTTTCAAACGCCACAGTGTAGCAGACAATACTTGGCAAGAAGGCAGGAACAGATCTTCACCCAAATAAACTAATTCTCTCCTGCAAAATCCCACTTTCCTTTCGCTCTTCTTTTATTCCTTATGGGGGGGGGGCATTCACTGTCCACCTGTGGCTTTACTTCCAAGTTGACCTTTGTTCCTTAGCTGTTCCCTTCTTCTGGCAGCTCTGTGCATGGGCACACTGGGAACAGGCTCCAGCTGTTCTTCTGTCTCACTAATGTCCGACTCCGAAGGCAGCTGATAACTGTCAGACAGCCCTGGCCCCATCTCTACCTCTGACACAGAGCACTCCTCAGAGCCTTCCCCAGACTCCAGGAATGCCCCATGTTCCTCCCCCAACCTCCTCACTGTCCAAATCTGTTGCCAGCTCTGCTGGCCGCTGAAGGGCCATAACAGTTACCACTGTAATGAAGGACCAGGTTGGAGATAAATTGCCGTAGAGAAAATCTATGTGGTCTCTATGGGTTGACAGTGACTGGTTGGCATGTAATTAATCAATCAATGCAAAAACCCAGCTCTCCTGAGAAATCCATAATGCTGAGGAAGGAAGGAAGAGGATCTCTTGAATCAAGATGGATCGAGTCACTTAGAGCAAGACCTGAAGGGATGTTGGGACAGATCATCCATCTAGGTGGCCTCTAGAAACATTGTCAACCGGATAGCGCATTATCAGTCAATAATACCTCACACTGTTGAGAAGTTTGTAATGCTGGGAAATGTGGAAGAAAAGAGAATCATCAGTATCCAGGGAGATGGATTCCATTACAGCAGTGATGGGTGCCAGATCAGTTTGGGAACTGAACACATCTGTTGCTAAGATTCACCACCAACTTGATACTACAGAATCAGTCAATTAATACCGTGTTTAAGCACCATGCTAAACTATTATTATGAGTCATGGTGACACAGTGATTAGAATGCAGTACCGCAGACTACTTCTGCTGACTACCGGCTGACTGCAATTTGGCAGTTCAAATCCCACCAGGCTCAAGGTTAACTCAGACTTCCGTCCTTCCGAGGTGAGTAAAATGAGGACCCAGATTGCTGGGGAAAATATGCTGACTCATTAACCGCTTAGAGAGGGCTGTAACGCACTGTAAAGCGGTATATAAATCTAAATACTATTGCTATTTGCGAGCCAACATTTATAGCTGGGGCTGGCTTTGCACATCAGACTTGCTATGGTTTGTTTAATCATTCTTGAATGAAGAAGCTCCAGTTTGTTGGGTTCACCCAAAGCTAACCATGGCTTAATGCAGCAGCCCCCAACCTTTTGGGCACCAGAGACCGGTTCTGTGGAGAGATGTTTTTCCATGGACCGGAGGCAGAGGTAGCATTCAGCAGGTTCTGACCAGTTCTGGAGAACCGGTAGCGGAAATTCTGAGTAGTTCAGAGAACCAGCAAATACCACCTCCACCGTGCCCACCAAGCCATGCCCACAGAACCAATAGTAAAAAAAAAATTGAATCCCACCACTGACCGGAGTGGGTTTCACATGTCGCCTGCATGCCGTGGATGGGGCTTCACTTGTTTGCATGGCCTGGTTTCTGGCATGCGACCCAGGTACCAGTCCACAGACTGAGGATTGGGGACCTTGGTTTAATGAGATGTGTAAACCTAATACTTTGCTCAATGAATTTTTATACCACCCCGCTTCAAATAAGCTATGTAGCAGAAGAACCTCCAATGCGATCCTTATTTTTATTTTATTTTTTGTTTTTACCTTGCCTTTATTCTTTTTATAAATAACTGAAGGTGACAAACATGCTTAATACTCCTTCTTCCTTTTATTTCCCCTACAGCAACAACCCTGTCAGGTGGGTTGGGCTGAGAGAGAGTAACTACTCAAAAGTCACTCAGCTGGATTTCATGTCTAAGACAGGACTAAAATGTAAGGTGCGACTTAGTACTCATAATTTCCTGATGAGTGGCCAGAAGTCACCTTTCCAGCTTTCATGCCTAAGATAGGTCTAGAGCTCACCATCTCCTGGTGATTGGCTCAAAGTCACCCAGCTGGTTTTCATGCCTAAAATGGGACTAGAACTCACCATCTCCTGGTGATTAGTCCAAGATCCCCCAGTCGGAGTTCCTGCTTAGGGTAGGACTAAAAGGCTGAAATTAACTTGGAGCAGTTTCTCATCCTCTGATATATTTTGCTCAGATTTGTGCAAATCACCTTGAAATGTAATCAATAGCAATAGCACTTAAACTTACATACCGCTTTATAGTGCTTTATAGCCCTCTCTAAGTGGTTTACAGAGTTAGCCTATTGCCCCCAACAATTTGGGATTTTACCCACCTCAGAAGGATGGAAGGCTGAGTCAACCTTGAGCCTGGTGGGACTTGAACTGCTAAATTGTAGGCAACTGACTGCAGCAGAAGTACTTGCAGTACTGCACTGTGTCACAGAGGCTCCTTATAAATTATACATTTATAAATTTATACACTTATAAATTGCAAATGCACCCAAATTGGGATTTTGAGACTCTAGAAAAAGTACAGAGAAGAACAAGCAGGATGATTAGGGGACATGTGAAGAAAGGTTAACAGGAACTGGGCTTGGCTAGTCTGGTGAAGAGAAGGATCAGGGGAGATAGGATAGCAGTCTTCCAATATTTGAGGGGCTGCCACAGAGAAGAAGGGGTCAAGCTATTTTCCAAATATTTTCCACCTGTAGGCCAGACAAGGAATAATGGATGGAAACTGAACAAGGAGAAATTTAACCTGGAAATAAGGAGAAACTTTCTGACAGTGAGAACAATCAACCAATGGAACAGAAATTGCCCTCGGAAGTTGTGGGAGCGTCATCACTTGAGACTTTCAAGAAGAGATTGGACTGCCATTTGTCAGAAATGGTATAGGGTCTCCTGCTTGGGCGGGGGGTTGGACTAGATGACCTATCAGGTCCCTTCCAACTCTGTTAATCTGACTACAAGAAACCATGGATGGAAACTAATCAAGGAGAAAAGCAACCTGGAATTAAGGAGAAATAGGACAATTAACTGGAACAGATTGCCACCAGAAGTTGTGGGAGCGTCATCACTGGAGGCTTTCAAGAAAAGATTGGACTGCCATTTGTCAGAAATGGTGTAAGGTCTCCTGCTTGGGCAGGGGGTTGGACTAGATGACCTATCAGGTCCCTTCCAACTCTGATTATCTGTTATTTAAAATTGGCTGTTTGTTTAAATAAATTAAAAAATCTGTTTCTTTATACTTTGAACGAACTCCAAATTCTCAGACTTGAAAGACCGATTGACTGAAGACACTGAAAGTTGCTAAACTCCTTTTCTGCACCCTAGACAACCAGATGGAACCACGAACCTAATGGATACGCAGGAAGTGAGAAAAATAATCTTGCAAGCCGATTTCAGCAGAAGAGTCTTGGTGAGCTCTGTATGCCCCCAACATGGATTTAAATGTCCTGAGGGTTGCCTACCACAACATAACAGCGTTCAAGCCATCAGTGAGCTAGAAGTCATTGCATTGGTAAAGCAATTGTACAGATGCCATTCTGTCATTCGAGGGCTTGGTTCAACTTGTGTCTGAAATACAGGCACTAAAAAGGGGGAAATATCCCAATTTGGCTGCATTTACAATTTATAAGTGTATATTAATCGAAATTATAAGTGTATATTAATCGAAATTTTAAAAGATTAAATTCCAGGGCTATGAATGAGCAAGAGTAATAGTGATGCTGTTCTGGGTGCAGGTAATTCTTGACTTAACGACCACAATTGAGCTCCGAACTTCTACTGCTAAGCAAGACAGTTAAATGAATTGGGCCCCACCTTTTTGTCACAGTTGCTAAGCGAATCACTGTAGTCCTTAAGTGAGTCACGTGGTCATTAAACGAATCTATCTTTCCCTATTGAATGTGCTTGTTGGAAACCAGAAGGGAAGTTTCTAAATGGGGAATTCACACGATCCCAGGACACTGCAACCACGGTAAATACATGCCAGTTGCCAAACATCTGAATTTTTGATATGTGGCTGCAACCGTTGCAAGTGTGAAAGCTGGTCAGATGTCACCTTTTTCAGGGCTGTTATAATGCCGAACAGTCACTAAACAAGTGATTGCGCTAAACAAGGATTATTTGTATTTGAGGCATTTATGCCTGAACCGGAACGGATCAATATGGTTTGGCTACCAAAAAATATATATTTTTCCTTACAGCCGTATCTCTTCCCCACTCCCCTTTCCTGTTCCTATCACATTCTCATGACAGTTGCAACCAGAAACCCATATTTTGCAGAACCAGAGTAGGTAATAAAGCAAAGGGATGGTTCTTTCCAACAAATGGCTCCCCCTCCCCTTCCAAAGACCCCCATTTCTCCAGCAATCCCACCCACCATTCTCAACCCTGTCTCCTGGCTTTTTCCAGATTTGCCCTTTCTTCTCAGCAGAGGGCACTGTGGCTCTTCTGCAAAGGCAGCCCTTTATAAACCAGGGTTTGTTTCACCGAATGCACCCCTTGGAGCATTTCCTTATATGCTGTTCTGAGGCAGAGCGATTTTGAAGAATCCAGGCTCTGATTGAATAAATATCCCAGAAAAAAGGGAGCCCCCTGAGTCACTGGTCCTTTGGTCCTCCTCAGTGTTTCTCAAATGTGACCTTTTTCAGAATCAGAATAGTGCTGGAAGGGACCTTGGAGGTCTTCTAGTCCAGCCCCCTGCTCAAGCAGGAGATACCAGTGGAGGTACTCTACCAATCCAGCCCAGTTCAGGAGAACCGGTGGTTAAAAAATGTTACCGTTTGGCTGAACTGGTAGTAAAAAATACAGCTATTTTTATTATTTATTTGTTTCCTCCTGATGATCAGCTGTTCCGATGATCAGCTGTTCCAGGATCCCACTCACTGTCTTACTACTTCGACCAGGAAGCTTCCCTGAGGCCCAGGAGGCAAAAAAACGGAGTGCAGGAGGATGATGCCACGCCCACCTAGTCACATGACCAAGCCCACCTAGCCACACCCACCTAGCCATGCACACAGAACCAGCAGTAAAAATATTTGCATCCCACCCCTGCAGGAAACCCCATACCATTTCAGACAAATGACTCAAGAGGTGGTATTCAGCCGGTTCTGACCGGTTCTCTAGAACCGGTAGCGGACATTTTGAGTAGTTCAGAGAACCGGCAAATCCCAACTCTGACTGGCCCCGCCCCCATCTCTTCTCCGCCTCCCATCGAGTCCCAGCTGATTGGCTGGGTCTCCTTTGATTGCCCTGCTCAGGAGAATGGAGCTGGAAAGCAGGTTAGTGGGGTAGGGAGGGAAGGGAGATTTTGCAGTATCCTTCCCCTACCACGCCCACCAAGTCACGCCCACAGAACCGGTAGTAAAAACATTTGAATCCCACCACTAGAGGAAAGACAAAGCCAGGAAGGAAAAATAAGGAAAGAAAAAGAAAAGATAATGAAGAGGGAAGGGGAGGGAGGGAGGGAGGGAGAGAAGGAAGGAAGGAAGGAAGGAAAGGAAGGAAGGAAGGAAGGAAGGAAGGAAGGAAAGAAGGAAGGAAGGAAGGAAGGAAGGTTATAATGTGAGGGACAGTCTCAGGCAAAGGTGGTATTCAGCAGGTTCTGATCAGTTAGTGGACATTTTGAGTAGTTCAGAGAACCGGCAAATCCCACCTCTGACTGGCCCCACCCCCAACTCTTCTCCATCTCCCATCGAGTCCCAGCTGATTGGCTGGGTCTTCTTTGGTTGCCCTGCACAGGAGAACGGAGCTGGGAAGCAGGTTAGTGGGGTGGGGAGGGAAGGGGGATTTTGCAGTATCCTTCCCCTGCCACACCCACCAAGCCAAGCCACACCCACAGAACCAGTAGTAAAACTTTTTGAATCCTACCACTGAAATGACTGTCCAGTCTTAAAAACCTCCAGTGAAGGCAAGCTGTTCCACTGACTATTTTTTATTTTATATCTATCCTGTTTTTTATTGTCTTTAATGAATAACTCAAGGTAGTGAAGTGAACATATCCACCATACCCTCTTCCTCCTATTTCCCCCACGATAACAAAAGCCACCCTATGAGGTGGGGTGGGCTGAGAAAGAGTCACTGGCTCAAAGTAACCCAGTTGGCTTTCATGCCTAAGAATAACAAAATAACGAGAGTTGGAAGGGACCTTGGAGGTCTTCTAGTCCACCCCCCTGCTCAAGAAGGAAACCCTATACATTTCAGACAAATGGTTGTCCAGAGTTGCAGCATTCACAACTTCTAGGCTAGAGGTAAGTTGTTCCACTGGTTAATTGTCAGGGAATTCCTCCTTAGTTCTAGGTTGCTTCTCTCCTTCTAGGTTGCTTCTCTCTTCTACCTGTTGCTTCTAGTCCTCCTTTCTGGTGCTTTGGAGAATAGCTTGACCCCCCCCCCCTTCTTTGGGGCAGCTCCTGAGACATTGGAACACTTTTTATTTATTTATTTAATTTGATTTGTCAGTCGCTTACAAGATAATAGGTATAAGTATATACAAAGTTATGAATACATGAAATATAAGAAAAATAAAAGAAACAATAGGACAGGGACGGTAGGCACGTTGGTGCGCTATAACAGATAACAGATAATCAGAGTTGGAAGGGACCTTGTAGGTCATCTAGTCCAACCCCCTGCCCAAGCGGGAGACCCTACACCATTTCTGACAAATGGCAGTCCAGTCTCTTCTTGAAAGTCTCAAGGGATGGCGCTCCCACAACTTCCGAGGGCAACTTCTGTTCCATTGGTTGATTGTTCTCACTGTCAGAAAGTTTTTCCTTATTTCCAGGTTAAATTTCTCCTTGTTCAGTTTCCATCATTATTCCTTGTCTGGCCTACAGGCACTTTAGAAAATAGCTTGACCCCTTCTTCTCTGTGGCAGCCCCTCAAATGTTGAAGACTGCTTCCTGTCTCCCCTGGTCCTTATCTTCACTAGACTAGCCAAGCCCAATTCCTGCAACCGTTCTTCATATGTTTTAGCCTCCAGTCCTGGTTGCTCTTCTCTGCACTTTTTCCAGAGCCTCAATATCTTTTTTATAGTGTGGTGACCAAAACTGGATGCAGGACTCTAGGTGTGGCCTTACTAAGGCTTTATAGAGTGGTATCAGTACTTCCCTTGATCTTGATTGTATCCCTCTGTTAATACAACTTAGGATAGCATTGGCTTTTTTGGCTGCTGCTGCACACGGCTGGCTCCTATTTAGCTGGTTGTCCACTAAGACTCCAAGATCCCCTCTCACAGTTCCTGCTATTATGTCTCCCCTCGTTGTTCTTTTCCTTAGACTAGACATACCCAATTCCAGCAATTGTTCTTCATATGTTTTAGCCTCCAGTCCCCTAATCATCTTTGGTGCTGTTTTCCGCAGTATTTCTAGAGTCTCAACTGCTTTTTTATATTGTAGCAACCAAAACTGGATGCAATATTCCAAGGGCCATTGTAACTTCAAACATTCAGCGTATGAATGGTTGTAAGTCAAGGACTACCTGTACCGATGTCTGTATTTTTAACCCTGTTTTTGTTGTGCTGTGCATTGCCTTGCCAGGTATCGCTTTTTAGGCACAGTAAATAAGAGTGACGGGATTATTATTATCATTTTGAGATGATTCAGCGGCTGTAGGTGGCAAAAAGCGGCCTGAATTTGATTGGGTGGCCAGTCTTTTCCTTCCAAAAATCTCCTCCCTGCCCCTTCCCCAATTTCAAAGCTGGAAAATGCTCTCCACCAATGGTTTCCTCCTGAGTCCTTTGCTTAGGACCGAATGAAAGTCCAGGAGGTATAAAACTAATCAAAGAGAGAAGCAACTTGGAATTAAGAAGAAACTTCCCAACAGTGAGGACAATTAATCAGTGAAACAGAAGTTGCCTTCAGATGTTTTGGGTGCTCCATCACTGGAGGTTTTGAAGAAGAGAATAGTCACTTGTCTGAGATTGTACAGTATAGGTTCTCCTGCTTGAGAAGAGGACTGGACTAGAAGACCTCTAAGATCCCTTCTAGCTTCTATTCTATTCTATTCCATTCCATTCCATTCTATCCTTTCCTTATTCCTTATTCCTTGTTCTGTTCTATTCTATTCTATTCTTTCCTTATTTCTTATTCTATTATATTCTATTCCATTCTATCCTTTCCTTATTCCTTATTCTGTTCTATGCTATTCTATTCTATTCTGTTCTGTTCTATTCTTTCTTTATTCCTTATTCTATTCTTTCCCTTTTCCTCTATTCTATTCTTTCCTTATTCCTTATTCTGTTCTATCCTATCCTATCCTTATGCCTTATTCTATTCTATTCTTTCCTTATTCCTCTATTCTATTCGTTCCTTATTCCTTATTCTGTTCTGTTCTCTCCTATCCGTATTCCGTGTTCTATTCTATTCTTTCCTTATTCCTCTATTCTATTCTATTCTATTCTATTCTATTCTATTCTATTCTATTCTATTCTTTCCTTATTCCTTATTCTGTTCTGTTCTATTCTATCCTAATTCCTTATTCTATTCTATTCTTTCCTTATTCCTTATTCTATTCCATCCTATTCATATTGCATATTCCCTTCCATCCTATTCATATTCCATATTCCAATTCCATATTCTATTTTCTATTCTATTCCGTAATTCTATTCCGTTCTATTAATTCACGGGAGGAATGAGGGAGTAGCAAAAGAGGGCTCATGCAGACATGCTGGTAACCATCCTTGTCCCATCAAAGTGGAGTCAGTCCACCTTCTGGGGGATGAACAAGCTTCAAAAAGCGTTTATCTAAATCCCTCCGGGAAGCTCCCTTCTCGGTCCTGAATGTTGACGCTGAGAAGCAAAGAAAAGGGTTTATTTTATTTTATTTTTTCCCCTTGATAAGACACGATTCTCACGCTGCTGTCGATGGATCTGCATCTTAAAAAGCCAAAAAGGAAGCCGAGAAAAGGGTTGAACGCACAACGATCTGTCTGGAGCATCGCTCTGGGATTTGGTCTCTTCACTGCTGGGAGGGAAGCCTGTCGCTCAAAGAATATTTCAATTTTTCTCCTTCAACCCCCCCCCCTTCTGGTCCACGAGCCTTACAAGCAGTTCAAAGGAAAGAAGCTGCTGCTTTTAAGGATCTGGATTCTTCCACCGATCTGCATCCCAAAGAGACGGCATTGCAGTAGAGGTAGTCCTTGATTTACGACCATTTGCTTAGTGACCAAAGAGCACTGGGGGGGGGGGAAAGACTGATATACCCTTTTTTCATACGAACGGTTGTTGCTGCATTCTCCCGTGGTCACAGGTTCAAAATTCAGACACTTGGCAACTGACTCATATTTATGACAGTTGCAGGGTCCGGGGTGGGTGGGGGGGGTGTCACATGATTCCCCTCTTGCGACCTTCTGACAAGTAAAGTCGATGGGGGAATCCAGATCCACTGAATGACCATGTTACTGACTTCACAAC
This sequence comes from Bungarus multicinctus, assembly GCA_023653725.1. Taxonomy (NCBI): domain Eukaryota; kingdom Metazoa; phylum Chordata; class Lepidosauria; order Squamata; family Elapidae; genus Bungarus; species Bungarus multicinctus. Next base: position 163,145,703 of record CM042838.1, on the reverse strand, counting down.
TGTAACACAACTGTGGCAAGGAAGTTCGTACAATGGGGCGAAACTCACTTAACGATGGTCTCGCTTGGCAACAGAAATTTGGGGCTCAGGTGTGGTCGTAAGTCGAGGAGTACCTGTATACGTAGTGAGAGCGATCAACCCATGGAAGAGAAGGTGCCTTCGGAAGTTGTGGGAGCTTCATAACTGGAAGATTTCAAGAAGAGATTGGACTGCCATCTGTCAGAAATAGTGTAGGGTCTCCCGCTTGGGCAGGGGGTTGGACTAGATGACCTACAAAGTCCCTTCCAACTCTGATTATCTGTTATTTGTTAAATTCCCACTTCTCGGGTCCTAGGAAGCAGCACGGAGCCAACTCAGCTGTTTATTTTTCGCAACCGCAGAGGGGGCCGCGTGGAAAGCCCCCAAATCACTGCGCTAACCAGCTTCGTAACCCATTTCGTGCCATTTTTTTCCCCTTCTTCTTCTTCCTTGGATCTTCTTCCGAGGAAATGAAGTTCCTCCCGCTTGCTCTTGGCGGGCTGCCAAGCTACCATTTATTTGATTTTATTCTATTAAGGCGATGGATAGGGCCACCCATCCCTGACGGCAGGCGGCCTGCCCTCTGGACCTGTCTACAAAGATTTCAACCTGCCAGCGGGCAGGAAAGGGGAGAGCGCGGGAACCAGACGTACGATCAGAGGGCCACTGATGGTTTCCGTCTGGGAGCAGAGCCAGAAACTCCGTCTGGGAATTCATTCCAGGCCTCTGACGGGTTTGATCACCTCCTCCTTGGATACGCAGCAATGGTGGGGTTCTAAAATGTTTACTACTGGTTCTGTAGGTGTGGCTTGGTGGGTGTGGCTTAGTGGGCGTGGCTTGGTGGGCGTGGCAGGGGAAGGATACTGCAAAATCCCGACTCCTTCCCCACCCCACTAACCTGCTTTCCAGCTCCGTTCTCCTGTGCAGGGCAACCAAAGGAGACCCAGCCAATCAGCTGGGAGTCGGGAGGCGGAGAATAGATGGGGCGGGGCCAGTCAGAGGTGGTATTTGCCGGTTCTCCGAACTACCCCAAATTTCCTTTACCGGTTCTCGCGAACCGGTCAGAACTGGCTGAATACCACCTCTGATACGCAGGGAGTCCTCGCCTTACTGCCACGATTCAGCCCTGGCTTTCTGTTGTTAACCGAGACAGGCGTTAAGTGAGTGTTGTTGTTGGGTTTTTTGGACCCATTTTGAACACCTTTTTTTCCCCTTTCCTTCCTTCCTACAAGCGCGTTGGCTGAATTTTACGACTTTTCTTGCCACGGTTCTTAAGGGAACCATTGCGGTTGTTAAATCAATCACAAGGTTGTTGAATGAATCTGGCTTCTCCCTCTTGACTTTGCTGGTCAGAAAGTTGCAGAAGGGGATCATGTGATCTCCCCCCCCCCCGGGACGCTGTGACCGTCGTAAATATGAATTTATGAATTCATGATCAGGTGATCCTGGGGGAATGCTGCAACGGTCATAAGTGTGAACAATGGGCATCTACCACTTTTGTCATTGCTGACTTCAGTCACTAACGAAAGGTGGTAAGTTGAGGACTACCCGTATATCCCTTCTGCAGGTAGTCCTCATCTTACAACTATTCGCTTTTAGGGACTGCTCCAACTTACAACGGCAACTGAAAAAGGTGACTTATGACCGTTCTTCACACTTACGACCGTTGCAGCATTCCCATGATCACCTGATCAGAATTCAGATACTGGACAACCGGCATGTATTTATGTATTTAGGCCGCTGTAACTTCAAACGGTCACTAAACGAAGCGTTGTAAGATGCTGAGACTCTGGAAGGAGTTCAGAGAAGAGCAGCAATGATGGTTAGGGGACAGGAGGCTAAAACATACGAAGAATGGTTGCAGGAATTGGGTAGGTCTAATTTAATGGGAGGGAAAAAGAACTGCCCCAAAGAAGAGAGAGTCGAGCTATCCTCCAAAGCCCCTGAAGGCAGGACAAGAAGCAACGGAGGGAAGCGAATCAAGGAGAGAAGCAACCTGGAACTAAGGATTATATTTACCTGTCTGAAATGTTATTATAGGGCCATGATGGCGAACCTATGGCACGTGTGTCACAGGTGGCACTCAGAGCCATTTGTATGGGCATACGAGCCCCAGGCAAATCTTCCTCACTGCGCATGCGCCTGCCTCCCAGCCAGGGGTGGGATTCAAAATATGTAACAACTGGTTCGGTGGGCGTGGCTTAGGTGGTGGGCGTGGCTTGGTGGTCATGTGACTGGGTGGACATGGCTTGGTGGTCATGTGACTGGCTGGGCGTGGCCAACTCAACATCACTCACATCGAGGCACGCATCTCCTTGCCTGGCCTCTCGTGACTGTGGGGATGCTGCAACAGTCGTAAGTGTGAAAAATGGTCATAAGTCACTTTTTTCAGTGCCATTGTAACTTTGAATGGTCGCTCCACACAAGCAAAGTACCAGCAAAGGAGGGGAAAAAACTCCAGAGAAGTTCCAGAGACAGGAAGTCTAGTCCTGCCAAGAATGTAATAAGGGTTAATGGAGAGGCAGTTTCTGTAAGCAACACCAGAATGTTTCCTTCCTGCCTTCCTTACAGGATTAGGCCAGGAATTTCTTCTAACAACCGGTTCTCCGAACTGCTTAGAATGTTAACGATCAGTTCTAGTGAATAGGTGCGAACTGGTAGAATCCCACCCCTGCTCCCAGCTGATTTTCAGCGTCCCAGAGGCTTGAGGGAAGCCTCTGCAGCCTTTGCAGGCTGAAAAACAGGCTCATTTTGCCATTTCCCGGAAATACAGAAAGTGATGAAACGGACCTATTTTTCGGCCTGCAAAGACTGCAGAGGCTTCCCTCAAGCCTCTGGGAAGCTGAAAAAGGCCAAAAAAGGGCCGAAAATCAGCTGGGAGGCGCAGTGCAGGTAAGGGGCGGTGGGCATGGGGGATCGCGCGCGCATGCGCAGGAAGCGTGGAGGGGGCGCACGCATTGCCTTCTGGGTGCTGGCACACAAGTGCAAGCACACATGCACTTTTGGGCACAGGAGCCCAAAAAGGTTAGCCACCGCTGTTATAGGGTCTTCTGTTTGAGCAGGGGGGTTTGACTAGAAGACCTTCAGGGTCCCTTCCAGCTCTATTCTGATTGACCTACCCAAGAGGTAGAACAATTAACGAGTGGAACGACTTGCCTTCAGAAGTTGTGAATGCTCCAACACTGGAAGTTTTTAAGATGAGGTTGGACAACCATTTCTTTGAAATGGTATAGAGCAGGCCTGTCAAACGCGATTTCATCAAGGGCCGCATCAAGGTTGTGTTTGACATGGCCATCTTGACATCACTCGTGTCAGGGGCGTTTTCAGCTGCTGCGATGGCCTCCTGCAACCCTCTGCCAGCAAAAAATGTTTTCAGCTGGCAGAGGCACCGCGGGCCGGTCTTTCACTGTTTCTAAGGCAGCCCCACAGGCCAGAGCTAGAATAGAATAGAATAACACAGTTGGAAGGGACCTTGGAGGTCTTCTAGTCCAACCCCCTGCCTATGCAGGAAACCCTACCTACACTACTTCCGACAAATGGTTGTCCAACCTTTTCTTAAAAACTTCCAGTGTTGTAATTTTCAGAGACACAAATAACCAAAGCTGAATTCATGCACAGAGATGCAGAGCCTGGTTACTCAGCTAACAGAATAACAGAGTTGGAAGGGTCCTTGGAGGTCTTCTAGTCCACCCCCCCCCCCCTGCTCAAGCAATCTCTTCTTGAAAACCTCCAGTGTTGGAGCCCCCACAACTTCTGGTGGCAAGTCGTTCCACTGGTTAATTGTTCTAACTGACAGGAAATTTCTTCTTAGTTCTGGGTTGCTTCTCTCCTGGATTAGTTTCCACCCATTGCTCTTTGTCCTGCCTTCAGGGGCTTTGGAGAATAGCTTGACTCCCTCTTCTTTGGGGCAGCCCCTGAGATACTGGAAGACTGCTATCATGTCTCCCCTAATCCTTCTTTTCATCAAACTAGACCTACCCAGTTCCTGCAACCGTTCTTCATGGGTTTTAGCCTCCAGTCCCCTCATCATCTTTGCTGCTCTTCTCTGCACTCTTTTCTAGAGTCTCAACATCTTTTTTACGTCGTGGCGACCAAAACTGGATGCAGGATTCCAAGTGTGGCTTACCCAGGCCTTATAAAGTGGCATTAACTCTTCACGTGATTCTACCCCTCTGTTTATGCAGCCTAGGACCGTGCTGGCTTTTTTGGCAGCTGCTGCACACGGCTGGCTCATATTTAAGAGATCCCTCTCAACAGGACCTGGCCTGTGGGCCTTGAGTTTGACACCCCTGGCATAGAGTTTCCTGCTTGAACAGGGGGTTGGACTAGAAGACCTCCAAGGTCCCTTCCAACTCTATTATTCTGTTTTCTGTGTCCAGTTCAAGTCCCCTTCCTCCAGCTCTCCTGCCGTAAGTTCTTTTCGCCACTTGCTTTCAAGCTGATGTTAGCCAACCCATGTTGCCCTTAGCAGATTGGCCTGCTCTGCATGCCTCTCAGGAATTGGGAACCGGCTGGATTTCAGATTTTTCTCCAGCTTTTCACCACGGTGGTGAAAAAAAAAATTAATCCCGGGCAGGTCAGGACCCAGCTCAACCCCGGCCCCTAGGAGAGAAGATAGCGGGAGCTGCCAAGGGGAGGCCTCTCAGCTCTTGGTGACAGGCGAGGCAGGGAGAAATGATTCTTGCATCCATCCGAGGCGTTAAATGGTGATAATTACAGCTTAATCAGCCTGTAATGCTAATACTTTGGAGGAGGTGAAAGGAATGGAGAAAAATGGAAGAGGGGGCAAATCCCGCCAGCCCCGCCGCACAAGACTTATGGGGTTTAATTAGTTGGAGTCAGAGATAAAGCCGGAAATGTAGAAAGGAGGGGTGGCAGGGAAGGGTGTATTGTGTGTGTGTGAGTGTGTGTGTGTTGGCAGAAATGATCTGTGATGTTGTCTCCTCAGAGCCTCCCTCCGCTTCTCTCTCGGCTTCTCTTCACCAGAACTCTTGGTTTTTAGTCTTCTCTCTGTTGTCTCTTTACGTTTGGGCCCAGTTTGGGTTTTGAAACCAAATAGATCCATTTCAATCAGAATAGAGCTGGAAGGGACCCTGGGAGGTCTTCTAGTCCAACCCCCTGCTCAAGCAGGGCACCTTATACCTATACTCCATACCTGTCCATTCTCTCTTTTTTTTTAAAAAAAAGCCTCCAGTGATGAAGCAGCCACAACTTCTGAAGGCAACTATTCCTTCCTGGTTAATGGTTCTCATTGGTAGTAGTTTCTACTCAATTCCAGGTTGTTTCTCTCCTTGGTTAGTTTCCACCCTTATTGCTTCTTGTCCTGCCTTCAGGGGCTTTGGAGAATAGCTTGACTCCCTCTTCTTTGGGGCAACTTCTCAAATCCTGGGATATTGCTGTCATGTCACCCCTAGGCCTTCTAGATCAGGGGCGTCGAAGTTGATGTCATTGAGGGCCCAGATCATCAATGAGCTGCTGCTGGTGGCAGAACAGGTTGGGGAGCACGATGAGAATCGTGGGGCAGCGGCCGGAGAGGCGGGCCGGCCACCCATACCAGTGGAGGGCTGTTATGGTGGGGGCAATGAGGAGGAGGTGGCGGCTGCAGGGCCAGGTCACCTTTAAAGCGCTCCATGGCTTGGGACCCGGGTATTTACGAGACCGCCTGCTGCCACCATCGGCCTCCCGCCGGCCAGTGCGCTCTCACAGGGCGGGCCTCCTCGGGGTGCCATCAGCTGGGCGATGCCGGCTGGCGGCTCCGAGGGTGCGGGCCTTCTCTGCGGGAGCACCTTCCCTCTGGCACGACTTACCCCCGGAGATACGGACCATCCCTGACCTTCGAACCTTCCGGCGCGCATTGAAGACCCACCTTTTTCAACAGGCCGGTCTGGCCTAGTATCATTAGAATGGTTTTTAATTTTTTTAACTTTTTACCCTGCTTTTATAGTCCTATTGTAGTTTTAACTTCAGCCATTAGTTTAATCTTTTTAAATCTATTTTAAATTTTCTATTTGTAATAGTATTGTTTTATTTGGGCTGTACACCGCTCGGAGTCCCAATTTGGGAGAGGGGGCGGTATATAAATGAAATTAAATAAATAAATAAATTGCCTCCTGATGGGAGTGGGCTGCTGAGGGCGGCCACTGTGTCTCCCCTGATCCATGAGGAAGGGGAGGCAGGGGCGGCTGAGGGGCAAGCGATGGATGAGACAACGCTGGCCTGCTGCCTCCATTTGCACACACTGGGGTGGGGTGAGCCAGGCCTGTGCAACCAATGGTAAAATGATACCGGTTGGCCCAACCGGTAGTAAAAAAAAAAGCTGCGGCGATCAGCTGAGAGGAAAAAGAAGAGAAAAGCGCAGAATCAGCCCTCCTGCGCTTTTCTCTTCTATATCCTCTCAGCCGATTGGTGCGGAAGAGCCTCAGCTGGTGTTTGGAAAGCTGCCCATGTGCGCATGTTAGGTGCATGCACACACACGCACACGCAAAGTGCGCAATCACCGATCCGGTAGGGAAACCGATAGATTCGGGATAATGTCAGCATTCCAGAAAACCTCCCCTCCCACAAATAACTCCGAGACAGACATCCTCTCAAAAAGTTCTTTTTTATTTGAATAGTAAACTAGCACATGTGGGAAATCCTGAATCTTGAAAGTTCCGGGTTTCTTTGCAATAAGTGTAAAAATTTACATGCCCTAATCACCTTCTGTCCCAACTTGAGACGTCCTCTCACCCAGGTGCAGAAATAACATGACCTTGACTTAGCAGAAGAATGTTGTCATGTCTAATCACATATGCTCCAAGAAATTCCCCCCTCCCATTTTCCCAGGCTCAAGAATGTGGCAGTCTGGAAGCGTCTGGAGCTAATATGGCTTCCAAAGCCAACACCCACCACTGCAGTGCACTCATGCACCTGCTTCCTGGGCGCACACGCGAATGCCAGGATAGCGTGGGCCAGTCTCGGGGGTGGGATTCAAATTTTTTAGCAACTGGTTCTGTGGGTGTGGCTTAGTTGGTGGGCGTGGCTTGGTGGTCATGTGACTGGCTAGGTGTGGCCAACTCAATATCACTCACATCGAGGCATGCATCTCCTTGCCTGGCCTCTCATGACTGTGGGGATGCTGCAACAGTTGTAAGTGGGAAAAAGGGTCATAAATCACTTTTTTCAGTGCCATTGTAACTTTGAATGGTCACTCCACACAAGCAAAGTACCAGCAAAGGAAGGAAAAAAACTCCAGAGAAGTTCCAGAGACAGGAAGTCTAGTCCTGCCAAGAATGTAAAAAGGGTTAACGGAGAGGCAGTTTCTGTAAGCAACACCAGAAAGTTTCCTTCCTACCTTCCTTACAGGATTAGGCCAGTAATTTCTTCTAACAACCGGTTCTCCAAACTGCTTAGAATGTTAACAACCGGTTCTAGCGAATAGGTGGGAACTGGTAGAATCCCACCCCTGGCCAGTCTGAAGCTGGCCTCTTACAATTTCCAGATACCCGCATGAGCCAGATCCGACCCACGGGCCTTGAATTTGACACCCCTGTTCCAGAACACCACAGAGGTAGTGTGTTGTGGTTCGCCAGCAGCAGGTGCGGACAGCTGAGGTCTCGGAGAGGAAGGACTCGGATGAGGGGCCTGCGTGTGATGAAAGGATGAGGCCAGGACCATCAGGGCGTGGAATGCTGCCGTCGGAGATTGTGGAGGCTGGCAGCAGTGATGAAGAGGTTCCCGAGGAGCCTGTGCCCAGGGCTGCTCAAAGGAAAGAGCAGCTGAAGCAGCACGGGCGACTCAGGAGTAAGGCTACAATGTAACGGCCCCTCCCTAAGAAGAAGAAGATTAAAGGCAGCTGAGAAACCGGAGTTCTTTGCAGGAAGCAAAGCAGTTTTTGCACTCAAGCCTTGCGGACATTCGGAGTATCTTGGTTGGTGTTTGGAGACACTTTGTGTTTGAAATATTTTTAGCAGCTTTATCTAGTATTCTTGGCAGCCATGCACAACCTTGGCAAGGCTCATTCTCATCAGAGATAATTAGTTTGAAACAGCCTTTTAACCGTGAATGAACGGAATTCGCAGAGAGGCATTAAAATGTTTTGCTGTTACCTCCGTTTCATTTTGTTTCCTTGGAACAAGGTTTGGGTCAGAACTTAGGGTCAAGATCACATGAGGTGTCAGTACCATTTTACGCTGCTCTGGTGAGTGCGTTTGCTCTGGGAACTTTCCTGACACAGTAATTAAGTAAATCCAATTTCTCCCACTAATTCTTGATTGTCGGAAGCTGCCTGGGAAGGTTGCAAATGGCGGTCACAGGAAACCAGGATGCTGCACCTGTCATAAATGCCTGTGAGTTGCAGGACTTCTGAATTTTGATTCCATGACCAAGAAGGAGGGGCCGGCACTGCAATGGTCATAAATGCAAGGAGTGGTCATAAGTGACTGTTGTCAATGCAGTTTGTAATTTCGAACGGTCATTACATGAACGGCTGTAAGCCAAGGGAAAAAGGACTATCTTTATCAGAATAAAGGAATATTTTTCCCAGGAATTATTAACTATTGAGAGAAGTGATTAAAAATAATTCTGGCCTTTGTTCCATTGTTCTGTTTTCAAAAAGGGGAAACTTAGTCGTATTATGGTTATTGAAAAGTGGTGTTGTTCAAAACTAAGGGAATATCTATTTTGGATTTTTCTCCCCCAAATCTGTATTTTAGGAAAATATTGGGGTTTGGGGCTTTATTATTATTATTATTTTGGCTGTTACAGTGGTACCTCTACTTACGAAATTAATTCGTTCCGGAAGCCGTTTCGTAACCTGAAAATTTCGTAAGTAGAGGCACATTTTACCTGTAAATGTCCTAATCCGTTCCAAGCCCCCGAACTGTAATTCTTCATTATTACTTCCTGCTTTGCTGGATTGCTAGCGCGAGACTGAGAACGCGGCGCGATGCGTGCGCACAGATTCCTCCTAGCCAATGGGATGCCAGGAAAATAATCAATGGCAGCGCAGCTTGGACGCGCCATTTTCCAAGAAAGCCTTTCGTATCTTGAAACATATTCGTAGGTAGAGACGATATTTTCTCGAAGACGCGTTTCGTAACCTGAAACTTTCGTAAGTAGAGCCTTTCGTAAGTAGAGGTACCACTGTATTGTTTATTGATTGTTGTTACTGTATTGGTTATGCCTAAGATTTATATTGTTATTATCCACCAGGGGGCAGCAGATATTTAAACCAATATATTTCTTGTACACATGAAATAAATAGAATTAGTCCTTGACTTACAGCAGTTCATTTAATGACCATTCCAACTTACAGCATTGAAAAAAGGACTTATGACAGTTTTCCAGACTTAAAACTGTTGCAGCATCCCCAGGGTCACGGGATCAAAATCCAGATGCTTGGCAACTGACTCGTACTTATGATGGTTTCGCCGTCCCCCCGGGGTCCCAAGATCCCCTTTTGCGTCCTTCCAATCAGCAACATCAATGGGGAGCCCAGATTCACTTAACAACGGCTTTACTAATTTACCCACTGCAGCGATTCACTTAACAACTGTGGCAGGAAAGGTCGTAAAGTGGGACAAAATTGAGTTTAACAAATGTCTCGCTGAGCAACATAAATTTGGGGCTCAGTTGCGGTCGTAAGTCGAGGACTACCTGTGCAATTTTTTTTTCCCTGCAAGGTCATTAAGCTCTGCAGTCACATTTTGCCGAAAACTGCTGAAAGTATAGGCAGCCCTCGACTTACGACCACGATTAAGAGCCAAATTTCCATTGTCAAGTGAGACATTTGTTAAGTGAGTTTTGCCCCGTTTTACGTCCTGCCTTTGCCACAGTTTTTAAGTTAGTAACAGGGTTGTTAAGTGAATCTGGCTTCCCCGTTGACTTGGCTCACCAGAAGGCCGCAAAAGGGGATCATAATGACTCCGGGATATTGCAACCATCGTAAATGTGAGTCAGTTGCTGAGCATCTGCATTTTGATCATGTTACCATGAGGATGCTGCAACGGGTCTAAAAGTGTGAAAAATGGTGTTCTGACCCAAACCTTGTTCCAAGGAAACAAACACCACAGAGATAAAAGCAAAGCCTTTTAATGCCTCTCTGCTAATTCCGCTATGAAAACCGTCGGCTTCTATGTGTCGTCTGGCGGCTCCCAGGAGTAGGGCCTTCTCTGTGGGGGGCCCCGCCTTCTGGAATGGTCTGCCTCCAGAGATATGCACTAACACGGATCTGAGAGTTTTCAGACGTGCATTAAAAACTTGGCTCTTTGAGCAGGCCGGCCTAGGCTGATATAGGATTTTTAATTTAGTATTACATTTTAATTAGGCTTTTAATATTCGGGTTTTAATTAACTTATGGGGGAAGGGCATAATTTTTAGACAGCCTAAATTATTTAATTTGTTTTTAACTTTTGTATAGTGTACTGGGGTTTGTGATTGGCTGTGCAGCGCTCTGAGTCCTTCAGGAGAAGGGCGGTATATAAACATTACAAATAAATAAATAAATAAATAAATTGTCTCTGATAAGAATGAGCCTTGCCAAGAATACCAGATAAAGTTACTAAGAAATATTTCAAATACAAAGAGTCTCCAACCACAAACCAAGATATTCCAAACGTCCATAAGGTTTGAGTGCAAGAACTTCTTTGCTTCCTGCAAAGAACTCCGGTTTCTCAGCTGGCTTTTATCTCTTGAGGGAGGGGCCATCACCTTGCAGCCTTACTTCTGAGTTGCCCTTGCTGCTGCAGCTGCTCTTTCCTTCAAGCAGCCCTGGGCACAGGCTCCTCGGGGACCTCTTCATCACTGCTGCCAGCCTCCATAATCTCCGAAGGCAGCCTTCCGCTCCCTGATGGTCCTGGCCCCATCCCTGCATCACACGCAGGCCCCTCATCCGAGTCCTCGCTCTCCAAGACCTCAGCCGTCTGCATCTGCTGCCGGCGAGCCACAACAAATGGACATAAGTCACTTTTTTCAGTGCCGTTGTAACTTCCAACGATCACTAAGTGAAGGGTTGTAAGTCAAGGACTACCTGTAAATGTGTTTCCAGTCACATGACCTTAGGACACTACAGCCAGAAATCTGCCTCGTGGCCAAGCAACCAAAGTACCATCACATGACTGTGTGGGAGGGGGCCGACCATTAGAACTTCAAATCCGAGTCTTTAAGTATCCCCAGGGAGGTCTGTCATAACTTGGAATGGCTGCTAAGTTGAGGACTACATCTAAGGGTTGAAGCTCTATACCACTTCGGACAAATGGTTGTCCAATCTCTTCTTAAAACCTTCCAGTGTTGGATCAATCACAATTTCTGGAAGCAAATCGTTCCACTGATTAATTGTTCTCACTGTCAGGAAATTTATTCTTAGTTCTAGGTTGCTTCTCTCTTTGATCAGTTTCTATCCGTTGCTTCTTGTCCTGCCTTCAGGGGCTTTGGAGAAGGGGTTGACTCCCTCTTCTTTGGGGCAACCCCCTTAGATCAAGGGTCTTCAAACTTGGCACGTTTAAGACTTGTGGACTTCAACTCCCAGAATTCCTGAGCTAACATGACTGGAGGAGGAATTCTGGGAGTTGAAGTCCACAGGTCTTAAAGTTGTCCCACCTTAGATATTGGAACACTGCTATGAAGTCTCCCCTAGTCTTTTTCATAAGACTAGACATACCCAGTTCCAGCAACCCTTCTTCATATGTTTTAGCCTCCAATTCCCTAATCGTCTTCGTTGCTCTTCTCTGCACTCTTTCTAGAGCCTCAACATCTTTTTTACATCGTGGTGACCAAAATTGGATGCAAATATTTCAAGTGTGGCCTTATAAAGTGGTATTAAGTCTTCATGTGATCTTGACTCTATCCCTCTGTTAATGCAGCCTAGAACTGTGTTGGCTTTTTTGGCAGCTGCTGCACACTACTGGCTCATATTTAAATGGCTGTCCACTAGAACTCCAAGTTCCCTCTCACAGTTACTACTATTGAGCAAGGTACCACATATACTGTACCTGTGCATTTGATTTTTCTTGCCTAAATGTGGAACCTTACTTTTTTGTTGTGGTTGCTGCTGCAGTGGAAGCTTTGGTTGTGGTGCGCGATGGTGTGTGATGTCTCAGTTGTGCTTAACGCACCTTGAAAAGGGAAGGAGGAATGGATATTTGAAGGAAAGGGGAAATTCAGGTGAAAATCTTCACCCTGCCCTCTTGAAGATCACCACCGGGTCTCGTTCTCTTTTGAACCTGGACATGTGGGTGCGGCTTGTTGCAATCCTAAAAGAGGGTTTCTTTTTAGGATTTCCCCCCACCCCTGTTTTTAATTCCCAGTCTGGACAGTTCCCTGGAATTTGCCAGCGGCAAAAGTTTCCCTGCTGAGCCATTCAATTTGTAGGCCATTTTTCTTCCCAGAAATCTCCATGGGGGAGAAAGAGCCAGGAGACTCCCCAACAAGCTTTATTATCTTCCCCTGTGGGCAAGAAAGAATGATTTCCCACTTTTATGCGAAGCAAAGCTCTTTTTTTCTTTTTCCCCCAACCTGCCTCCACAACTAGCAGTCGGTATTAAAGGAGAGAGACAGAGAGAGAGAGAGAGAGAGAGAACTGAATAATTTACCAAGGCTGTTCATTAAATTGGCTATATTTTTGGCAGCTTCCTCAGATTTCTTTCTTTTTTTTTCCCTTTAGCAAGGAAGAAGCCAGTCCTCTGAAGGGGCTTCGTTAGAAGCCCCTTAAGTATCAAACCCTTTTCCAGGCTGGGCTTCAAGTCTCTGAAATTCGAGGAAAAAAGGAAGGGGATCCCGTGTTTGAGTTCTCATTACCCTGGAAAAGTCATTCCGGCTGCTAGAGAAGGAACTGGGCAGGCAGGGCGTGGGAGTGTAAGGGGTTTCCCAGAATGGATGAGGCAGGATAAAGCAAGAATTGATTGCATTTGCAGGTATCCAATCTCGGCTGCACCTAACCATCCTCGTGATCACAACCTGGCACACAGTGAGCCTAAAGTACACAAATTGGTTGTCGCTAAATGTGCTCAGAATTTTTTTGTAGCCCAGATGCTTTGAGGAAATGTATTGGATCTTTTGGGTGGGTGGGTGGGTGCATGCATGCATGATCAGATGCATGGATGGAATGGAGGGAGGGACGGAAGGAAGGAAGGAAGGAAGGAAGGAAGGAAGGAAGGAAGGAAGGAAGGAAGGAAGGAAGGAAGGAAGGAAAGAAGGAAGGAAGGAAGAATGGATGCATTGGAGGAAGGGAGGGAGGGAAGGAGGGAGGGAGGGAGGAAGGAAGGAAGGGTGAATGGATAAATGGATGCAAGGAAGGAAGGAAGGAAGGAGAAGTAGGGGGGGAGAAAGGAAGGAGAAGTAGGGGAGGGAGAAAGGAAGGAAATAGAGAAGGAGGGAAAGAGGAAGGGTAGATACATGGATGCATTGGAGGAAGAGAGGGAGGGAGGGGGAATAGATAAAGGATGCATTGGAGGAAGGAAGGAAGGAAGGAAGGAAGGAAGGAAGGAAGGAAGGAAGGAAGGAAGGAAGGAAGGATGAATGAATAAATGGATGCATGGAAGGATGGAAGGAAGGAGAAGTAGAGGAGGGAGGAAGGAAGAATGGATGCATTGGAGGGAGGGAGGGAGGAGGAAGGAAGGAAGGGGGAATGGATAAAGGATGCATTGGAGGAAGGAAGGGTGAATGAATAAATGGATGCTTGGAAGGATGGAAGGAAGAAGTAGGGGAGTGAAAATGGAAGGAAATAGAGAAGGAAGGAGGGTGGGAAGGAGGTAAATAGATTAATGCATGGATTCCTGGGTACATGCAAGCATGTACTGATGCAAGGAAGGAAGGAAAGGAGGGTTGGTGGATGGATGGTTAGATGAGTGGGTGAGTGGGTGAATTGAGTGGGCAAATTATTTATTAATAGCAATAGCACTTAAGACTTATATTTAGCATGCTGTTGAAAGAAATATCCTTCTGGGTTCAGTTCCAAGTGGGGAAAAAAGACACTGGAAACATGGAGGCTGCTTGGAAGGTTTAATGGTTACAGGGCCACATGGCCTAGAGCTCCAGAGAAGAATGATCACATGCTTCAAGATGAGAAGAGAAGGGAAAAAGGGAAAAGGGGAAAAAGAAAAAAGGAAGAAGGTAAAAAAGAGGAAAAAGGAAAAAAAGTGTTGAGGTGCTGAGAGTACCTGGGTTTTATACTCTCTGTTGAGATTTGAATTGGAGCTTGTATTCTAATTGGTTGTCAGACTCCCAGGGGCGGGGGTCTTAATTCTATAGGCTTGGTCTGGACCACATGGCTTTACCTGAATGCTGGCTAATGCAATCTTCCCAGGCCATGTGGTGAGATGGGTAATCCTATCATTTCCTGAGGGCCATCCTTAATCCCATCAGCCTGGAGTTCCTTCTTATGTAAAGTATTCTGGCCCAGGCCTTAATGGCCCACCCATTAACAAAGGTGGGGGTGAGTTTCTGCTTTCTTGAGTGAGTTTCTGCTTCTTGAGTTTCTATCTTTTTAGAAGAAATATTCTGCCTTTTAATATTTCCTGGGCTATTTCAATTTTCTAGGAGAGGGGTGGATGCTAACTTCCTACAATGCTTTACAGCCCTCTCTAAGCAGTTTATAGAATCAGCCTCTTGCCCCCAACAATCCTCATTTTACCGACCTCGGAAGGATGGAAGGCTGAGTCAACCTTGAGCCGGTCAGAATCGACCTACTGGCAGTCGGCAGAGTTCGCCTGCAATACTGCATTCTCACCACTGCGCCAGCACAGCTCTGCTGTTATTAATATTAATTAGTTATTCATATTGATTAGTGCACCAAATTACAGCGGCACCAGCATTGTATACTGGATAAAGAAATGGAATGACAGATTAGATGGGCGTTTCTCTCACTTTAGCAACCCTAAGACATGTGGATTTCCGATGCACGCTGTCCTGGGAATTCTGGGAGCTGAAGTCCACACGTCTTTGAAGAGTTGCCAAGATTGAAAAACACAGCAGCTGAAGGAAGGACTCCCTGGAGAAGAGCCTAATGCTGGGAAAGATGGAGGGCAGGGGTGGGATTCAAAAATCTCAGCAACCAGCTTGCTGCCCAGTTGCTGGATGGGCGTGGCCATGGTGGGCATGGCCTACCAGTACTTCCGGTTTGGCCTTCCCCAGGGTCCGGAGGCTTCCCTTGGGCCTCTGGGAGGGTGAAAATGCCCTCCTCCAGCCGCTTCTTGAAGATCTCAAGTTATGGTGCTCCCACAACTTCCGAGGGCAACTTCTGTTCCATTGGTTGATTGTTCTCCCTGTCAGAAAGTGACTCCTTATTTCCAGGTTGAATCTCTCCTGGTTCAGTTTCCAACCATTATTCCTTGTCTGGCCTTTGGGTGGTTTGGAGAATAGCTTGACCCCTTCCTCTCTGTGGCATCCCCTCAAATATTGGAAGACTGCTATCATGTGTTCCCTGGTCCTCCTCTTCACTAGACTAGCCAGGCCCAGTTCCTGCAACCGTTCTTCATATGTTTTAGTCTCCAGTCCCCTAATCATCCTGGTTGCTCTTCTCTTCGCTCTTTCTAGAATCTCAACATCTTTTTTTATAGTGTGGTGACCAAAACTGGATGCAGGACTCCAGGTGTGGTCTTACCAAGGCTTTATAGAGTTGTATTAGTACCTCACTTGACCTTGATTGTATCCCTCTGTTAATGCAGTTTAGGATTGCATTGGCTTTTTTGGAGGCTCTCTGGAAGGCAGAAACAGGCCCGTTTCCGGACTTTAGGTCCGTTTTTCGTCCTGCCAGAGCCTCCACACGGACCCTGCATTTTCCTGCATCGAAAATGGGCCCGCGCAGAGACTCCTTGGAGGGGAGGGGCAGGGTGGGAGGAGCCAGCCGGTCGGTTCAAATACCAGTTGGGTGAACCAGATGCTAATTTAACATCCGGTTCACCCGAACTAGCCCGAACTGGTAGAATCCCACCCCCGATTGAGGGCAATAGAAGAAGAAGGGGGAGGCAGAGAATGAGGTGGCTGGATGGAGTCACTGAAGCAGTCGGCCTGACCTTAAATGGACTCCGGAGGATGTTAGAGGACAGGAAGGCCTGGAGGAACATTGTCCATGGAGTCGCGATGGGTCGGACACGACTTCCCAATTAACAACCACCACCACCATCCTGGATCTAATCAGCCAAAACAAATAGCATGCCAAAGGAAACCTCCATGTCCCGAAGCAGTATACCAGAGACCCAACAGTTCCGCTTCCCCTCTTGGCAAAGCGTCGTCAAAAGGAAAACCAAACCGATCAAAGAGTTGAACTCTGTCAGAGGCCCAAACCAGTTTAACAAGATTAGCCAGATAGATATCTCTTGTCTTTTGCCCAATTACCTCATTCCTAAAAGTCTAGCCCCCTTCCCCAATCTCTTGAGCTGGGGGAAGTGTGATTCTTGGCTGCAAAGTGAAAGAATTAGACAACGAAGTTGTTTATTTATTTTTTATTTTGCTGGGGTGTTAAAACCATGCATTCACTTTAGGCCTTTGTTATAAACCTGGTTTGTAACCAGCAGCCTACTTTAAGCCAGCACTGGGTACCTTCCAAGGAAGACAACCCCCCCCTTTTTTTTTTTTGTCTCGCAAGGGAGTAGCCAGCCTGTCGCACCTCATAGACACAAACGCACACACCATTTGTGTGTTTGTGTAAGTAGGATGATTAAGCAAACTAAATCAGCCAGGCTGAATTCACCCAATACCCGGAATCTCAGTTAATGATAGATAATATAGCTTAGCAAACTTGTGATGTCGGGGCAGGAAACCGCAAAGCCGCACCTTTGTAAGGCAGCCTGGCGCGCAGACCACAGCCAGATCTACACAACGTGGAGCAGACTGCAACCTCATTTCTACCGAGTTCTAGATTTCAATCTCGCTTCGCTTTCCTGCAAGGGGTGGGAAAAAAAATAATCTTTTTTTCAGACAGTTCCAGTGGTGACTTGGCCAATTTCCTGCAGAGGTTTTCGTCCCCTATTCTCAGCACTTCCCGTTGTGAGGTGACTTTCCCCCCACATCCCCTCCCCCCCCTGCTTACACTTCTCTGCTATGCTGCACTCTCTTCCTGCCCCACAGAAGGATGACCCCCCCTCCTCCACCAGCTGCTGGAATAGATGGCCGTGGTGTTTCTCAACTTTGGAAATCCCAAAGGTGCTTTTTTTTTTCCGGGACGCAACTGGACTTTATTTTTTTTATTTTGAAGACGTTTTGCTTCTCATCCAAGGAGCTTCTTCAACTCTGACTGGATGGTGGGGAACGGAAGGATTTATACTGCTGGTCATTTGCATCCTATCAGAGGGTCGGTTGAGGCCACTTGGAGGTTTATCTGTATCCTCAGGGTCACCTGGTTCCTGTAGGCTGCGTGTTTTCCCCCCTCTGGAAATCCATTCCTACTGCCACACCATTCCAAGAGTGTCCATCTCAGTTGGATTCTGGTTCTGGATTCCTTGCTGGTCATTTGCATCAATAGTGGGATTCAAATTTTTTTACTACCGGTTCTGTGGGCGTGGCTTGGTGGGCATGGCAGGGGGAAGGATACTGTAAAATCTCCAGTCAGAGGAGGTATTTGCCGGTTCTCCGAACTACTCAAAATTTCCGCTACCGGTTCTCCAGAACTGGTCAGAACCTGCTGAATACCACTTCTGATTTGCATCCTTTTAGAGGCAGGGGCGTCAAACTCAAGGCCCGGGGGTCGGATCCAGCCCGTGGGGTGCTTAGATCCAGCCCACCGGCAGCCCTGGAAACAGAGGGTGGTGCTTCTGCCAGTGCCCCCCTCCAAGCTCTGTTTTTGCTGGCGGAGGTCTAGCAAAACAAATTAAAAATAAAAGGGGAAACGTTTCCCCTTTTGCATTTCAGCCTGCAAGAAAGGACCAGAAAGGAGAAAGGGAAAGAGGAAAAGAAAGAAAAAGGAAAAATGGGAAGAGAGCAAGGAAGGAAAAAGAAGGAAAGAGGGGAATGAAGGGAAGGAAGGAAAGGAGATGGAGAGGGAGGGAGGGTCTTAGGGAAGTCCTGCCTTAGCACTTGGCCAACACAGGTGCCCCCATCCTGGCCACACCCACCCTGACCGTGCCCACCCCCGAAATCAAACACAACCCTGATGCGGCCCCCAATGAAATCGAGTTTGACACCAGTTTTTAGAGCGAGGGTCTTCGAACTTGGCAAGTTTAAGACTTTGGGACCTCAACTCCCAGAATTCCTGAGCTAACATGGCTGGAGGAGGAATTCTGGGAGTTGAAGTCCACACATCCTAAGAGTTCCAAAGTTTGAAAAACGTTGCCTTTTAAAAAGCCTTCCCAGCTCCTTTTGTCAACTAAAAAAAATACTCCTTTAGTCTTTTTAGTTTCCAGCAGAAAAGGGAGTGGGGAAAGTAGGGCATTCCTTAAATGCTTCAGATAATTGCTAGGCAGCCGAAGCTTCTGGCACATAAGATTATTATTGGAGAGCATGATTGATGACTCCTGGCTATGGATGTATCTCATTGGACAATATACACCCAAGGGGTGGGGGGAAGACCAGGGTCCAAGTTGAAATGAATGATGTGTCTCAGAGTCAGCTGCACCCAGGTAACGCCGACATGGTCACTCCTAATAAATCAATTTACTTTTACTCTGAGAGATGCGGCTTGAGACTCACGATTCGAATGGGGGTGGATTGTCGGAGCCCCGACACCTTTATTAGCACTAATCTTAAGAAGGGTCTCCCTGTCTTGTTTTAAGTGTGTCCTGATGTGTAGATGTGAACTGAGAAATACTAAGTGAGCTTTGCACGATAGTCCTCAACTTACAACAGTTCATTTAGTAACCGTTCAGTTATAATGGCACTGAAAAAGGCTACTTACGGCCATTTTTCACACTGACAACTGTTGCAGCATCCCCACAGTCAGGTGTTCCACAGACGCTTGGCAACTGACTCATACTTATGACGGTCGCATCGGAGGGGGGGTTCATGCGATTCCCCCCTTTTGCAACCTTCTAACAACCGCAGTGATTCGCTTAACAACCGTGGCAAGAAAGGTCGTAAAATGGGGCAAAACTCACTTAACAAGTGTCTCGCTTAGCAACAGAAATTTTGGCCTCAACTGTGGTCGTAGGTCGAGGATTTTACTTTTGACTGTTGGGTTTTTCTTAGGGATTAAGAATAGGATGGAATAGGGATAGGGATAAGGATAGAGATAGGGATAGGATAGGATATAACAGACAGGAGAGGAGAAGGGGAAAATAACAAAAATTAGAAGGAGAGGGAAGGGGAGTGGAGAGGATAATAGAATTGGGAGGAGGGGAGGGTAGAGGAAAGGATAACAGAGTTGGAAAGATAGGATAGACAGAACAGAACAGCTTTATTGGTCAAGTGTGATTGGACTCACAGGGAATTTGTCTTAAGTGCATAAGCTCTCAGTGTACATACAAGCAACAAGTGATAAATCATGATCATAATCATCATAAAAACACATTCATCATAAATCATAAGATACCACACTTAGTGATAGTCGTAGGATAGTAAATAAGCAATCAACAGAAATCCTATTAGGATACTAAATAAAACAATATAAATTGTAAAGTACAAGCAACTATGTTATAGTCATAAGAAAATAAGTAGATAGATACTAGGAAAGATGAGGATGATGATAGTAATACAGCGCCACAGCATTGTGGGAATTACGTAGTTGTTTGGCAGAGTGATGGCAGATAAGATATACAGTTTAATAGTAATATAAACACAGTCTCAATTCGGGTTGTAAGTCGTGGACTACCTACTTATATTTCTAGCTTTAAACTTTGCACTCAACAACACGGGCAGCTCCCAACCATCATAAAAATCACAATAAAATCAGCGAAATGGTTAAAAATAGATGGCATCTCTTTTGCCATAGGCCGGGATGAAGAGCATGTAATACAGGTAGTCCTTGACTTACGACCTCGATTGACACCCAACATTTCTGTTGCCAAGTGAGACCGTTGTTAAGTGAATCACCACAGCTGTTAATTAGTAACATGGTTGTTAAGTGAATCTGGCTTCCCCGTTGCTTGTCAGGCGTTCGGAAAAGCCAATCGCATTTAGCGGCAGGTCAAAGTGACAATGGCGCCAGAAAAAAAGCGATTTATGACCATTTTTCCCCACACCAAACTGTTGTGGCTGCTCCGTGGTCAAACTTCGGACGCTTGGCAACTGGCTCATATTTACGACGGTTGCTGGGTCACGTGATCAGCTTTGGCAGCCTTCTGGCAAGCAAAGTCCACTGGTGAGCCAGACTCACTTAGCAACCATGTTCCTAATACAACGACTCCTTTAAACCAGGGGCCTCCAACCTTGGCAACTTGAAGCCTGGAGGACTTCAACTCCAGAATTCCCCAGCCAGCTTTGCTGGGGAATTCTAGGCGTTGAAGTCCTCCAGGCTTCAAGTTGCCAAGGTTGGAGACCCCTGCCTTAAACAACTGTGGCGAGAGGTCGTAAAAATGAGGCAAAACTACTATCCTGCTTAACAACCACAATGTTGGGCTCTGTTGTGGTCATAAGACCGAGGACTACCTGCCCTTATGTCATCCATGCCTGATCATCCATGCTTTATAATGGATACAATTGAACTGCATTCTTATTTATTTCTTATATTTTCCCTGCCTTAGTTGGGGGGGGGAGGGAAATAAAGGTGGCGTCCATGACGTCACTCCCACCCACCCACCCGTGACGTAAGGGAGGCCCGGCTCGACGTCACCCCACAGGCAATCTTTTCCCACCTCCCTGCCCTTCAAAAACCCGAACTGACCGACCCCATCGCCTCTCCCCGCCCCAGTACACAAACTAAGCGCTAAAAGCTGCGGTTGCCAGCCGCACCCAGGAGTTGGATTGAAAAAAAAGAGGCGTTGGGGGGGGTATCGTGCAATGTCACCCCCCCCCCAAAAAAAACCCCATCACTTTGTCCTCCCACCGAACGGTCTCTCTCCGCGATCCACCCGATCCACGCGTCGGTGCAAAGAGTGGGGGAGGGCAGAGTGGGATGGGAGGCTATCCCGACCCCGTCCACGCATCGGTGCAAGGAATGGGGCAGGGGTATCCAGGACCGACCCCGTCCACGCCTCGGTGCAAAGACTGCGGAGGGGGAAACTATCTGGGACCGACGCCGTCCACGCGTCGATGGAATTGGGGGGGGGGGGTTGTTGAAAGATATCCGGGACCGACTCCCGTCAACGCACCCTTGCAAAGAGTGGGGGGGGGAGTCTATGCATCGGTGCGTCCCTTTTGGGGGGGGGGAGTGATATCCGGGGCTGACCCCGTCGGTGGAAAGTGGGGGAGGGGATATCTAGGACCGACCCCCTCCACGCACTGGTTCAAAGACTGGGGCTGGTGATAGAAGGGGGGATCTATTTGGGACCGACCCCGTGCACGCATCGGTGCTCGGAGTGGGGGAGGGGATACGGGGGAAGCGACCCCCGTCCACGCACCGTTGCAAAAGAGTGGGGGGGGGCTTTCCTCCCGCGGGCGGGGGGCGAGGCCAGGCCACGCGGCTTCTCCTTCCCTCTCTCTCTCCTCCCCCCCCCCCCTCTTTTGCATCCGCCTGCCGGAACGCGCACAGCCCCAGGGAGGAGGGAGGAGGAGGAGGCGGGGCCTGGGGGGCGCGCGCGCGCGTGCGAAAGGGCGGGGGGGAGGGAACGGCGTGCCAAGCGCGGGCGGGGCTGGGCGAGTGGCGTGGGGGGGGGGGGCGGCTCGGAAATGCAGCGGCGGAGCAGCAGGTGGTGCTGCCGCTCAGCCGCAGGAGCGAGCGCGGGGGTCCGCTGCAGCCGCCATTAGACAATAGGAGCGGCAGCGGCAGAAGCAGCAGCAGCAGCAGCAGCAGCAGCTGTCGAGGAGGCGCGGGCGAGGCCCGGGAACTGCGCCGTTTGCCCTTCCCGTCCTTCCGGCCTTAGCAAAGCCCGGCCAGGCCCGCAGCAGCAGCCGACGCCGCCGCGGTGGTAACAGAGACGCCTCCGGGGCCTCCCCGCTTGCAGCCGCCCGTCGGGGTTGTGAGGTGGGAGAGCGAGCGCTGCAACCGCTTCCCTGCCGGCCCGGGGGGAGGCAGCAGCAGCAGCAGCAGCAGCAGCTCCGTCTCTCGGCGGGCGCGTAGGGGGGGGGGCATTCCGGCCCGGTTAGAAGCCACAAAAGGCCGCCTCTACTACCGGCCGCCGCCGCCTGGTGCGCTTCCTCTCGGCCGCCTTCGCCCCGCTCGGTGGCGGCTTGCAGCGGGGTGCAGCAGCCGGCTGGCTGCCTCCGGCTCGGCTGCCCCCGATTGGCATGATGTTTCCGCAAAGCCGGCACTCGGTAAGAGGAGAAGGAGGAGGAAGAGGAGGATGGGGGGGTCGGGGGGGGGGTAGATGGGGGGGCTTGCTTGCTCGGAGCCCGGGGAGGAGGAGGAGCGTCGTGGGAATGCGGGATGGGGGGGCGGTTGGGTGCAGGGAGAAGAAGGGGGAGGGGGAATCAAATGCCGCGGGGTGCGTTGAGGATCGGGGACCCTCGTGGGGGGAGGGGAGAGATCTCGTGAGGGGGGGGCACGGACCGGCGTGGGGGCCGTGGGAAGGAAGGGAAAAAACACACACGAGTCAAGGAGGGAGGGAGGGGAGAGAAAAAGGGGGAAGGGACAGGGAAGCAGGGGCATGGGGTGCCCAGGAGCATGGGCATCGGGGTGCCAAGAAACGTGGGCATCCGGGTGCCCAGGAGCATGGGTATTGGGGTGCCCAGGAGTAGGGACACTGGGGTGTCCAGAAACACGGGCATCGGGGTGCCCAGGAGCATGGGTATTGGGGTGCCCAGGAGCAGGGGCATCGGGGTGGCCAGAGGTCAGGAGAGGTCGGGGGAGTCCTCTCCAATATGATGAGGGGGGTATTGGAGATTGCAAGGCATGATTTCACCACCACCCTACTCTGGATTTGCAAAGGAGTTTTTTGGTATAAAGGCGATGGAAAGGAGGATTGGGGGAACCAGGTGCGGGTGGTGCAGCCAGAAGGGAGGTGGTTTTTTGGGGGAAGAGAGGTCCCTCTTGCAGGAGATATTTCCACCCCCCCCCCCCCCCAGCAAAAAAAAAATTCTTGAGGGGGAAGCCACGGAATTGGGGCATAGAAGGAAGGGCCCTCAGCTGGGGCTGATGGGATAGAGAAGAACCTTTGGGCTGAGGGAGGGGGATGGGGACCCCGGTGATGCCCCCCCCCCAAAAAAAAAGACCCGCAGGGCACAGGCCTGGCATCAACTGGATGGAAGGGGGCCAAGAAAAGTGCATGGAGCCCCAATGGGTGGCAAAGTGACTGGAGAAGATGAGTGTGGGTTAAGCAACTAGTCCTCATTGAGGAGGGGAATAAACCCTTTCCTGCTGGGGTGGATGGGTGAGAGGGGCTTGGAAGGGCCCAGGGAAAATCCCATTAAGGGCCATGGATGGGTCAGATGGGTTTGAGAATAGGAAAAATAGGATTGGGTTGGAAGAGATGATGGAATTGGCAAAATATGGGGACTGGAAGGGGTTGTTTAAATAAATAAATTCAGGCACGCCCACACACACACAGAGAGACACCTTTGCACTCTGATATCTATGGGGTTGAAACAGATGAAAGGAAACAGGATCTTACAGTGAAACCGCTACTAGAAACAGGCCGCCTGTCCTCTGCTTGGTGGGAAAAATGAGCCTAGGCACACACACACATACACACACACACACAAAGCTGATTTTTATAGGATGTCAAAGAATAGAATGAAATGAAAACAAAAGGAAGGTTACCGGATTTCCGATGACAGGGAAAGCGGGTTTAATGTTGCTTTTCAAAAGGAGAAGGCCCAGGCTGAAAACAACCAGAAGGGCAAAAATTTAAGCAAACTCTGCTTCGTCCCACCCACTCAAAAAAAAAAAAAAATCCCTTTCCAGAGTTCAGGTCAACAAACAGACTTTGGGGGGGGGGGGGAGAGGAGGGAGAGATTGTGTGTCCTCAGGTTTTGCTGTTGTGGTAAAAGCTGTTTGTGGGTGATAATAGCAAAAGTCACCAGATCCTAAAAAATAAAATCCAGCTGGTTTTGTGTAGAAAAATCAAGGAAAGGAAAGAAGATCTGGTTTTAATGCTGAAGAGATTTCCAAAGGACTGGATTTGTTAAACTTTATTGAAGAAGGCCTCCATAATAAAAGTTTTCTGGCACCAAAGAAAAATGAATGCATTATAGAAAACTAAATTAATATATGCATAGCATTCTTAGAGGTGGTTTGGATTGGCGATGCCCACATCCAATTAAACCAGGATTGGGCTTCTCCCTATCAGTAACCTGAACATAACCTTTACGACTTGCACTCTTGGTGTTACAACTTATGGTAGGTAATGTTTGGACTTCACGAGGGTGACTAATTTAACACACTTGTGTTAAAACAAGCCAGGGATTAGTTGGAGGCCTGCAACAGTGCATGGGGATGGGTGGGGAAAAAAATACAGGGAGTCCTTACAACAGTTCATTTAGTGACCAAAGTTACAACAGCGCTGGAAAAAGAGACTTATGACCCTTTTTCACACTTAACTGTTGCAGCATCCCCATAGTCACATTGACCAAAATTCAGATCCTTGGCAATTGACTCCTATTTATGACAGTCGCAGTGTCCCAGGGGTTACATGATCCCCTTTTGCGACCTTCTGACAAAATGCGGGCAATGAAAGTCATAAAATGGGGCAAAACTCATTCAACAAAAGTCTCACTTAGCCACATAAACGTTGGGTTCAATTATGGTCATAAGTCAAGGACTACCTATAATACTGGTGTTCGCCATCCAAAATGGGAGATGCCTCAAAAAAAACCCATCTAATTGTTGCAACTGCTAAAGGCAGGCAGAATGGCTGGATTGCCGAAATTGGATGTTTCCTATAAAACATCTGTTTGCAGCTGTCCAGATATGACACTGATGTATCCAGCTGGATTATATCAAAACAAGTAAAATTACACTATAGTCCTCAATTTATTATCACACTTGAGCCCAAAATGTCTTTTGGTAAGCGTGGCCATTGTTCAGTGAGTTTTGTCCCATTTTATGACCACCTTTGCCACCGTTGTTAAGTGAATCACTGCAGAATCATGTGCTTAAACGAATCTGGCTTTCCCCCTTTGATTTTGCTTGTTGGAAGCCGGCTGGGAAGTTCACCAATGGTGATCACTTGACCCCCCAGACACTGCAATCGTCATCAATACGAATCAGTTGCCAAGCTCCCCAAGTGTGAAAAGTGCCATTGTAACTTTTGAGTGGTCACTAAACGAATGATTATGAGTTGACTTCTGACAAGCAGGGTCTTTGTTGTTTTCCAGGCTGAGCCATTGGCAGAGGTGAGACTTCTCTTCCACTAATTCCCCATCCAGCGTGGGTTGGACTGAGAAAAGGATTGTCCTAAAGCTTACCAATTCCTACTTGGTCTTCTAGTTCAAAATCTTCAGTACCAGTCCAAACCAGTTCTCAAAATGTTGCTGTGTAAAATGTATTGAGGATTGACTGAGGGCAGGACAAGAACCAACGGGTGGAAACTAACCCAGGAAAGAAGCAACTTAGAAGAAATTTTCCTAAGAGTTTGAACAATTAATCCGTGGAACAACTTGCCTCCAGAAGTTTTAAATGATCCAACACTGGAAATTTTTAAAAAGATGTTGGATAACTATTTCTCTGAAGTGGTGTAGGGTTTCCTGCCTAGGCACAAGGGGTTGGACTAGAAGACCTCCAAGGTCCCTTCCAACTCTGTTATTCTATTCATGGATTATGTCTTGGATTATGTCAAATGATATCTTGAGTAGTCTCGCTAAGCTGAAATCAGGTGAAACACATCGTAACTTAAGGTGGGATGTATACATGGCCACAGTACCTCCTAAACCACCATTTATGCCATTTGCTTGACAATGCAATGAACGGTTTCTTTGGTGAGTCTTGAGGACTAGCGTCTTGAGCAGGCAGTTAACAATTATACCAAATCAAACATTATTAAAGCAGGCTCCTAGGGTCATTTTAAGTGGCTAAATGGATACTTCTCCACCCCTTCATTCCCCCCCCCCCCCAAAAAAAAAAAATTCTGTTTCAGGCCTCTTCTCATCTGCCTCAGCAGTTGAAGTTCACTACTTCCGATTCCTGCGACCGGATTAAAGATGAGTTCCAGTTGCTGCAGGCACAATATCACAGGTAAATCGGCCAGTTTTGTCCAGCTTTCAGCCCGCGGTTGTGCGAACGGTGATTTCTAGGCCAGGATGTGGGAGTTGGTGAAATCGAAAAGAAGGTTGGATCCCATGGGACCAACACTCGACGTGATTGATCACTGAGGCCTGTAATTTGCACAATTTTTGCTTATGAGGATCTGGGCAGTGTACAGTCTTGGTGCAGTGGTGTTAAAATGCCCCCTGGAGATCCTGTAGAATAGTGTTTCTTTCCCTCAGCAACTTCAGGACTTCATTTCCCAGAATTCCCCAGCCTGCAAGCTTATGGTTCGATGCCTTAATTCAGGAGTGGGAATTCTGGGAGTTGAAGTCCACAAGTTGCCAAATTGTGGCAGACTCCGTTTGAAGTCAAACATGCTTGCCAGTCTGTTGCAGATCACCTACAGATTTTCTCAAAGAGATCCCGGTCTGATCTCTGGATTTGCCCTCCCCCCTCTCTTTTGAGATCCCTTTTCTGCGTATTTTGCAAAGGACCGCAGAACCCACCATTACACTTTGCGATAATCTGAAACACTGACAATCTTCATTCTTTAATCCTTAAAATTTTAAAAATCCGGATGCAGTTGGAAATGGAGGCATATTTTATAAACTGCATTCTGCTTTTTTTAAAAAAAAAAATAATAATTTTTTTTTAAGAAAAGCTAGACGATGGTGTGAGATCTCAAGCTCAGAAACGGGGGCCCGTGATTCGATCACCTGACTGGGAGATGCTACACTGAACGGAAATGGTCACTGAACGGAAATCAGGCAACGGTTTCAAATGGCAGAGAAAGCTCCCCCCACCCACCCACCCACTTCATTTTCCCCATGCCCACCTCCCCAATTTCCCTCTTTCTTA
The DNA here is from genome assembly GCA_023653725.1 of Bungarus multicinctus. Lineage (NCBI taxonomy): Eukaryota > Metazoa > Chordata > Lepidosauria > Squamata > Elapidae > Bungarus > Bungarus multicinctus. Next base: position 163,118,702 of record CM042838.1, on the reverse strand, counting down.
ACAGCCTGAAGTTGGAATGCGACAAGCTGGCCAGCGAAAAGTCGGAGATGCAGCGCCATTACGTGATGGTAAGTTTCGCACTCACGATCGGCGGGGCCCCTGCCCAAGAAGAGCGGCGAGTCCTGTGAGGCAAAGCTGCAAATGGTCGTCGTCCCGTGTCCGTCCCCCCCCCCCCCACGCACCCCCCCCAATACATAAAAAGGAGCAGGGGGGGGAAACAGCCGCGTGCTTTGCAAACCAAATCAGTGCAGGATTGTCTGTTCAAATGCAAGCGATAGGAAGCGCGAGGCCTCTACCAGGTAAATTCCACTCACCCAGGAATCAAATCCTGTGAACTAAAAACACCCCCCCCCCCCCCCAAAAAAAAATTACTGCCTTAAAAGTAGTTCTCAGTTGGATGCCGAAGAGATTCTCAATCATCCAGTTGTCCCAAAGGTGCTTTTGGGTTTTTTTCAGGAGGCAACTGGACTTTCTTCTTTTTTCTTTTGAAGACGTTTCGCTTCTCATCCAGGGAGCTTCTTCAGCTCTGACTAGATGGTGGGGAACGGAAGGATTTATACTGTTGGTCATTTGCATCCTATTAGAAGGTCGTTGAGGCCACTTGGAGGTTTATCTGTGTCCTCAGGGTCACCTGGGTAGTGCTCCTGGATCCTGTAGGCTGCATTTTTTTCCCCCCTCTGGAAATCCATTCCTACTGCCACATCATTCAGAGGGTGTCTATCTCAGTTGGATTCTGGTTCTGGATTCTTCCCCTCTGTCCAAAAACCCAAGTCCATTTTAATTTTATTTCTTTATTAAATTTATTTGCTACCCATCTCATCATTGAGCAATTCTGAGGGTTTTCCCTTCCTTCTCTTTCTCTCTCTCTCTCTCCTTTCTTTCTCTCTCTCTCTCTCCTTTCTTTCTTTCTTTCTTTCTTTCTTTCTTTCTTTCTTTCTTTCTTTCTTTCTTCTTTCTTTCTTTCTTTCTTTCTTTCTTCCTTCCTTCCTTCCTTCCTTCCTTCCTTCCTTCCTTTCTTTCTTTCTTCCTTTCTTCCTTTCTTTCTTCTTTCCCATTCTATCTTTCTTTTCCCCCCTTCCTTTCTCTCTCTTGAGAACTAGAAGTTTAAAGAGGGCCCCGGTGAGATCCCCCCCAAAAAAACGAGAACAAGGATTCTGTAGCCTTCTGGAAGAAGTCTCTTTTATGTCCTTTATTCACCTCTTATCATGTGTTAGGGGTTTTTTTTTTTTTGTTTTGTTTTGGTTTTTTTATAAAACCGAGGCTTGACTGTTTTGCATAAGTCATCCAGGCAGCTGCATTAGGCCCTGGCTTATTTTATTTATTTATTTATTTATTTATTTAGCTTTTATCAGGACATAGCTAGCTGGCTCTCCTTAACGTGCAGGTTGGAGGTGGCCAGCTGTGCCTGTTGCTGCTGCCAAGATTCAAGGTGATGGATGTTGTTAGCCTTGAGTGAAACCAGTTCCCAGGCCCTCCAGAAAGAGGCTGCCGCACCTTCTCTGGAGCAGAGAGATAAGGCATAAAAATGCTTTGTATTTCCTAGGACATTCAAAAAGAAAAGGGCAAAACAGAAGAAAAAACACATACTAACCTTTCGTGTGAGAGTCAAGAAAAGCCACAACCCACCTCCTGCGCCCACTTCTTCCATTTAGAAGCCAAAACCCCCAGTGAGGCAAACCCTCTGCCTCGCCAAGTTTCTAGTCCTTAATGAGGAGCATTTGGATCCCACCCCATCCCACCCCAGGCCTGCAAAGAGCAGTTAAGGCGAGCCGGAAGGATTGAATTCGGGTTTTGTTTTTTTTTTAAAAAAAAATTGGTTCATCCCTTCCTCAAGTTAATTCCGAAGGTGCCCCCAATCGGCATGATGGCTACTTTAAAGAAATGTGTGTGGTTGCAAGGGAAGGGGGAACATTTTGGCTCTCTCTGATGTTAAGAGGATTAAAATGTGCAGGATTGCGGTTTAATTTTAATCTAAGGCAGCGTTTCTGCCCCCTTCCCCAATTTCAAAAGTCGTGGAGGACGCCCCAAACAGAGCGTTTGTTGGCATGGGTTATATTTACAGTATTAAAAATTAAAATGGACCCATTCGTAGAAAACCTATTTATTGAATCCGCTAAAACAGACAATACGAAACTCATTTGATTTAAGCATCAGTAAAATACTTTTTGCAGGGAAAAAACAAACCCTGTTGTTTCTTTTTAAAAAAAGGAGAAGGCTGATGACATTTTATATTTTTGCAATATTGTCAATATCCAGCAAATCATTTTGATTTTGTGCGAGTTTTGGGAAGTGTTTGGTGGTCCTCGAACCATATAAGAAGCGCCATTCTACAGAGTTCAGAGATGGCATTTAGGGGAAAACAGAATGCACAGTTGATCCTCTACCTACGACCACAAGTGAGCCCAAAATTTCCCATTGCTAAGCAAGTCAGTTGTTAAGTGAGTGTTATCCCATTTACCGACCTTTCTCGCCACGGTTGTTAAGTGAATCACTGCAGTTGTTAAGTTAATAACACGGTTGTTAAATGAATGTGGCTTCCGCATTGGCTGATCCCAGGACTCTGAAACCATCATAGATATAGGCCAGTTGCCAGGCGTCCGAATTTTGATCACACGATCAAGCGGTTGCTAGCTTTAAGTGTGAAAACTCTCATAAATTACATCTGTCAGTGATGTCATAATTTTAAATGGTCACTAAGGAAATAGTTGTAAGTTGAGAACTTAGGTGTACCAGGGATACATTGAGGTTTTCTGACTACAAAACCTGAATTTTCTGGGCATAAAATTTTGGAATTAACAATATTTCTTCATGTGATCTACAACCGTGAAAGTAATCCTTGAGTTACGACTGTAATAGAACCTGCCCACTGCACTTCTAACTTGTGGCAGTAAAACAAAATTGATCGTGTTATTTTGTGATTCCACAACCTTTTCTGTGGTGTTATTAAGCGAAGCACTGCAGTTATTAAATGAACGTCACAGGAATGAAATGAACTAATGATTCACTTTGGTTTTGGTTTTGCCAAAAACTGAAAGAAAATGCCAAACATTTAGTAAAAATGTCACAAAACTTAGTTATGTGAACCCAAGAGGCTGCAAATGGCCATAAAATTCAGCCTGGTTGCCGGTCGTCTGAATAGTCACTAGGTGAGTGGACATAAGTCAAGGACTACTGGTATATATTTTGAACATCTGTTGCTGGTGATTTTTCTCCCTGCTTAAATGTGTAGGTTGCGTAAGGAACAATTTAATGAAAACCAAGGAAAAAGTAAATAAATTAATGCAAGAGAGGGAAAGTTTTTTAATTCCTTTTTGGTTTGCTTTGGAAGGCAGAGGCGGCTCATGACCAAACCGAATTTATCCTGGTTGTGTCCAAAATCATGGCTTGGTCTTAACTTGGTTGGCAGCCTTCCAGCATGATCTGCAGAGTTAAATCTTAATTCCGTTTCCTTAAAATTGCCTTGGCTTAAGCAAAAGCTGGCTTGTGGGCAGGGCCAAAGTTAAAATGGGCGGGGCCAGAACTAGGGGCAGGCGCGACCAAAATCAATATGCACATATTCTATATGGGTAATCCTTGACTTACGACCACAATCGAGTCCACCATTTCTGTTGGTAAATGAGACAGTTGTTAAGTGAATTTTGCCCCGTTTGAATGTCCATTTTTGCCGCAGTTATTAAGTGAACCAATGCAGTTGTTAAGCTGGTAACATGGCTTTTAAGTAAATCTGACTTTATTTCTTTATTGAATTTATAAATATTATTATTTATATCTTTTGACTTTGCTTGTCAGAAGGTCGGAAAAGATGATCATAGGTACCTGGGACACTGCAGTGGTCATAGATACATGCCAGTTGCTAAGTACCAATTTTTTATCACATGAAAAAAGAGATGCTAGCCGTAAGTGTGAAAAACAATCATAAGTCTCTTTTCTTCAGTGCTGTTGTAACTTTAAATAATCACTAAACGAACTGTTGTAAGTCGACGACTACCGGTATGCAAACTTTTTCATGGTTCAGCCATTTCCTTTCCTCTTAAATCTTGTTTCTCCTTTTCCCACTTCCGTATCGTCTCTTGCCCTGACGCTCTTTACAGTAAAACTATTTTAATAATAATAATTTGCTGGCCCCAGTGGGGAGCTTTGATTTAAATCCCGTGCCAGGAAGGAATTTTAATTGTGGGTGTGGCAAAATTGCAGGCGCATGGAAAGGGCAGAGAAATTGTCTGGTATGCTGTTACTCTTCTAAAATTCAAAAGGTTTTTTTTGTTTTTGTTTTGTTTCCTGTTGTTGAAAATCATAGAATCGTTGAGTAGGGAGGGGTCTCCAAGGGTCATCTAATCCATCCCTTTTGCAATGGAGAGAGGGATAGAATTGTGGACTGGGAAGGGGCTTCAAAGGGTCACCTAATCCAGCCCTTTGCAATGGGCAGGAAAACCAGTTAGTGTGATAGAATTGTGGACTGGGAAGGGATCTCCAAAGGTCATTTAGCCAGCCCTTTGCAGTGGGCAGGAAAACCAGTTAGCGTGTCAGAATTGTGGAGTGGGAATGGACCTCCAGTAGTCATGTAGTCCAGCCCTTTGCAATGGGCAGAAAAATCAGCATCAGAATTGTGGAGTGGGAAGGGACCCCTAAAGGTAATCTAGTCCAGTCCTTTGCAATAGGGAGGAAAGCCAGATAGAATTGTGGACCTGGGAAGGGACCCCCTAAAGGTCACCTATTCCATCCCTTTGCAATGGGCAGGAAAACCAGTTGGCGTCAGAATTGTGGAGTGGAAAAGGACCCCTAAAGGTGGTAAATATGAGTCAGTTGCCCTTTGCGATTGGCAAGAAAATCGGAAAGCATCAAGAATTGTAAAGGGGCTTCTAAGGGTCATCTAGCCCAGCCCTTTGCAATGAGCAGGAAAGCCAGTTAGTGTCAGAATTGGGAACTGGGAAGGGACCACCAAGGGTCATCTGGTCTAGCTCTTTGCAATCACAGAATCTTAAAATTCTCCCTAGACGGAGAATACACAACTTTTGTCTGTTTCTAATCTTGTCACACGCGGGCCGTTGCTTGCCTTAAGAGAAGCTGTGACCAGCCACGATCATGATATGGAGTACTTCTCTCTTAGTAAAATCAGGGGTTGGGTTCAAATCTTGTACAGGCAACTCCAGAAATTAGGAGACAGGAAACAAGCCTAGATTTAATCTAACAAGGATATATTTTAATTTTCTCTCTCTCTCTCTCCCTTTCTTTCCTTCCAGTATTATGAGATGTCCTATGGCCTCAACATCGAAATGCATAAGCAGGTGAGATTTTTAAGATTATTCTTCTCTCTGTTGGGAACTTTTAAGGCAGCCTTACACAAGTAGCCCTCGACTTACGAACACAATTGAGCCAGGGATGGGATTCAAATTTTTAACAATCGGTTCTGTGGGCGTGGCTTAGGTGGTGGGCGTGGCTTGGTGGTCATGTGACTGGGTGGACATAGCTTGGTGGTCATGTTATTGGTTGGGTGTGGCCAACTCAATATCACTCACATCGAGGCATGCATCTCCTCACCTGGCCTCTCATGACTGTGGGGGTGCTGCAACAGTCGTAAGAGTGAAAAACGGTCATAAGTCACTTTTTTCAGTGCCATTGTGACTTTGAATGGTCACTCCACACAAGCAAAGTACCAGCAAAGGAGGGGAAAGAAACTCCCGAGACGTTCCTGAGACAGGAAGTCTAGTCCTGCCAAGAATGGAATAAGGGTTAACGGAGAGGCAGTTTCTGTAAGCAACCCCAGAATGTTTCCTTCCTGCCTTCCTTACAGGATTAGGCCAGTAATTTCTTCTAACAATCGGTTCTCTGAACTGCCTAGAATGTTAACAACCGGTTCTAGCGAATAGGTGCAAACTGGTAGAATCCCACCCCTGAATTGAGCCCAAGAACTCTGTTGCCAAGTGAAACAGTCATGAAGCGAGTTTGCCCCATTTCGCGACTTTTCTTGCCACCGTTGTTAAGTGAATCACTGCAGTTGTTAAACTAGTCCAGCGATGGCGAACCTTTTTGTTGTGGTGTGCCGAAAGCATGTGCGTGGGCACCCACATTGCAATATGCCCCGTCCCCCCCCCTTGCACATGCGTGCACAACACCCCCGTCCTGCCCCATTACCTGCGCATGTGCACGCCTCCCGTCTGATTTTTGGCCTGTTTGAGGCAGTTTTCGCCCTCCTGGAGGATTGAGGGAAGCCTCTGCAGCCTCAGGAGGCTGAAAAACGGGCCCGTTTTGGCACTTCCGGTATTTCCAGAAGGCCCGTTTTTCGGCCTCCTGAGGCTGCAGAGATTTCCCTTGAGCTTCCGGGAGGGCGAAAACAGCCTCAAAACGGCCCGAAAATGAGCTGGGAGGTGTGCAAATGCGCAATGCAGGTAAGTTTGGCTGGGGCTTGTGTTCCTGCACAAATGGCTCTGCGTGCCGCCTGTGGGTTCGCCATCACGGAACTAGTCAAAACTGTGGCTGAGTGAATCTAACTCCCCCATTGACTTTGCTGGTTGTAAATATGTCATAAATGTGAGTCAGTTGCCAAATGTTTGGGTTTTTGATCACATGACTATGGAGATGTGGTCGTAAGTGTGAAAAATGGTCATAAGATGCTTTTTCCAGTGCCATGGTAACCCTGAACAGTCACTAAACGAACTGTCGTAAGTCAAGGACTACCTGTATATGCCGCTGAATGAGGAGTGGGTTTTTCTTACTTTGATCTCCTCCCATGGAGAGCATTTTAGGCTACGTGCTGCTTTAGATTATATTCAGGCCCGCCACCCCACCCCTTCAAACAAGCAGAGCCCTTACAAACAACCGGGTGTGTCCACCAGACACTAGCTAAATATAATTGAAATTTCATTTAAATGACATTTAAATTAAATTGCAGCTAATCCGATCTGCCTGTCATCCTCTACCTGCTCTGACTCCCTTTTGCGAGATCTGCAGATCGCACCTGGTCTTTTCAAGATGCCGTGCGAAGGCAAACAGATTTAATTAAAAGAGGGGTTTATGAGCTCCACCCAGCTCATTTCTTTATTCTTGTTTTCATATTTTTTTTTTAAAAAATTAAAATGCAATTTTAGGCTACTGGGCAACCCGGGAATGAATGACTGTGGCTCCTTTAAGACCTGTGGACTTCAACTCCCAGAATTCCTGAGTCTGCCATGCTGGTTCAGGAATTCTGGGAGTTGAAGTCCACATCATACTGGCTCGGGAATTCTGGGAATTAATGTTCGTCAGGTGTAAAAGGGCCATAGTTGCCCACAACTGGTGTAGCCCAGTAAACTTCTGCCAGATCTTCTAACACCGGTTGTTAAACCACGAAGCTGACTGCATTTTTTTCTTTTCTTTTTGAGAAATTACCATGAGATTGAATTGTGTGAAAATACAATTACAATTCCCGTATCCCTTTCTTAGGAGAACCAGAATCCCCCAAAGACTTTTTCCCCTTTTCAGTGGGGACTTCGGGAAATTTCACTTGGCCATTGTCTGCATCAGTGTTTTTCAAAATGGCGGCTTTAAGATGGGTGGACTTCAACTCCCAGAATTCCCTAGCCAGGAGGCTTTAAGATGGTGGCCTTCAAACTCCCAGAATTCCCCAGCGAGTGTGCTTTAAGATAGTAGATTTCACCTCCCAAGAGTCCCCCAGCCGGCATGCTTTAAAATGGGTGGACTTCCAATCCCCAGAATGCCCTGGCCAAAATGGCTGGCTGGGTAATTCTGGGAGTTAGTCCATCCATTTTAAAATCACCAGTTTGAGAATGGCTACATAATTCCCATCTTTACTTTGGGCATTGTTTTTGCCCCTTTTTTTTTTTTACCTCAAATTGTTTTCATTCCGTTAAAGCTGGCATGGTCCCCACATCACACGGACCTGCATGCATTTGCACAACCCAGCCTCCGCGAATCGGTGTTGAGAGTTCAAAAGTGTTTGTGTGAAACCAGAAACCCGATGTATTCCCTGGGATGCGTCTTTGAACCGATGTATTAACGCGGAAACGTTGCCCATAGTCCAGGAAGGCCCACTAAAAGGGAGCGTGTGTCACCTTCGCGCCACGCAAAAGACGCAACCGATGTGCATTTTGTCATTTTGCAGCCTGTCCCGACAAATACTGTTTACGATGTCCCTTGCAAAACGCTGTGGTGGTGTTTGGAGTTTGGGTTGTCGCTGCCACATAAACGCACTAGCACATCGTGTTTTTTGTCACCTAGTGCCAAGTAGCTGATTGAAGTACCCTCCTCCGGGTTAACCTTGTGTCTAAATCTTCCATTTCAGGCTGAAATTGTCAAGCGGTTGAATGGCATTTGCGCCCAGGTTTTGCCATATCTGTCGCAAGAGGTAAATTCCCCTTTCTTTGATCTGGAACTTTTATTCCTTCGACTTTTATTTATTTATATCCCACCTTTTATTGTTTTTACAAATAACTCAAGGCAGCGAAAATATCCAACATCCCTTCCTCCTCCTGTTTTCCCCACAATAAGAACCATGACCTGCTCCAGATTGCCCTGGCTTTCATGCCTAAAATGGGACTAGAACTCACAGTCTCCTAATGATTGGCTCAAAGCCACCCAGTGGGCTCTCATGCTTAGAGCTCAGAGTCTCCTGGTGATTGGCCCAGAGTCACCAAGTTGGCTTTCATGCCTAAGACAGGACTAGAATTCACTATCTCCTACAGAATGGCCCAAAGTCACCCAGGCAGTTTTAATGCTAAGGCGGAACTAGAACTCACAGTCTCCCAGTGATTGACCTAAAATCACCCAGCAACTTTCATGCCTAAAGTAGGATTAGAATTCACCTTCTCCTGGTGATTGGCCTAAAGTCACCAAGCAGCTTTCATGCCTAAGGCGAGACTAGAATTCACAGTCTCCTAATGATTGACTCAAAATCACCCAGCCAGCTTTCATGTCTAAGGTGGAACTAGAACTCACTATCTCCTTGCTGGATGGTACAAAATAGCCCAGCCAGCTTTCATGCCTAAGGTGGAACTAGAACTTACTATCTCCGGGAGTAGATAGTGGCGGGAGTAACTATGAGGCGGGAGTAACTATGACTCTCTTAAGGGTATCTCTTAATGGGTATTCATGGGTACATGACCTGGGCGCCTCCTAGTGGTGACTGCTGGAGGAGGTGTAGGTGGGTTATATGCCCCCCTGTGCCCGAGCTAAGACCCAGGCCACCCCCTGTTGGGCCAACCACCTAGCAGGGGGTTTACTGCTGGTTACAGAACGTGTAAGGAAAAAGGGTTCTGGTCCCTCCGGACTTCAGGACTCCAGCAGTATAGATGGAAGCACTAGTGTCACATGTCCCCAAATCGATTCACCAAGTACCGGCTTCGCCTGCTCCTGTGGCCGCCAATTTCCCACCAAGCGGGGCCTGAGCACGCATCAACGACACTGTCAACCTGTCGAAGTTAACATCAAATGCGTAGCCGCTCTTCCTACCAAGCGCCTGATATGTTCCCGGGAGGAGGATGAAGCCCCGCGTCGGCACTCTGACCATCTCTGGAAGACTGGGATGCTTAAGAAAGAACTTTATACACTTCTACTCCCGCACTTCCCTGGCGGTTCGCAGGAAGCCGTTAAGAAGCGCCTCCAGATTATTAAGTGGGTCCCACCATCCGACCCTGCGCCTCTTTGCCATCCTCCGCCAGAGGTAGGCGCCAAGACTACCCCTGTTTCCGGACCAGACTTGCCGGCAGCGTCATCTGCTTTTATATCTGCGTCTGGTTCCGACCCAGCAGCTACCTGGATCACTACTCTTCTGGAAGCGGCAGTGCCGAATCTGAGAGAAGCCAAGATGGGGGCTGACGAATTGATGGAGATCGCCCGAGATCTACAATCCGGGGTGATTAGCCAGTCGCGGGGCAGGGCCCTTCTTCAAGATCATGCCCAACATTGGTTTCCTCATACATGGAAACCATGGAAACCCCGTCCGATAGACACGACTCATCATTGGAGCAAACGTTCCATCCGCAGAGCCAATTATGCCAACATTCAACAGCTCTATAAGCTCCGAAGGCGAGATGTGGCGTCCTCCATTTTCTCTGGGCAATGGAAGAACGCATATCGTGGATCTCCACCACTATCATCGGAGATGGAGAACTACTGGTCGACAGTATTTAAGACTCCAAGTGCAATTGACAATAGGGCTGCGGCCACACCAACGTCTGTTTATTGGTCGCTCCTGTATAGAGTTACTCCATCTGAGGTCACTGCAGCGCTCAGGAGTATGACATCTAGCGCTCCGGGCTTGGATCATATTCCTGCCGCCAATCTTCTGACCTGGCACCAGCCATCTCTAGCGGCTTATTACAACTTGCTGCTAGCTGCCGGGGCCCGCCAAAACATTTAGCCTGTTCGAGGGTGACCTTCTTGCCTAAGACGCACGATCCATCAGCTCCGGGAGATTACCGGCCTATTTCGATTGCCTCTACCATCCTCTGTACCTTTCATAAGATCCTGGCATGGCACCTCCGCGATACCCTTCAATTTTCACCCTTCCAACATGGGTTTCTCCAGCAGGATGGCTGACTTGAGGCGACGACCCTTCTTCACACCATTCTTCGAAGGGTCCATACGAAGCGTGAGCCTTGTGTGATGTTGTTTCTGGACATAGCCAAGGTGTTTGATACCGCATCCCATCACACGCTGTTCCGTGTCACTGAAGCTGCTGGTTTACCATCTCCCTTGGTGTCTTATCTTTGGCACCTTTACGAGCGGTCCACGGTCCAACTTGCAGAAACTACTACCACTTGTGGTCGGGGCGTCCGGCAAGGCGATCCTCTGTCTCTACTTTTGTTCATCATGGTCGTTGAGGATATTGTCACAACTTCTCTGCCCAGCGTTGGGTATGACCTCGATGGCCATCGGAACAGCAGTATCGTTTATGCTGATGACCTGGTTCTGTTTGCGGAGAAGTCCCCTCGTCTTCAGGAAAAACTACATCTTTTGTCAGAAACCCTTAATCGAGCCGGAATCGCATTGAATGCCAAGAAATCCCTGGGCCTCACCATCGCCAGGGATGGAAAGACAAAGTGTGTGGCCCTGTTACCCACCACTTATACATGTGAGGTGGCAACATCAACCCTCTTGGGCCAGGGGATATGGTTCGCTATCTCGGCCTCCAATTTAACTGGAAGGGCCGTGTGATCCCCAAGCATACCGGCAAATTGGACTCTCTGATTCAGGAGTTCTTGCGGGCGCCGTTAAAGCCGCAACAACAGATGCTGTTTCTACGAACATTCTTTGTGCCCAAATTCACCCACGAGCTCGTACTGGGTCACGCGCATAGAAACACGCTGCGAAAACTGGACTGCCTGATCCGTGCGGCAGTACGACGCTGGCTACGATTGCCCAAAGATCCCTCTATGGGCTACCTCCACGCACACATCAAAGATGGAGGCCTGGGGGTGCCTTGTTTCTCTACCTCTATCCCGTTGCTTCAGGCGTCGCGACTCGAGACGATAGCATCCCATCTCACCACGCTGTTTCAGATCGTTCAGCGCTAGGATGCATTTGGTTCTGTGTTGCCGGATGAACCAGCCGTGCAGAGTTAACGCTGCTGCTGTTAACAATGAAGGCTGAGGCACGGGAGGAGTGGAAGACTGCGCTCCTGACATCTTTTGATGGTCGGGAGCTGGGTGTCCCCAGGATTGATGCAGCCAGCCACGATTGGCTATTACATCCTTCCCGAGTGTTCCCCCACTTGTATCTAAGGGGGATCCAGTTGAGGGGCAGCGTGCTCCCTGCCGATCATCAGACCACTGATGAGACTTGTGGGGGAGCCTGCCGGGCCCTGGAGATCATGTGCTGCAAGCTTGTGAGGTGACGCATGATGCTTGATGTGCGTGGCACAACCGTGTCGTGCAACGTTTGGACCAATTCCTGCGCCGGCGAGGCCTCCATCTGAGTATCGAGCCCATCATAACATCCGGCACTTCATTGATCAAACCGGACTTATTTGTGGAGGCAATGAACCGGCTCTGGGTCGTGGAAGTCTCCATTGTGTCTGGTTACCGAATACGGCAGACCTGGGACATCAAGGTCTCCAAATACGGACAGCCTGATCGTGTCGTTGATATTCAACGTTGGGCCGCCGTTTCCTCTTCTGTCTCGATCCACCACCTCCCTGTCGTCGTCTCTAACCCGGGACTGTTGTATGAAGCATCTGGTGCCGGGCTACGGACTTTGGGCTTGAGCCACAGGGACTGTATGGACATTGGTCTCCTTACCATCGTTGGCTCACTCAACTGTTACGATGCATACATGCGTGGTACTGGGAATGGTTGAGTCTGGACCTTGGGTGACGGGTGATTAATGACACTGCCATAAGCCGCGATTCCACTAGTGTGACCATCTCTAGCGAATTTTTGCTCTCAGAGAGATCTGCCTCTGTAATAATTTATGATACCCTAGACAGTCCAAAATCACCCAGCTGGCTTTCATGCCTAGGGCGAAACTAGAACTCACAGTCTCCTGGTGATTGGCTCAGCATCACTCAGCCAACTTTCATGCTGGCTTTGAAAATTTGGCTTTGAAAAGTCGGGTATCTCAGCTTGCCTTAATTAAGGGCTTTCACTGTCTGAATCTTCACCCCTTCAAATCTCCCTCTTCCCTGCTTCAGGTAAGGCTCTGTTGGATGCCTTGGGAAGTTCTCGGATTATAACGGCAGGCATTTGGGGAAAAGGGAGGGGTTCCAAACAGCCCGGCGTCCTTCTTGAGTTACGGTGTTTCCTGGTGGAGGTAAACAAGGGAGAATTGGCAGAATAATAGTGATACAAAGCAAAGATAGGACCCACAGTCGTAGTAGGTACCTTAGCTACAGCCCCAAAACATCTGGTACACATCTTGAACATCATCGACATTGACAACAAGGCCCATCAGTCAATTGCAAAATGGCAGCTTTGCTTGGAACAGCTGACATCCTGCGACGGTACCTTCCACCCCATCCAACATTCCCCATCTGCCTATCTCAGGTTTTTGGGAAGGACTCCAGAGGTGGACCAAAAGTGCCAAATCCAGTCCGAACATCTGGATAACATGTTAAGAATGGAAAACGCCATTTTCTGGCACAAATTGGCTCATCAAACCACACTGTCTTTTATTCCCCCTCTGCCTTTGATCCTCCTGCGGATCGGTTCATATCATCTTCTAATTGTTTTCTCTTTCTCCTTCTCTCCCTCCCCCCAATTCCTTCCCCCTCCTCCCCCCCCAGCACCAACAGCAGGTCCTGGGAGCCATCGAGCGTGCCAAACAAGTGACTGCCCCTGAACTGAATTCCATCATCCGGGTCTGTGATGCTCTTTTTGTTAGAACAGATGGGAGGGGTGGGGTTTTGGGGATATATAACTATTAGGAGCGCTCCCTGTTTTCATAGATCTTCTTGTTTGATGGGCACATGGCTTTGTTAATTTAGAGCGGGGGGTGTGTGTAACCAAACTTGGCAACTTTAAGACTTGTGGACTTCAACTCCAAGAATTCCGCAGCCAGCATGACCCCTGACCTAGATCATGATTTCGTAAAGTGAGGCTGAAGGATTCTGGGAGTTGAAGTCCACAAGTCTTAAAGTTGCTAAGTTTGGGGACCCCTGACCTAGGTTATGATTTTGTAAAGTCAGGCTGAGGGATTCTGGGAGTTGAAGTCCACAAGTCTTAAAGGGGCCAAGGTTGAGACATATAGACTGGGTGGGCGCCAGTGACTGGTCTTCCCCCCCACCCCACCCCACCCCACTGAAAATCTAGCTGTGATGGGAGGGGGAGGAAATTTCCAGGATCTCTGGTTTTCCTGTAAATCTAGAATCGGGTACAAACCCACATCCTTCCTTCCCCTTGGATAACTAACCCAATTTGTTAAGTTTCTTGCCCGACGGGACAAGCCATTGTGTGGAGTCCTGGCAGAAAAAGCCTGGGAAAGCAGGATGGGAGGGAATAACCCAGTTTAAGAATGCATCGTGGATATTCTGATGCTGGCTTAATCTTTCAGAATGAATTTAAAGGGAGTCGAAGTCCACAAGTCTTAAAGTTGCCAAGTTTGGGGAGCCCTGACCTAAGGGGAGCTATAAGCAAGACACGGGTGAAGCGAATGTTGCCCCGTTTTGGCGACCTTCCTTGCCACCGTCGTTAAACGAATCCCTGTGGCTGTTAAGTTAGTAACACGGTTGTTAAGTGAATTGGATTTTCCCACTGACTTCGCTGGTCAGAAGGTCGCAAAAGTGAATCCCGGGACACTGCGACCGTCATCAACACCCCACCAGTTGCTGGGCCTCCGAATTTTGATCATGTGATCGTGGGGAAATACAGTCATAAGTCTTTTTTTTTTCCCCAATGCCCTTGTCACTTTGAATGGTCACTAAGTGAACTGTTGTAAGTCGAGGACTAGCGGTAAGTGCTTTTAAGATGCGTGGACTTGAATTCCCAGAATCGAGGGTGCTGCAACGGTCATAAGTATGAAAAATGGATCATAAAGTCACACTTTTTTATGAGCCTTGGTGGTGCAGCGGTTAGAGGGCAGTGCTGCAAGGCCACTTCTGCTGGCTGCCTGCAATTTGTCAGATCGAATCTCACCAGGCTCCAGTATGACTCAGCCTTCCGTCCTTCCGAGGTTGGTAAAATGAGGACCCAGATTGTTGGTGGGACAAGAGGCTGACTCTGTAAACTGCTTAGAGAGGACTGTAAAAGCACTGTGAAGCGGTATGTAAGTCTTAAGTGTTTTTTGTTTTTAATTAAGAATTTTTTATTTTAGTTTACAACAAATCCATCTTTCAGTTACATAGTGTGTCGACTGGATACATATATCTTGTGCAAATACTTATATTTAACATATTTTTACTATGGTTACATTCATGTTAAAAATTGTTCAATCTTACATAGCTTATCATTATAACAATATTCATTTCTTACTTTATTTTCCAACCATTTATAAAATAAATCCCATATCATATAATATTTCACTACTTCTTGTTCTTTAATTGCTAATGTTATTAGTCTTACGTGTTAACTGGAAAGGGAGGAAGGAAGGAAGGAAGGAAAGGAAGGAAGGAAGGACTGTAGTGACACAGTTGTGAGAATGCAGTATTGCAGAGTGACTCTGCCCACTTGGTTCAATCCTGACCGGCTCAGGGTTGACTCAGCCTTCCGTCCTTCCATGGTGGGTAAAATGAGGACCCAGATTGTTGGAAGCCATAGACTGACTCTGTAAACCACGCAGGGCTGTAAAAGCACTGTGAAGCAGTATATAAATATAAGTGCTAAGGGGAAGGAAGGAAAGGAAGGAAGGAAGGAAGGAATAGGAGAAAGGGTGGAGGGAATAAGTGGGAGGGAGGGAGGAATGGGAGAATGGAATGGGAGGGAGGGAAGGAAGGAAGGAAAGAAGGACCGTGGTGACACAGTGGTGAGAATACAATATTGCGGAGTGACTGCCCACTGAGTTCGATCCTCACCAGTTCAGAGTTGACTCAGCCTTCCGTCCTTCCGAGGTGGCTAAAATGAGGACCCAGATTGTTGGGAGGGGCCAGAGGCTGACTCTGTAAACCGCTTAGAGGGGGCTGTAAAGCTCTGTGAAGCGGTATATAAGCCTCAGTGCTCTTGCTATTTTCAGTGCCGTTGCAACTCTAAATGATCACTAAATGAGCTGTCGTAAGTCGTAGCAATTGCAGTCGGAAGAAGGCGAAGATGAGGGATTGAAAGTGTCTCATTCTTCTATTTCTCGTCTCTTTTTCTCTCCCGGGTCTCCCCTACAGCAGCAACTCCAAGCCCACCAGCTCTCTCAGCTGCAGGCGCTGGCCTTGCCCCTCACCCCGCTCTCCGTGGGGCTGCAGGCCCCCTCCCTGCCCGCCGTGAGCGCCAGCACCGGCCTGCTCTCCCTCTCGGCGCTGGGCTCCCAGGCCCACCTCTGCAAGGAAGACAAGAACGGGCACGACGGAGACGCCCATCAAGAAGACGACGGGGAAAAATCCGACTAGGTGGATCTCGTCCGGTCCGGGGGGGGGGGTGCGGTGGGCACAGCGTGGGGCGATCCTGGGGGGGCGCGTGCAGAAGATGCCGCATTTAATCCAATTCTGGGGGTGGCGGGCAAACCACGGTTCTTCAAGGGTGGGTGAGACAAAATTGCAGCAATAACAATTGAGCCCCCCTCCTTTTCCTGCCCCTCCTCCATTCCAGCCCCCATAACAGGCGTGAACGGTTTCTCCAAGCAAATGGGGGCCTTTGCGTGCTTCTTTTTTTTTTTGAGGGATGGGGCAGCTGGGGAAGGGGGGCAGTCTGACCTCCACCCCCCTTTCTATCTCCCTCCACCCTTTAAATTCATTCCAAAAGGTTAAGCCAGCATCAAGAATATCCACGATGCGTTCTTAAACTGGGTTATTCCCTCCCATCCTGCTTCCCCCCAGGGGTTTTTTTTGCGAGGGCTCCACACCATGGCTTGTCTCGTCAGGCAAGAAATTTAACAAACTGGGTTAGTTATCCAAGGGGAAGGAAGGATTTGGGGTTTGTGCCCGATCCTAGATTTACAGAGAAACCAGAGATTCTGGGAATTTCCTCCCCTTTCCCATCACACAGGTGGAAGTTTTCAGCCACAGGTGGGGGGGGGGGGCGGAGACACCAGTCACTGGCGCCCTACCAGCCTGTATGTCTCAACCTTGGTCCCTTTAAGCCTTGTGGACTTCAACTCCCAGAATCCCCCAGCCTCACTTTAATAAATCATGACCTAGGTCAGGAGTCCCAAAACTTGGCCCCTTTAAGATGGGTGGACTTCAATTCCCAGAATCCCTCAGCCTCATGACCTAGGTCAGGAGTCCCTCAAACGTGGCAACTTTAAGATTTGTGGACTTCACCTCCCAGAATCCCCCAGCCTCACTTTAATAAATCATGACCTAGGTCAGGGGTCCCAAAACATGGCCCCTTTAAGATGGGTGGACTTCAATTCCCAGAATCCCTCAGCCTCATGACCTAGGTCAGGAGTCCCTCAAACTTGGCAACTTTAAGATTTGTGGACTTCAACTCCCAGAAATCTTCAGCCAGTTGCCAAGTTTGGAGACCTCTGACCTAGGTTGGATAGTGTGAAGGGTGGAGGGTGTTAAGATTGTTTTGTACAGGTTGTCCTTGACTGATGACCCAATTTCCCTTTGCTAACAAGGCAGTCTGAAGTGACCTGCGCCTGATTGGACAAGCTTTTTTGGCCTCACGGCTGCTGAGCCAATCACTGCTGGCAGGGGAATGCTGGGAGTTGAAGTCCACGGTTCTTAAAATGGCCACCGTTGAAAAACACAGTTTCCCAGCAAAGAAAACCATCATTCCCTGTCTGATTTGAGATCCCTGGTGCAGTGGCATCTGGTTCCCACCGGGCGCCCATAGTTTTGTGCCCTCTCCCAGTGGGCAAGGCCAGACCCCATTGGGAGAGGGCAACTCCGATAGGGTGATAACAAAATAGGTCGGCAAAGTTTCTGAAACCCACCAACCTTCTTAAAAATGCCCCCAAATGGAGAGAAATGGCTGAAATGCAAAGAATGAAGGTCCCCACATGTTGCACCCAGCCTCCATCTCCCACCCCCATTTGCGTCCCCCTATCCTTACCATTTGGATACAGGTAGTCCTCGACTTACAACCGCTCAATTAGCGACCGTTCAAAGTTAACGGCATCGAAAAAAGCGACCTATGACCAATTTTCACACAGGTGTTTGCAACATTCCCCCCGCCCCCATGGTCACATGATCAAAATTCAGGCAGTTTGGTAACTGGTTCAGACTTACGACGGTCAGTGTATCCCAAGGTCTTTGGGATCCCCTTTTAAGGCAAGCCAGTGGGGAAGCCAGATTCGCTTAACAACCGGGTTTCTAACTTACCAGCTGCGGTGATTCCCTTAACTGCGGCTAGAAAGATCGTAATGTGGGGCAAACCTCACGGAACAAATGTCTCGCTTAAGAACAGAAGTGTTGGACTCCGTTTTGGCCATAAGCCGAGGATTACCTGTATTCTAACGGAGTCATAGAGGTCTCGGCTTGCCCTCCCAACAGCACAAATTCCCCCTTGTGGGTTATACACCCCCTGACCCCTCCCACCTTCCAAAAATAATCCTAGATCCAGCAAACTCACCCTTACTTGAAAGTCCTCACCAGCTACGTTCCTTTCAACATGTTACAGCTAGTCCTTGACTTACAACCGTTCATTTAGTGACCCATTCAATGTGGCAACGGCTTCCCACTCATACGGCCATCCCCGTGGTCAGAATCCGGGCGCTGAGGCAACTGGCGTGTATTTATGACACTTCCAGCGTCCCCCGGGATCCCCATTTGCGACCTTCCCAGTTGGCTTCCAAGAAGCAGAACCGGTGAGGGAAGCCGGATTTCCCCTTAATACAACCCCACGGATTCACTTAACCCTGCGGCGATTTGCTTAACGGCCACGGGCAAACGGGCAATAACATCAGGGGGCGACTCCCTTAACCTGCTGTCTTGCTTAGCTGTGGAAATTCTGGGTCCCCGTTGCGGCCGTAATTCGAGGACGCTCAAAACAGCGGGATGGGGAAACCCTCTTAAAAGACCGTCGGGCACTGCAGGGTTGTCTTGTTCGATTTTGGGCGGCCAACGTAAGCAGCCACTGGTCCCACCGAATGATTTTCTTGAAAAGCAAGCCCAAGTTTTGACTCCTTGGGGGGGGGGGGGGGGATTGTGAAGGTTCTGTCAGGGGGGCCGACCCTGTCAGACTATCTCCGCAAAGCATTGGCTAATTTGCAAACCGCCAGATCCCACTGGACGCCACGTCACTAGCTTAAATTTGCTTTCTCCTTCCTTGGCGGCACTTAGCTCACATCTGCCGATGGGGGCTTCTTCTCTGCGGAATCCGTATCGCCACTCACCCCCCCACCCACCCACCCTCACCCCGAACACTCGCAAGCAGTATCTTCTGGGCTTTGCGAAGCCCCCAACCCCAATTCCCTCGACACCCCCCCCCCTTTCCCGCCTCGCCCAATCGACTCCTCTCTCGCTGGCCCTCCTCTGCTTCCACCAGCACTGTTTTAGCTAAGCAAGCACCTTTGTCATTATGCATGTCTCTTTGTTTTTAAGGTAGCACAGAAGCAAAAATTTTATATATATATACATATATATATAAATATATATAAATATATAAATATATTAGTTGGGTATCTCTGGCTCTGGGTGAACCTCTTCTTCAATGGCGTGTTGTTGTTTTTTTCTAACCTGCCTTGCTGTTTTCCCTGCTCTCCTTTTTTTTCGGGTTTAAAACAAAAAAATTTTTAAAAAAAAACCAAGCTGGGATTTGGGAACGGGTCTCTCTCGAACGAACGATGGCTCCGACTCCCTTTTTCTCAGCTGGATTATTCAGCCGGATGGTTTGAAATTCAGGGGATTGAGGAGGGTAGAGGTGGAAACGGATGTGAAGGGGTAGATATGCCCCTTCCCATTTCTTTAAAAAGAAATAAAATAGCCAGAAACACCCCAAGCATCCTGCAGCTCTTCTATCTTTCCGTAATGCTACTTCCTGCCTTTTCGTTTTTTGCTTTCTCCGATTTCCCCAAATGAAATTTTACGACAAACAGAATTTTTTTTTTTGTGTTTGTATATATTCCTTTTAGAGACAGAGAAGAGAGAGAGAAAAAAAAAAATCTTGTTGGCTCCGTGTGTTTTATTAATCACTTGACCCTATATTAAGAGGAACTGAGACAAAATTCTGTATTGAAAATGTAATAGCTGTGCCTTTTCAAATAAAAGAAATCAGATTGTTGGTTAAAACTGCGACCGCTTCATTATTGCCTTTGTAGATTTTCCTTAATTTCCTTCGGTTTTGTTTATTTTGGCCGGCATGCAAACCCTTTGCGGCTGAAAATGAGGGTTTGAAATATATCGATTAAAAATCTCCAGTGGAAAAGGTTGTATAAAGATACTGTCAATGTTCCAGAAAAACTCTACTCCAACCGATAACGGCAAACCAGACATATTCTCAAAGTTGCCTTTTATTAGTATAGAAAACTGGGAAATCCAGAAAGTTCTGGATTTCCCTCCAGTAAATAAAATATTACAAATCCACCCCCTGCATCCCTCATTCCATCACGTGCCCCAATCACCAATCGTCCCAATTTGAGATATCCCCTCTACTACTACTCAGCCAGGTGCAAAAACAACATGACCTTGACTCTATAAAGAAGAATGCTATTATATCTACCACATACACTCTATGCAATTCCCCCCTCCCATCTTCCCAGGCTCAAGAATGTGGCAGCATGGAAGCTTCTAGTGCTCCTGGTCCCAAAGATGACAGATAAGGTGTTTGGAATTCTCTGACTGTTAACACCATTAGAGAGCACTGTGGCTTTATCAATTGTTATGTGTGAGTGCCTCTGTTGGCAGGGGCTGGTACTGCAATTATATCACTGGTCAGGTGACATAAAAAGCCAATGGGGATTGATCTTTGCTTTATAGACCCAGGTGTCAACTCGTAAAGCATTCCTGGCCTGTTCTTGAGGTGCCATAAGACGGAGTGTGGGAGAACTGATGGAGCAGCTCGGTTGCTAAGACCAGAAACATTCCATGCATACCTTTCTCCAGATGCTATTGATTGAGAAAGTGCTCTGTTGGAGAATGTGATTTATGACACACCCTGGAAATGTTCTGACCCAACCTTGTTCCAAGAGAGCAAACATAAGACAAAGACAGCAGCCCCCACCTTTTAAGGTTTCATCCATGAATTCTGTTTCTTCACAGATAAAAGGCTGCTTCCAACTAATTCGCTCCGACAAGAAAGAGCCTCGCCAAGTTGTTTTTCAAGACTACCAAAAACCCACAGATAAGAAATAGTTTACAAGAGTTTTCAAATACTAACTATAATGTCCACGAGGCTGAGTTTCAGAACGTCTTTGCCTTCTGCAAAGAACGCTTCTTCAAACCTGGCTTTTATCCTCTTCAGGGAGGGGCCATTACCTTGCAGCCTTACTCCCGAGTCGCCTGTGCTGCTGTATCTGCTCTCTCCCATGAGCAATTCTGTGCGCACAGTGCACTTGGCACAGGCTCCTCGGGAACCTCCTCATCACTGCTGCCAGCCCCCACAATCTCTAAAGGCAGCAGTCCACTCCCTAATGGTCCTGGCCCTCATTTGAGTCCTCGCTCTCCATCGTCCGCACCTGCTGCCAGCTAACCACAACATGTAGGAAGGGGGAAACAGGGTCATAGGTGGGCAGTAAATTACATAGGGCAGAGCCGACTGCACTTCGGAAAGTGCCAACATGTTGCTCCTAATAAATAATTGGATTTCTTTTGAAACTTAGCTTGAGGCTCATGAATTAATTAGGGCATCTGTGGGAACCCAGGTTTGTTTCTCATATCAAACTTGCTTGGAATAACAATGTGTAGTCCTCAATGGAACTACATCTACTGTACGTAGAAAGAAGCATGCGGTGGGGTATCCTGTGATTCTTCTTAGGCCCAGTACTCTTGAATGACTTCTCAGGCGATTTAGATGAGGGGATAGAAGGAGAACTTATCAAATTTGCAGGGAAATAGGCTCAAGATCCAAATGGATCTTGACAGACTTTGAACGTTGGACTTTTATCCGACAAATGGAATTCAATGGTTAGAAAAACAGACTTAAGGCCCGAGGAAGGCGGTTGTAACTTGTGGAGTACCTGTATTCCTGTTTTAAAGATTACACTGCTGTTTTCATCTGCTGCCAACTCAAGAGAACCTTGTTCCCAGCAACCATGCTTACGAGAGGGTCAAGAGGGACTTTGGGAATAATCAATTCAAGAGCTGTTAGTTGCCAACTCCAGAAGACGGAGACTAAAGGCAAAATCTCATTATTCATTAGTTGTGTCCCAGCGTTGCAGTTGTTTTTAACATTTTCTGCTCCCCCGCAGCCCAATTTTGTCAGGAATATTCAAATGCTTGCCGGAGTAGACCAACAAAGCAGCCATGAAATCAGTGAATGAATTAGCGGTACTGGTTAAGTGGCTAACCTAGAAATCGGGGGATAAATTCGAATTTCGCTTTAGGCATGAAATCTGGCTGGATGACTTTGATCCAATCACCAGGAGATGGTGAGTTCTAGTCCCACCTTAGCCATGAAAACCAGTTAATGATGTTGGGCCAATTGCTAGGAGACTGGGAGTTCTAGTCCTATTTTAGGTATGGAAGCTGGCTAGATGTCTTTGGGCCAATCACCAGGAGATTGGAAGTTCTAGTCCCACCATAGGCATGAAAATCAGGTGACTTTGGACCAATGACCAGGACATAGTGACTTCTAGTCCCACCATAGGCATGAAAACCAGTTGGGTGACTTTGGACCAATTGCCAGGGGACTGGGAGTTCTAGTCCTACTTTGGGCATGAAAACTGGCTGGATGTCTTTGGGACAATCACCAGGTGTCTGGGAATTCTAGTCCCACCGTAGGCACGAAAACCAGATGGGTGACTTTGGGCCAAACTCCAGCAGACTGGGAGTTCTAGTCCTGCCTTAGCCGTGAAAGCTGCCTGGGTGATTTTGGGCCAGTCTCTCTCTCTCCTACCACAATCCACCTCACAAGATTGTTGTTGTGGGAAAAATAGGAGGAGGAAGGAATATTATAGTACATTTACCGCCTCGAGTAACTTCTAAATCAAATAAAAATCTAACAAAAGTGAACAGGGGAAAAAAAAAAAAAAACAACCCAAGCAAGCTACGATCCAGTCGCTTGTCTGCAAGGGTGACCCCCAATTCTGAGGTAAAACCGTAGCCAAGCGTAGGCCTCTCAGGGCCTAGGAAGACAGTCAATCAGTCAGTCAGTCAGGCCGAAGGCTCAGCTATCCCTCTTGGGCCAAGGATATGCAGGTCTGAAAACGATCCAGCAGCCTGCAAAATCTCTTCCTTTCTTCTCTTCCTGCTGGATTTTTGCCCTGCCTTGATGGCTCGGGGGTATTTCTGGAAGCAAGAAGACGGTAGGGGTTGGGCTTGAGATCAACACATCGGCTTGGTTTCCTTCCTCTCTCCAAACGTGGCTAATGCAAATGCTGGCTGGGAAAAAAAAAGAGCGGGGGGGGGGGGAGGCGGGAGAGAGGGAGGCAGCAAGGCAGGGATCATCAATAATTGAAACCCCACTCAAGAGGCCTTCGCGGCAGCAGTAGCAGCGCCCGAGGAGGGGGAGCACGGCAAGATAAATTGCCAATTGCCTTTGCCAACTCGGGAGCAGGACTCCTGACGGGCACGGAGCCAGCCTCTACACAGCGAGAGCGTGTGGACAGTTTGCGCAAATCTATCCTCGGCGTAAGCAGGCAGGCAGGCAGGCTGGCGGCACCGCTGAAGGCCAAGCCACTGCCAAGGAAACGCAGGCTGCCAGCAGGCCAGCAAGATTCAATGACCCCGGCTTTTTACGGCTGGCGTCATCGGCAGATTGAAGGATCAGATCTGGGTTGACTCTTCCGGCCCACCAGGAAGGATTTACTTGCTCCGGTGTCTTCGGGAAAGGAGCCTCTGCTATGAGCGTCAAATCCAAGGGTTGGAAAAGACAGGAGAATAGAAAATGTAATAGAAATTGAACATATGGAATGAGAATAGAAGAGAAGAGAAGAGAAGAGAAGAGAAGAGAAGAGAAGAGAAGAGAAGAGAGAAGAGAAGAGAAGAGAAGAGAAGAGAAGAGAAGAATGGAATGGAATGGAATGGAATGGAATAGAATAGAATAGAATAGAATAGAATAGAATAGAATAGAATAGAATAGAATAGAATAGAATATATGGAATAAGGATAGAAGAGAATAGAGAATAGAACAGAGTAGAATAGAGAAGAGAAGAGAAGAGAAGAGAAGAGAAGAGAAGAGAAGAGAAGAGAATATAGAATGGAATGTAGAATGGAATGGAATAGAATAGAATAGAATGCAGAATAGAGTAGAGAAGAGAAAAGAGTAGAGTAGAGTAGAACAGAACAGAACAGAATAGGAGTTGGAAGGGACCTTGGAGGTCTTCTAGTCCAACCCCCTGCTTGAGCCAGAGACTCTGCACCATTTCAGGCAAATCTCTTCTTGAAAACCTCCAGGAATGGAGATTTTTCCCATAACTTCTGAAAAGCAAGCTGTTCTCCTGATTGTTTGTTTTCCTTGTCAGGAAATTTCTTCTTAGTTCTAGGGTTGGGGTCTCTTTGATAAGTTTCCACCTGTTACTGGTAGTCCTCCACTTACAATAGTTCATTTACTGACCAATTATGGCACTGGAAAAAGTGATTCACGGCTGTTTTTCACACTTACAACCGTTGCAGCATCCCCATGGTCACGTGATCAAAATTCAGAGGCCTGCCAACTGACTCATATTTCTGACGGTTGCAATGTCCAGGGTCATGTGACCACCTTTTATGACCTTCTGACAAGCAAAGGAACAGGGGAAGCCAGATTCACTTAACATCCATTTGACTAACGTAACAACCGCAGCGATTCACTGAACAAGAGTAGCAAGAAAAAGTTGTAAAATGGGGCAAAAGTAACTTAACTGTCTCGCTTAGCAATGGAATGTTTGGGCTCAGTTGTGGTTGTAAGTCAAGAACTACCATGTTTCCCCAAAAATAAGACCCTGTCTTATATATTTTTTTTGCCACCAAAAAAGGCAACAGGTCTTATTTTGGGAGGGATGTCATCCACTGACTAACCTCACTTGCGCGTGTCATCCCCGGCCTCCTTTTCGTGGTCAGAGGAACTACTTCTGCGGCTGGCAAGGCTTTCCTGAAGGCCTCCGCAGCTGATAATGGAGCTCTGGATCTATCCAGAGCTTTGTTATCAGCTACAGAGGCCTTCAGGAAAGCTTTGCTGGCTGCAGAAGAAATGGGCCGGCGAGGCAGGTGTCGAGGTGTGCCAGGCCAGGCTACAACTGTCCAAAGTTAAGTAGTAGGACAGCTCCACCCTCCCATCCCCATAGCTTAATTTTTACCCGTCCACTCTGCAGTGGGAGGGATCTTCATTAAGGGCTTATTTTGTGGGTAGTGCTTATATTGGGCGCACATGTAAAAATCAAGCTAGGACTTACTTTCAAGGTAGGTCGTATTTTTGGGGAAACAGAGTACCTGTACTTCTTGTCCTGCCTTCAGGTGCTTTGGAGAATAAGTTGACCCTCTCATTTCTACGTGGCAGCTCCTCAAATATCAGAAGACTGCTATAATGTCCCCACTAATCCTTCTTTTCATTAAACTAGACATACCCAATTCCTGCAACCATTCACTGTATGCTTTATGTTCCTATAGTCTTAGGTGATCGCTTAAACATGAGCCAGCCATGTGTGGCAGCAGCCAAAAAGGCGAATACAATCCTTATTTATTATTTATTTATTTATTTCATAATTTTATATACCGCCCTTCTCCCGAAGGACTCGGGGCGGTGAACAGCCAACTAAAATACATACAAAACACAGATATAAATACAACAATCCTTGGTTGTATAAACAGAGGCATAGAATCAAAATAATGCGACGTATTATTAGTACCACTTTAAAAATCCTTAGTAAGGCCACACCTGGAATCCTGCATCCAGTTTTGGTCACCACATGACAAAACAGATGTTGAGACTTTGGAAAAAGTGCAAAGAAGAGCAACTAAGATGATTAAAACCCTGGGGACTAAAACCTATGAAGAACAGCTTCAGGATTTGAGTTTGGCTAGTCTAGAGAAAAGAAGGATAGCAATGTTCCAATATTTGAGAGGCTGCCACAAAGAAGTGGGAGTCGAACTATTCTCCAAAACATCAGAAGACAGGACAAAAAACAACAACAACCAATGGATGGAAACTAAGCAAGGAGAGAAGCAACCTAGAATTAAGGAGAAATTTCCTGACAGTGAGGAAAAATTAGCCAGTGGAATAGTTTGCCTTCCAAATTTGTGGATGCTCCAACACTGGAGTTTTTAAAGAAAAGACTGAACAATCATTTGTCTGAAATGATTATAGGGTTTATAAGTCAAAGACTACCTGCATTTGATAAACTAGTGGTAAATCAGTACTCACAGATTGCAAATTAATAGAGTTGGAAGGGACCTTGTAGGTCATCTAGTCCAACCCCCTGACTATTAACTGATGAATGGCCTGTCTTCCAGGCTCCAATCATTTCCCTGGCTGTTTTTGTACCTGCTCCAACAGTCTTAATAGCTGCAAAATTGAATGTACAATATGTCCTTGTTCGTTATAGTCTGAGGCTACTGATGAGCTTCACATTTCATCCCCATATCTCTATCGGGATGAAAGTCCAGAGTATTCAGCAGGTTTTGACCAGTTCTGGAGAACCAGTAGTGGAAATTTTGAGTAGTTCGGAGAACCGGCAAATCCCACTTCTGACTGGCCCCGCCTCCATCTCTTCTTTGCCTCCCATTGAGTCCCAGCTGATCGACTGGGTCTTCTTTGGTTGCCCTGCACAGGAGAACGGAGCTGGAAAGCAGGTTAGTGGGGTGGAGAGGGAATGGAGATTTTGCTGTAAACTTCTCCTGCCACGCCCACCAAGCCATGCCATGCCCACCAAGCCATGTCCAACAGGGAATAAAAAAAATTTGAATCCCATCACTGTGAAAGTCTGTATATAAATGAAGTCTATTATCAGAGAATTAAGCACGGTGTGAAAGTGAATGAAGTCACAAATCCCTCTGCTTCTTAAAACTGCTCCCATCAGCAATGGGGAGCCTTCCAACTGCTCCCCAATCTAAGCTCAGGCCTGGATGAGGTTGTTGATTGCCAATCAGGGACCCATGTTTCAACCAGCAAAAAATTACCAGAAGATATTCCCTGGGAAGTCAAGGAAAGAATTGCAATCCACACGGGAAACTGAGTCGAGAGGGCAGGCTTGATACCCTCACACTTCAGCAGCCCCAGAAGGAAGCTGGAGATGGTTAATGGTGTGGAAATCTGGCAGCTGCTGGGTGTTAAAAGCCTCTAAGAAATTACAAAGTCCTGAGCAGGAAACTAGGAAAGGATTGTCTCAAGGGGAGGAGAAGAAATGTTGTTGATATTACTATTATAAATTTTTATTCATTAAACACACTGAACATTTAAAAATGGATCACAAATATCATTCACAGCTGCTAATGGTTGATCTGGAATGGGTTGCCCCCGGAGTTACAGACAGTCACGGACCTGGGGACCTTCAGGCGTGCTTTGAAAACCTGGCTTTTTGACCAGGCCAGCTTGGGCTGATTTTAGTTTTGGGGTGTTTTGTTTTTATTAAATTTTAGGGTTTTAGAGTATGGTTTTAAATTTGTTTACAGCCAGGGTTGGGTTTAATTTAGTTTTATTGTTCCACATATTTATTGTTTTAACTGTACGGCTGTGCACCGCTCCGAGTCCTTCGGGAGAGGAGCGGTATATAAATAAATATTTATTATTATTATTATACAGGTTGCGCCAGCATTATTATTATTATTATTATTATGCACAAAAAACGACAGTGTACACAGCAAACGAGTTGACTATGCTGGGTTTCGTATCCACAAATCACTAGTCGAACACTTCCCAAGGGTTTAGGACTGCGTGATGTATCGGCGGATTATGCGAGCAGATCCCAGTAAGGTGGCTTTCTGCAGCTGACCCATGGTGATCTTGTCAGCACCAATTGTTTCTAAGTGCTTGTCTAGGTCTTTAGGCTCACCCCACTTCTAAGAGGTCCTTAAAGGGGCGTGCATAAGCGCTCCAGCATGCCTACCGTCCCTGTCTTACGGTCCCCATTCATCTGCATTTATTTATTTATTTATTTGATTTGATTTGATTTGATTTGATTTGTCAATTGCTTACAAGATAATAGGTATAAGTATTTACATAATTATGAATACATGAAATGGGTACATATAAGAAAAAAATAAAAGAAACAATAGGACAGGGACGGTAGGCACGTTGGTGCGCTTATGCACGCCCCCTACAGGCCTCTTAGGAAAGGGGTGAGGTCAATAGTAGACAGTCTAAGGTTAAAGTTTTTGGGCCTTGGGCAAGAAACCACAGAGTCAGGTAGAGTATTCCAGACATTGACCACTCTGTTGCTGAAGTCATATTTCCTGCAATCAAGTTTGGTGCGGTTAACCTTGAGTTTGTATCTATTGTTTGCTCTTGTGTTGTTATGGTTGAAACTGAAGTATTCGTTGACAGGTAGGACATTGCAATGTATGATTTTATATACCATACTTAGATCAGACTGAAGACGGCGTAATTCAAGGTTTTCTAGGTCTAGAATTTCAAGTCTGGTGGCATAAGGTATTCTACAAGGAGTAGAAGAGTAGAGAACTCTTCTTGTGAAATATTTCTGGACTTTCTCAACTGTGCTAATGTCAGATACGTAATGTGGGTTCCAGACTGATGAGCTGTATTCAAGTATTGGTCTAGCAAATGTTTTGTATGCTCTAGTCTAGTTAATAGTGTGATATTACCAGAGAAAAAGCTACGTAGAATTAGATTAACAACTCTTAATGCCTTTTTGGCTATGTAGTTACCGTAGGCTCTAGCACTTAGATCATTAGAGATGAGTATTCCAAGGTCCTTTACAGAGCTTGGATCATTTATTTATTTTATTTTATTTATTTATTTATTCCATTTATATACCGCCCTTCTCCCGAGGGACTCAGGGCGGTGAACAGCTCATCTAAAAACCCCACAAAGAATACAAAAGTTAAAAAATATTAAATTTCAATCGGCTGCTTGATAAAACTAACAAACCCCCCCCCCCCCCCTTAAAACCCAATTTAGAATTAATAAAATGGAGACCAAATTAAAACCATCTCAGCCAAGGCCGGCCTGCTCAAAGAGCCAGGTCTTCAACGCGCGCCTGAAGGCCCTCAGGTCCGTGCCGGTACGGAGCTCCGGTGGCAGAGTATTCCAGAGGGCGGGGGCACCCACAGAGAAGGCCCTACTCCTCGGCGCCGCCAGACGGCACATAGTGGCCGACGGCACCCGGAGCAGACCCTCTCTGTGGGAACGCACCGGCCTGTTGGAGAACGCTGGCAGAATGCGGTCCTGAAGGTAACCTGGTCCCATGCCATGGGTCGCCCTAAAGGTCAAAACTAGAACCTTAAAGCGAACCCGGAGAGCCACCGGCAACCAATGCAGCTCGCGCAGGAGAGGCGTCACATGGGCGCTACGTGACGCCCCCATGATCATCCGCGCGGCTGCATTTTGCACCAGCTGGAGTCTCCGAATGCTCCCCGTAGGGAGCCCCATGTAGAGGGCATTACAATAGTCCAGGCGAGAGGTGACAAGGGCCTGAGTGACCGTGCGCAAGGCGTCCCGATCCAGGAAGGGCCGCAACCGGTAGATCCGACGGATCTGATGAAACGCCCCCCTGGAGACGGCCGCGATGTGATGTTCAAGCGACAGCCGTACATCCAGGAGGACTCCCAGGTTGCGAGCCCTCTCTGTGGGGGGCAGAACTTCCCCCCCGATAGCCAGCGAAGGTGTCAGCTGGCTATATCGGGGCGCCGGAAACCACAGCCACTCGGTCTTGGATGGGTTGAGCCGAAGCCTGTTCCCGCCCATCCAGTCCCGCACGGCCTCCAGGCACCTAGACATAGCCCCCACAGCATCGTTGGGGTGGTCCGGAGTGGAGATGTACAACTGGGTGTCATCTGCATACAGATGACACCTCACTCCAAGACCACGGATGATCTCACCCAGCGGCTTCATGTAAATGTTGAACAGGAGGGGAGAGAGGACCGACCCCTGAGACACCCCACAAACCAGGGGCCTAGAGGTGGACCTCTCCCCCCCCGCCAACACGAATTGCGAACGGTCGGAGAGGAAGGAGGAGAACCATCGAAGGACGGTTCCACCAATCCCCAACCCCCCCAACCGTCGCAACAAGATACTATGGTCGATAGTATCGAAAGCCGCCGAGAGATCTAATAGGACCAGGACAGAGGAGAACCCTCTGTCACGAGCCCTCCAGAGATCATCAACCAACGCGACCAATGCCGTCTCAGTGCTATGTCCAGGCCTGAAGCCCGATTGGAACGGATCGAGGTAAGTAGCTTCCTCCAGGTACTGAGGGAGCTGACGTGCCACCACACTCTCAACAACCTTCGCCACGAAGGGAAGGTTGGAGACTGGACGATAGTTGTTTAAAATAGCTGGGTCCAGGGAAGGCTTCTTGAGGAGGGGGCGCACCACCGCCGCCTTCAGGGCGGTAGGGAGCACCCCCTCTCTCAAGGAAGCGTTGACAATCCCCTGGAGCCAGCCTCGTGTCGTCTCCCTGGCGGCCGAAACCAGCCAGGAAGGGCACGGGTCCAATAAACAGGTGGTGGCATTCAGACCCCCCAGCAACCTGTCCACACCCTCGGCGGTCACAGGGTCGAACTCCCCCCAGATAACACTCACAAGACCTGCCCCGGACACCTCCCCCGGGACCATCCAATTGGAGTCGAGCCCCTCCCGAATCTGAGCGATTTTATCATGCAGAAATCGGGAAAACTCCTCCGCCCTACCCTGCAAGAGGTCATCCCACGCTCTCGGTTCAAGTAGAGAGCGGGTCACTCTAAACAAGGCGGCAGGCCGATTTTCTGCTGATGCAATAAGGGCGGAGAAATACGAAGATTTCGCCGCCCCTATCGCCACAAGGTAAGTCTTAATATGAGATCTCACCTGTGTTCGGTCAGACTCAGAACGGCTCGCCCTCCAAATGCCCTCTAGACGTCTTTTCCGGCACTTCATCTCCCGTAGCTCCTCCGTATACCACGGAGCCACATGGGATCTGTGCCGGGTCAGAGGTCGCAGGGGCACAACTCGATCTAGAGCCCCGGCGGCCAACCCATCCCAGGTCGCCACCAGGTCTCCAGACGAGCTGTGAGCCAGAGACTCAGGAAACGGCCCAAGCTCCCTCTGGAACCGCTCCGGGTCCATCAGGCGCCTGGGGCGGAACAATCTAAGTGGTTCCGCCTCCCTACGGTGGGGGGTGGCGGAATAGAAGTCCAACCTAAGGAGGGAATGATCTGTCCATGACAAGGGTGTAATAACTAACTCCCCAAAATTACAGTCATTCAACCACTGCCCAGAGACAAAAATCAGGTCCAGCATGTGTCCTCCAATGTGAGTGGGGGCAGAAACTAATTGGGTCAGGTCCATGGCCGTCATGGAAGCCAAGAACTCCCGGACCAACCCTGAGGTTTCACCGGACGATGGCAGGTTGAAATCCCCCATGACCAGAAGCCTGGGGGTCTCAACCGCCAGCCCGGCTATCACCTCGAGGAGTCCGGGCAGGGCCGATGAGACGTGGCAGGGAGCCAGGTACGCCATCAAAAGACCCATCTGAACCCCTTGCCCCCACTTCACAAATAGAGGTTCACAGCCAGCCATCAACAAGGTCTTAACTATTCAGCCTGTATTTTTTCTGATTTTTTTTGCCAATATGTAGGACAGAGCATTTATTTGTTGAGATTTGAAGTTGCCATTTGTTTGACCATTCTGATACATAGTCGAGGTCTTTTTGAAGGGTTTACTTCCTTCGTTCTTGTTTATGTTCATACTTATACTTGTTATCTTGTACATGAAAAACAAACAAATAGAATAGAGCTGGAAGGGACCTTGGAGGTCTTCTAGTCCAGCCCCCTGCTCAAGCAGGAGACCCTATTATACCATTTCAGACAAATGGTTATCCAATCTCTTCTTAAAAACCTCCAATGATGAAGCACCCACAACTTCTGGAGGCAAGTCGTTCCAATGGTTAATTCTTCTCACCTGAAATTTTTCCTTAGTTCTAGATTGCTTTCCTCCTTGATTAGTTTCCATCCATTGTTTCTTGTCTTTCCTTCTGGGGCTTTGGAGAATAGCTTGACAAACCCCACCCCACCCCTCTTCTTTGTGGCAACCCCTCAAAATACTGGAATACTGCTGTCATGTCCCCACTAATCCTCCTTTTCTCTAGACTAGACAAACTCAAATCCTGCAACCATTCTTCATATGTTTTAGTCTCCAATTTTTTTTTTTTTGCACTTTCTCCAAAGTTTCACTATCTTTTTGGGTAATGTGGTGACCCAAAACTGGATGCAGGATTCCAGGTGTGGCCTTACTAAGGCTTTATAAAGCAGTACGAAGCTTTATTTAATTTTGAGCTGTTCCAAGTATAGCTGCCTTTCGCCACTGATTGATGGGAATTTTGTCAATGCCGACGGCGTTCAAGTGATGCTCCCGATGTTTTGGCATTGTCCCCAAGGCGCTTATCACTATTGGTGATATTTCTGACAGGTAAGCAACTGTTCTTCTAGTAGTCCTGCAGCTGCTGACCCCGACTGCCCACCTTTTTTCCATGCTGTTGTAACCTTGAATGATTGTAAGTTGATTTGACTACTATTTTTCAGCAAAAATAAATGCACCATAGCAAACAATGGGATTGCTTAATGATCAGAGGTTCACTTGATGACCATGGTGATTCATTTAACAGCCACCACACACACAAAAAAAAAGGGTTATATAATCGGGTTGGTCATGTAATGACCTGCTTTGCAACTTTGCAACATTACAATCATAGTCGTAACTTGAGGATTACCTGTATTATAACAGAAAAGTTCCCTTCCTATGACGGTAAGTCCAGGAATCTAAGTGCTGACAGCTCGGGAACTGGAGCTGCTGGAAGTGATCTGCGGGAACAGATTTCCAGCAACTAGAGAAATTTTTTAAAAAGGGAAGGGGAAAAATAATATTTACAACATAGGCTCAGCATCAGTGGTGGGATTCAAAATTTTTTTACTACCGGTTCTGTGGGTGTGACTTGGTGGGTGTGGCGTGCCTTGGTGGGCGTGGCAGGGGAAGGATACTGCAAAATCCCCATTCCCTCCCCACCCTACTAACCTGCTTTCTAGCTCTATTCTCAAAGGAGACCCAGCTGATCAGCTGGGACTCAAGGGGAGGCAGAGAAGAGAGGGTGGTGGGGTATGTCAGAGGTGGGATTTGCTAGTTCTCCGAAATACTCAAAATTTCCGCTACCAGTTCTCCAGAACTGGTCAGAACCTGCTGAATACCATCTCTGCTCAGCATGCTTGATGGCCTTAGAAAATGGATTTATCAGATGGAGAGGGATAAGCAGATTTTAATAACTGGGTTTCTTAAATTTTTTAAATTTTAAATTTGTATTAGTTTTATATTTTAAATTGTATTTCGGCCTCTGATGAAATTGTTTTAATTTGTTTTTAATTGTATACATTGTTTGTTTTTAGTTGGCTGTGCACCGCCCCGGGTCTCTTTTTTGGGAGAGGGGGCGGTATAGAAATTTAATAATAATAATAATAATAATAATTTGGAGAAGGGGATTAAATCGAAATGTCCAGAGGGATGCAAGTTTGGCTGGGATGCCGGGCACCAGCTTTCTCAGAGATGGAGATAATATTGCAAAGTTTTACCAGCAGACTTCTTGGAGTCTTTCAAATGGAGGGAGTATAAAAATAGAAAAAGATATATGGGCCACAGAATTATTAGGACTAAGCAAAAGATCGCCCCAAGCTTCTATCTTCTTCTTTCCTCTTTTGCTGCAAATTCTTAAATTTTGCAGAGCTGCTAACTTAATCCACGGAAAGAGAGATATGCGGTCGATACGCCCAATGCTCTTCCATAGGTTTATAATAGTCTTAGATAGAATAGAATAGAAAATAGAAAAAATAGAATAGAATAGAATAGAATAGAATAGAATAGAATAGAATAGAGTAGTGGAATGAATAAATAGAATGGAGTGGAATGGAGTAGAGTAGAGTAGAAATGGAATGGAATGGAATAGAATAGAATAGAATAGAATAGAATAGAATAGAATAGAATAGAATAGAATAGAATAGAATAGAATAGAATAGTGGAATGAATAAATAGAATGGAGTGGAATGGAGTAGAGTAGAGTAGAGTAGAAATGGAATGGAATAGAATAGAATAGAATAGAATAGAATAGAATAGAATAGAATAGAATAGAATAGAATAGAATAGAATAGAATAGAGTAGTGGAATGAATAAATAGAATGGAGTGGAATGGAGTAGAGTAGAGTAGAGTAGAAATGGAATGGAATAGAATAGAATAGAATAGAATAGAATAGAATAGAATAGAATAGTGGAATGAATAATAGAATGGAGTGGAATGGAGTAGAGTAGAGTAGAGTAGAAATGGAATGGAATAGAATAGAATAGAATAGAATAGAATAGAATAGAATAGAATAGAATAGTGGAATGAATAAATAGAATGGAGTGGAATGGAGTAGAGTAGAGTAGAGTAGAAATGGAATGGAATGGAATGGAATGGAATGGAATGGAATGGAATAGAATAGAATAGAATAGAGAATAGAATAGAATAGAACAGGACAGAACAGAACAGAGAAGAGAAGAGAAGAGAAGAGAAGAGAAGAGAAGAGAAGAGAAGAGAAGAGAAGAGAAGAGAGAACAGAATAGAGAATAGAATAGAATAGAATGGAATAGAATAGAATAGAATAGAATTCTTTATTGGCCAAGTGTGATTGGACACCACAAGGAATTTGTCTTGGTGCAAATGCTCTCAAGTGTACATAAAAAGAAAAGATACATTCGTCAAGAATCATCAGGTCCAACACTTAACGATAGTCATAGGGTACAATAAGCAATCAAATCATACTAGGAAACAATTAATATAAACCGTAAAGATTCAAGCAACGAAGTTACAGTTATAACTTTGGGGGTGGGGGTTGGGTTTTTAGGTTTTGGGATTTCAATCTTGTCTTTCTCTTCCTACTGTTCACCATTTGTATTACTTGTGCACTTTCATAGAATATGTTCCTTCTTATTGTTTTTTTTCCTGTTAACTATTTTGTTACCAATATGCAGGTGGTCCTTGGATTACAACCACAATTGAGCCCCAAATTTATGTGGCTAAGCGAGACATTTGCGAAGTGAGTTTTTAAGCCCGTTTTACGACTTTCCTTGCCACAGTTGTTAAAGTGAACAACTTCTGTTGTTAAGTTAGTCACATGGTTATTAAGGGAATCTGGCTTCTTTCCCATTGATTTTGCTTGTCAGAAGGTCGCAAAATGGGATCATGTGACCCCAGGACACTTACAACCGTCATAAATAGGAGTCAGTTTGAAGCATCTGAATTCTGATCACGTCACCATGGGGATGCTGTAATGGTCGTAAGTGTGAAAAACAGTCATAACTGGTTTTTTTCCCCCCAGTGTCATTGCTTTGCTGCTGAACCGCTATAATTCACGGACTACCTATATATAGTAAGTAAATTTTAAGTAGATTTAGTAGTTTAGCAGCTTAGAATTCTTTCGCCCTTTTGCAAGGGGTGAAAACCCAACATTTATATATATATATATATATCCTTTTGCATTTTAATCTTCTTTGAATAAATTTTTCCAGAAAAATTAGATAAACAGGGAGAAAGGGGGCTTTGGCAATGTATAGATGACCGAAAGCTGTAATGGATGGATAACCTATAACGGAAGGATTCAGATGTTTTGATGACAAAAATGATGATGAGACTTTGGAAAAAGTGCAAAGAAGAGCAACTAAGATTTGCTACTGACCTTCTCCTGCAATCCTGCAATCTCCCTGTGTGTTAAACGGCTGACGCGCTGCAATCTGTTGTGCCGCGTGAAGCAGCTGAGCTTGAAAACCAGGAAATAAAGGTCAGAATAGTGCCGGGGCAGGTGAAGGGGCCCAACAGCTGATCGTCAGAGAGAACCGGTTCGCTTTCAGATGATCCTCGGAGCGATCAATTCGGCCGAACCGGAAGATATCCAACCCCTGAGTGAACTGCCAATGATCTTTTCAGCTGTCCAAACCAGACTGTCATGCAATACGACAGGACGCTCTTGATCGTCCCTCTATAGCAGGAGTGTCAAACTCAAGGCCCAGGGGGCCAGATCTGGCTCACAGGGTGCTTAGATCTGGCCCACGGGGCTACCCTGAAGACAGCGAAGGACCAGCCCTCTGGACCTCTGCCAGAGCTCCATTTTCACTAGCAAAGGGTTGCAGGTGGCCATCGCATCCTATAATGGAGCTTGAGAGCAGTGCCCACAGCCCTCCAGAGCTCTGTTTTTTCTGGCAGAGGGTTCAGGAGGCCGTTGCAGCCAGAAATGGAGTCTGGGAGCCTGTTTTAATTGGCAGAGGGTTGCAGGAGAGATGTATATTTACCATTGTACAAAAATGGTGAGGAGGTGGAAAGGGTTGGTAGTTTTAAATTTCTGGGCACTTCTCATGCTTGAGAAGAAGGCACAGAAGAGGCTGTGCTTCCTGAGAATGCTCAGGAAGATAAATCTATCTCAGCATCTACTTCTGTCCTAGTACACCATTGAGGGTGTCCTGACATATGGCATTCTTGTATGGTATGGGAGCAGCTCCGTAGCAGACGAAAAACTCTACAGAGAATCATTAAAA
Source organism: Bungarus multicinctus (assembly GCA_023653725.1). Lineage (NCBI taxonomy): Eukaryota > Metazoa > Chordata > Lepidosauria > Squamata > Elapidae > Bungarus > Bungarus multicinctus. Next base: position 163,082,409 of record CM042838.1, on the reverse strand, counting down.
CTGCCCAGAATATCATTAGGCTCCAGCTACCAGCCCTGGACGACATCTTCACATCTCGCTGTTTGAGGAAGTCTCATCACATTCTCAGAGACTCTTCCAATCCTGCTCACAATCTTTATGAACTGTTGCCTTCTGGCAGAAGATACAGAAACAATTATAACTCGGACCACATGTTTTCTGAACAGATTTTATCCCAGAGCTATCATTGCACTTAACAATGAACTTAAGGACCACCATCAGTGAGCTGTTGGACAGTCTTACTTGGTCTGTTGTGGGGAGGCTTATGTGTTTTTAGGAGGCGGGGGAATTTTGGCGGGTGGGAAGGTGTTTGGGGATTGTCACGTGTGTGCGCATGTTGAGTCTGGTCTCTGGGTGTTATGAGAATTTTGTTGTATGTATATTGTGTATATATGTACAATGACAATAATAAAGAATTCAATTCAGGAGGCCGTCATAGCCGAAAACGGAGCTTGTGAGCGGTGCACACAGCCCTCCTGAGCTCCATTTTTGCTGGCAGAGGGTTCAGGAGGCCGTTGCAGCCAGAAATGGAGCTTGGGAGCCTGTTTTCACTGGCAGAGTGTTGCAGGAGGCCGTCACAGCCGAAAATGGAGCTTGTAAGCGGTGCACACAGCTCTCCCAAGCTCCGTTTTCTCGGGTAGAGGGTTGCAGAAGGCCGTCACAGCCGAAAATGGAGTTTGCAAACAGTGCACACAGCTCTCCCAAGCTCCGTTTTCTCTGGCAGAGGGTCACAGGAGGCCATCACAGCCGAAAATGGAGCTTGTAAGCGGTGCACACAGCTCTCCCAAGCTCCGTTTTCTCGGGTCAGAGGGTCGCAGGAAGGCCAGTCACAGCCGAAAATGGAGCTTGTAAGCAGTGCACACAGCTCTCCCAAGCTCCGTTTTCTCTGGCAGAGTGGTCACAGGAGGCCCATCACAGCCGAAATGGAGCTTGTAAGCGGTGCACACAGCTCTCCAAGCTCCGTTTTCTCGGGCAGAGGGTCGCAGGAGCCATCACAGCCGAAAATGGAGCTTGTAAGCGGTGCACACAGCTCTCCCAAGCTCTGTTTTCTCTGGCAGAGGGTCGCAGGAGGCCATCATAGCCGAAAATGGAGCTTGTAAGCGGTGCACACAGCTCTCCCAAGCTCTGTTTTCTCTGGCAGAGGGTCGCAGGAGGCCATCACAGCCGAAAATGGAGCTTGTAAGCGGTGCGCACAGCTCTCCCAAGCTCTGTTTTCTCTGGCAGAGGGTCGCAGGAAGCCATCACAGCCGAAAATGGAGCTTGTAAGCGGTGCACACAGCTCTCCCAAGCTCCGTTTTCTCGGGCAGAGGGTTGCAGGAGGCCGTCGCAGCCAAAAACGGAGCTTGCAAACGGTGCACCCAGCTCTCCCAAGCTCCGTTTTCTCGGGCAGAGGGTCGCAGGAAGCCGTCGCAGCCGGAAACAGAGCTTGGGAGCCCGTTTTCACTGGTAGAGTATTCGGGCCTCCACAGGCACCTCCCGACACAAGTGACATTGAGCTGGCTAAGCCCATCCTGGCCATGCCCACCCCGCCCCCTCAAGGTCAAACACAACCCTGATGCAGCCCTCAATGAAATCGAGTTTGACACCCCTGCTTTATAGCAAGTGGTGAGGACAGGGGAAGGAAGATATATTTTTCTCATGTGACGCAGAAAATGAAGGCACTGCTGTGCTCATTTCACCAGTGTCTCGCTGTTGAGCAACCAAGCCAGCCTACTCACTAGCTGCGGAAATTTGATGCCGCTAACCATCTCTACACTTGATAAACCACAGTTGGTTTGAGTTGGACACCTCAACGCTGGTGATCTTGGCCGGAGCTGCCCTTGTGAGGAAACCACAAACCAAGATTTATCAACCACAGCAGCTGCTTCCTACCGCCTGCCAAGCCCAAACCAGGGAAACTGGGTTGTTATTTAGCCCAATGTGGGTACACCTATCACCCCAAGGCATTGTACCTCCAAATTAAGGGGAGTTGCAAATAAAACAAGCCACTATATGGGGCTTAAAAACAGCAGTGGGTCAGTTTTCCTGGCTGGATTTGTACAACACTTGAAAACTAAACACACTGGTTGTTGTTGCATAAAGGTCTCGAGTTATTTGTAGAAATAATCAAGATGGGATACAAATAAATAAATAAATGCAGGTAGTCTTTGACTTACGATGGTTCATTTAGTGACCGTTTGAAGTTACAATGGCAGTGAAAAAAGTGCCTTTTGGTCAGTTTTCCACACCCACAACCGCTGCAGCATTCACGTGATCAAAATTCAGACTGGTTCATATTTATGATGGTTGCTGTGTCCCAAGGCCATGTGATCCCATTTTGTGACCTGACAAATAAAATCAATGGTTTCACTTAATGACCGTGTTGCTAACTTAACAACTGCAGTGATCCAGTTAACAACTGTGGCAAGAAAGGTCGTCAAACGGGCCAAAACTCGCTTAATAACTGTCTCACTTAGCAACAATATGGGCTCAATATGTCATAAATTGAGGACTAGCTTTAAATAAGCCACACACTAACCAGCCTCCATTTAACCCAGATTCTTGTGCAACCTCAACTTCATTCACCTCTCTGTCAAAAGTTCCTTACAACCAGAAGACAGCATGCTTTGATATTCCTAGCACCTGTGGTAACGAATACAAGGTTCTAGTCCCTATTAAGAGTGAAAACTACTCCCTCATAGTAAACGGAGACAAATCTCTACAGTTAGTCTTCGAATTACGTCCATTCGTTTGTTGACCGTTCGAAATTCCAGCTGCGCTGAAAAAAAATGGCCAGTCCTCGCACTTATGACCATTGTAGTAGCCTCCCACACCCGCAAAATCAAAATCCAGATGCTTAGCAACTGACATGTATTTAACAGATTAACAAAATTGGAAGGGACCTTGTAGGTCATCTAGTCCAACCCCACTGCACAAGCAGGAGACCTATGTATTTGCATCAGTGGCAGCATCCCAGGGTCCCATGATTGCCGTTTATGACCTCTCCAATCAGCTTCCAGCAAGCAACGTCAGTGAGAGAAATGAGATTTGTTTAATGACCGCACAATTCGCTGAACAAACAGTCACTCGCTTTAATGGTTGCAAGTCGAGGATTTCCCGTCGTCCTTGGGGACGACGGTGCAGATGAAACATGCAAATATGAAGGGGGGTGAGAAGCTGATATTTGGATTGGGGGGGGGGGGGGGCTTTCCTTGTCATCTACTCCAGCTTTTAAGTGCACAGCCCTCATCCCTATGAGGCGATCTGCGTCATTTTCCTCAGCTGCCGGGGGAATTCTGGGAGTTGAAGTCCACACCTCAAGAGACCCAGATCCACAGAGCCAGCGGGCTGGGAGGGGGAGGTTTGGGGAAAGCGAGTTTTCTTCCTTTTCCCCCCCCCACACACTCCTCTCCCACGCGAGCTGCCAGCTTTGGCAACCGCAACTGACGGAATTAATAAAAGATTAGGAGGAAACACGAGCTATCAAATATTTAGCCCATGCAGCTGCTTTGGAGAATGCAGACAACTGGCTTTTAAGGAAAGGGTTGTATGTGTGTGTGTGTGTGTGTGTGTGTGTGTGTGTGTGTGTGTGTGTTTGTGTGTGTGTTTCCAGCCTGCAAGGGAGCAGCAACGGTTGTTCTCCTTCACACAATTACACCGAGGAAACCCCCGTTTTCAACCAAGCATCTTGTGCGGCCTACACCTGGGTGAGGGGTCTCCAACCTTGGCAACTTTAAGCCTGGCGGACTTCAACTCCCAGCAAAGCTGACTGGGGGATTCTGGGAGCTGAAGCCCTCCAGGCTTAAAGTTTTGCTGGCTGGGGGATTCTGGGAGCTGAAGCCCGCCAGGCTTAAAGCATTGCTGGCTGGGGGATTCTGGGAGCTGAAGCCCGCCAGGCTTAAAGCTTTGCTGGCTGGGGGATTCTGGGAGCTGAAGCCCGCCAGGCTTAAAGCTTTGCTGGCTGGGGGATTCTGGGAGCTGAAGCCCGCCAGGCTTAAAGCAATGCTGGCTGGGGGATTCTGGGAGCTGAAGCCCGCCAGGCTTAAAGCATTGCTGGCTGGGGGATTCTGGGAGCTGAAGCCCGCCAGGCTTAAAGCAATGCTGGCTGGGGGATTCTGGGAGCTGAAGCCCTCCAGGCTTAAAGCATTGCTGGCTGGGGGATTCTGGGAGCTGAAGCCCTCCAGGCTTAAAGCTTTGCTGGCTGGGGGATTCTGGGAGCTGAAGCCCGCCAGGCTTAAAGCATTGCTGGCTGGGGGATTCTGGGAGCTGAAGCCCGCCAGGCTTAAAGCATTGCTGGGTGGGGGATTCTGGGAGCTGAAGCCCGCCAGGCTTAAAACTTTGCTGACTGAGGGATTCTGGGAACTGAAGCCTGCCAGGCTTAAAGTACACATATAGACTAGGTGAAACCAGGCTCAATAGCAGGAACTGTGAAAGGGATCTTGGAAGTCTTAGTGGACAACCAGCTAAATATGAGCCAGCCGTGTGCAGTAGCAGCAGCAGCCAAAAAAGCTAATGATTGCATTAACACAGGGATACAATCGAGATCAAGGGAGGGACTAATACCACTCTATAAAGCCTTAGTAAGACCACACCTAGAGTCCTGCATCCAGTTTTGGTCACCACATTATAAAAAAGATGTTGAAACTCTAGAAAAAGTACAGAGAAGAGCAAACAGGATGATGAGGGGACTGGAGGCTAAAACATACAATGAACGGTTGCAGGAGCTGGGCCTGGCTAGTCTAGTTGAAGAGAAGGACCAGGGGAGACAGGATAGCGGTCTTCCAATATTTCAGGGGCTGCCCCAGAGAGGAAGGGGAGTCAAGCTATTTTCCAAGGCATCCAAAGGCCAGACAAGGAGTAATGGTTGGAAACTGATCCAGGAGAGATTCAACCTGGAAATAAGGAGAAATTTTCTGACAGTGAGAACAATCCACCAATGGGACAGAAGTTGCCCTCGGAAGTTGTGGGAGCGCCATCATTTGAGACTTTCAAGAAGAGATTGGGCTGCCATTTGTCTGAAATGGTGTAGGGTCTCCCGCTTGGGCAGGGGTTGGACTAAATGACCTGCAAGTGTCATGCCCCTGGTGGTGACTGACTCTGAGGGAGAGGAGGAACAGCCAACAGGGAGGGGAAGGGTGGCTCCGGAGGTTGTGGAGGAGGCTGGGGAAGGGCAGAGGCGGGCTGAGCAGACAGAGAAGGACCCAGGCCCATCCCCTCTCCATCCTAGGGCACGCAGGGAGGAGAGGATAAGGGAGAGACGTGGTCTACTCAGGAGGAGAGGGCCTTAATCCTCTTCATGGGATGCAGGTGTGAGAACTGCATAAGAGTTTGGTCCTACCTGCTAGCAAACACTGGAAACAGAGTGTTTTATTCCTGGATGAGGTTTATCTTGGTTGGCGTTCTTCCAACAGACAATACCTGGTTATCTTCTTGAAGTTTGTAATTAATTATCCTCATCTGTCGTGGAATTTTCTTCAGTGCGGTTTGTCCTTGGTTTTTTATTGCTTCATTATCTGCTCTTTGAGTTGGACTGTATTTCTTTCATTTGGAATGTTATTTTGGAAAGAGTTTAATCTCCAAGTGTGAACAATTGAACAGTGAAGCCAAGTGGAAGGCATTAAAGGACCTTTATTTACATTTTGGTTTTTGTTACATTTGTGGGACACTCCGGGTCATCACAACAAGGTCCCTTCCAACTCTGATTATCTGTTATCTGTTATAAAGCTTTGCAGGCTGGGGGATTCTGGGAGCTGAAGCCCACCAGGTTTAAAGTTGCAAAAGTTGGAGATCCCTACTCTGAGCGGTTGGTTCCGGTTGCATGCAGGCAAAGGAAGGAAATTCAGCAGGGATGGCTGCAGGGCAGGTCAAAAAAGTCAAGATGGCGCCTGTCACCTCTCCCTCAGAAACCCCCCCCCCCTTTTTGGTGGACATTCTGAGATGCACAAGGGGGCGGGACATATGGCGAGATGGGCAGCAAATAATAAATTGAATGAATGAATGAATGAATGAATGAAAATTAGGCGGTGGCCACTGCTAATGTAATTTTTACATGTTCTTTTTCATTTTTACCCGGCCTTATTTTCTTCAGCTCAAGGTCGCATATATACGAGTAGTCTTTGACTTACGACCACAATTGCTCCCAAAATTTCTGTCGCTAAATGAGACGTTTGTTAAGTGAGTTCCGCCCCCCTCTTTTTTTGCCACAGTGATTAAGTGAATCACTGCAGTTGATAAAACATGATCAAAATTTAGATACTTGGCAACTGTGACCCTATGAACCAGCAGTGTGAAGCAGTAGCCAAAAAAGCCATGCAATCCCAAACCGCATTAACAGAGGGATACAATCCATACCACTCTATAAAGCTTTAGTAAGACCACACCTAGAGTACTGCATCCAGTTTTGGTCACCATACTATTTATTTATTTATTTATTTATTAGTTTAATAAAAGGATGTAGGTCATCTAGTCCAACTATAAAAAGGATTTTGAGACTCTAGAAAGAGTGCAGAGAAGAGCAACCAGGATGACTAGGGGACTGGAGGCTAAAACATTTGATGAACAGTTGCAGGAACTGGGCCTGGCTAGTCTGGTGAAGCGGAGGACCAGGGAAGACAGGTTAGCAGCGTTCCAATATTTGAGGGGCTGCCACAGAGAGGAAGGGGGTCAAGCTAAATGAATATAGAATAGAATTCTTTATTGGCCAAGTATGGTTGGACACACAAGGAATTTGTCTTGGTGCAAATGCTCTCAGTATACATAAAAGATACATTCATCAAGAATCATGAACTGCTGTATGTCGAAATCTACCTGTACATTTCTGAAATACGACTTGCCTCTCTGGGTTATGCAAATGCACCCAGCGGCTCTGTTCACAAGCCTACAGTTAATTACACCACAATTTACTTCATTCATGTAATTTTTTTTCTCTCTTCACCCTACAGGCGGTCCTTAACATAGTAGGACCAAAATTGGGATCAGAGACAAGCAGCTATTGAGTTGCCCCCAATTTTTCTTTTTTGACCACAGTTCTTAAACAAATCAAAGTTGCAAAGAGCTGAAGTTTTTTTAAAAATTTTATTTATTAAACATACACACAAAAGAAAAAGACATTAAAAAAACAATGAACATGGTGCAATCATCCTAATCGTCATCGCTAAGTCATATTAAAAAAATAGTACAAATTTACCTTCTACTGTATATACATAGTATATAATACATACATAAACCTTAATCATTTCTTATTTTCTTGATCCTTCCTTTTTTCCAACCAGTGATAAAACGTATCCCATATTTTATAATAATCAGATTCATCCTTATTTTTTAATTCATCAATTTATCAATTTCTGCGCATATCCAAATTTTCCTAATTATTTCTATTTTACCTGGAGTTTCCTTACATTTCCACCATTGGGCATAAGCTAATCTTGCAGCTGTGATTATATGGATTATTATATAATATCTTTGTCGTATTTTCCCACATTAATTCCTAACAAGAAAAATTCGAGTCTATATTCTATTTTAATTTTACACATCTCTTCTAACCATTTTGGGACTTTCTGCCAAAACGTTTGAGCTTCTTTGCAATTCCATCATAAATGATAATATGTTCCATTTTCCTTATTACACTTCCAACATACAGGGGAAAGATCTGGGTACATTTTAGCCAATTTTGATGGCGGGGCTGCAGTTTTGATTATGGCACCACTGGAATCCTGCCAGAGTCCTAAGCAGGAGGACTGGCTGTAAATCCCATTTTTCAGTGCAGTCGTAACTTCGAACCGTCGCTAAACAAATGGTTGTAAGTCAAGGACTATCGGTACTATATCCCCAACGTTTCCGGGGTGGGGGTGGAGGGAGAGGGAATGGTTATGCACACACACACACAGACCTCCATTTGCACAAGTGACAGGCACATGCGCCCACTGCTTGCACAAATGGAGCTGCACACACACGCGTGCTCAGCGGTCACTTCCACGGCTCATTTCCGAACAGGCTGCGGTGGGGACATGGGGATGCCTGCTCTAGTTTTTCTCAGCTCTGACAACTGGAAAATGTGTGAATTTCAAACCCCAGTACTGTGGGACTTGAAGTCCACTAATGCTGGCTGAGGAATTCTGGGAGTTGAAGTCCATTAATGCTGGCTGAGGAATTCTGGGAATTGAAGTCCACTAATGCTGGCTGGGGAATCCTGGGATCTGAAGTCCACTAATGCTGGCTGGGGAATCCTGGGATCTGAAGTCCACTAATGTTGGCTGGGGAATCCTGGGATCTGAAGTCCACTAATGCTGGCTGGGGAATTTTGGGAGTTGAAGTCACAAACGCTGGCTGGGGATTCCTGGGATCTGAAGTCTACAAATGTTAGCTGGGGAATTCTGGGAGTTGAAGTCCACTTATGTTGGCTATGGAATCCTGGAAATTGTAGTTACAAAAGCTGGCTGAGGAATCCTGGGAGTTGAAGTCACAAGTGTTGGTTGGGGAATCCTGGGAGTTGAAATCCACACGCCCGCCTTCACACAGCAAAAGCTGAGAAATACTGGATTTACCCGGATCCTGATTCCTATGTGGCAACCCACCCGATCTCCCTCTTGCTTTCCTCCATTGGAAAGTGCAAGTTGCAACCTCCCAGGGGAAGGCAGCCCTCCCCGTTTCCTTAACCCGGGTTTAAATGTCATGTGAACACAGGCAGCACCCCACTCCCGGAATCCTTCCTTTCGCCTTCGGGCTGGCTGCCAGCAAAGCCTGTGTGGCCCTTCTCGGGAGAGCGGCCCTCCCTCTGCCCATGCTCAGAGGCACGCTAATCGCGCGGGCGCTGCTTTGCAGCTTCCCCAGCGGCCTTTTGCGAAAGCGGCGTCTGCTTCTGGGCTTTTCAGGCCAGGGCGAAGCGAAGCCAAGCAGGGTTTTTTTGGAAAGCAGCCCTGGAGAGCGCCGGCTTTTGATCGGCAGCCCGTCTGCTTCCCCCTCCCGCACCATCTCCCTTCCCCCCCCTTCCCCTCCTTTCCCCGCTAATGCTTGATTGATGGCCAACAGGAGAACCTCGCCTGGGTGAGATCAATGGGTTGCAATTAGAGCCAGCGGCCAATCAGGAGCGAGCAGGCTTGGGAGCCCACGTTACTTTGATTGACAGGGCGGAGCGCGGGGAGGAGGAGGAGGAGGAGGAAGGGAAGAAAGGCGGGAGCAACGGCTCCGGCCCCCGCAAGGACTTGTGGGTTACGTAGTTCTTCTCCACAGCAGTTTGCTCGTTCTGTTCTCTAATCTCCTGCATAACAAGTGCTCTCCATTTTCGGTGAATCGCCTCCTGCTAAATCTACCGTATCTAATAGGAGGTGGAGCCCGCTTTTTGTGATGGGGGGACATCACAAAAAGGGGGCTCCAGGCTGGCTCCTATTAGATTTAGATGAGCATGCCTTTCGTCTACAACAAGGGTCTTCAAACTTGGCAAGTTTAAGACTTGTGGACTTCAACTCCTAGAATTCCTGAGCTAAGATGACTGGAGGAGGAATTCTGGGAATTGAAGTCCACAAGTCTTAAAGCTGTCAATTTTGAAGACCCCTGGTCTATAATAGGAGACATTTCCCGACAGTGAGAACAATCCATCCATGGAACAGAAGTTGCCTTCAGAAGTTGTGGGAGCTTCATTCCTGGAGGCTTTCAAGAAGAGATTGGACTGCCATTTGTCCAGAAATGGTCTAGGGTCTCCTGCTTGGGCGGGGGGTTGGACTAGATGACCTACAAGATCCCTCCCAATTCTGTTAATCTGTCTTTGGGAGCAATTGATTGCTTTCCCACAAAGACGCAATTTTAGTACACAGGTAGTCCTGGATTTGCAACCACAACCGAGCCCTGAATGTATGTTGCTAAGCTAAACAATTAATTGAATTTTGTTTGCCCCATTTTACAACCTTTCTTGCCATAGTCGTTAAGTGAGTCGCTGCAACTGTTAGTAACACGGTTGTTAAGTGAATCTGACTTCCCCATTGACTGCTCGGTCGTAAGTGTGAAAAATGGTCATAAGTCACTTTTTTAAATGTCTTTTTAATTTTGAACAGTCACTAAATGAACTGTTGTAAGTTGAGAACTACCTGTATATGCTGCTCAAGTGAGGACACAACAAGCAAACCCAGCATGAACCAAACACCTGGGGGAGGGGGGTGTTCTCGGCTCAAAACCCAGTTTAGTCCTGCCTAGGGGTTGTGGGAAGCCGCCAACCTGGGTTTAGCTGGCCATCCTACCCACCAAGAAAGGCAACTGACCAGTGACAAGTTCCTGATTTGGAAGCAGATTTAGAAATTCCAAATTTTAAGCCGATAAAACAGTACAAGTGCTCCTTGACTTGCATTTAGTGACTGGATTTGTTTAGTGACCATTCAAAGTTACAAAAAGCACTGAAAAAAGTGACGTATGACCGTTTTTCACACTTAAGGCCATTGCACCCTCTCCATGGTCACGTGATCAAAACCCTGACACTTGGCAATTGGCATGCACAGTATTTATAAGTTGCAGTGGTCCAGGGTCATGGGATCACGTTTTGTGACCTCCTGATGAGCAAAGTCAATGGGGAAACCAGACTCACTTAATAAACGTGCTACTAACCTAACAACTGCAGTGATTCGCTTAACAGCCCTGACAAGGAAGGTCATAAAATGGGACAAAGTTCACTTTAACAGTTGTCTTGGTTAGCAGTGGAAATGTTGAGTTCAATTGTGGTTGTAAGTTGAGGACTACAGATAGATTGGATATACATACACAGAGAGAGAGAGAGAAATGATATAGAAAGATAATAGCAGATAGATAGATAAAGATAATGATAGATATGATATAGATAGTGACAGATAGATATAAATATGATATAGTGAGATAGATAGAGATAGTGACAGATACAGATATTATATAGAGGGGGAAGGGAGGGAGGGGGAGAGAGATAGAGAGGTAGGTAGGTAGGTAGGTAGGCAGGCAGGCAGGCAGACAGACAGATACCAGTAGTGACAGATAGATAGATAGATAGATAGATAGATAGATAGATAGATAGATAGATAGATAGATAGATAGATAGATAGATAGATAGACAGACAGACAGACAGACAGACAGACAGACAGACACAATGCTGGCAGGGGAATTCTGGGAGTTGAAGTGCTGCAGATAAATGCTGGTTTTCCTCCCCAAGCTAATTTATCCTAGTGAGAAAACTTGCTCCATTGACAAGACCAACAGGGGAAAACTCTATAGGCCAAAACTACGCTACCCACAATTCTGCTGGGGGAAGCTCTCGCCGAACCCCTCCCTTCCCCGGCCGCTTAGGCCTCCAAAGCTTCTAGGCCGCTTCCCCCTGATTAGCCATCCCCGCCTTGGACGTCATAGACCCGTGTGGGATCCGAGGCGACGGATTGGCCGGTTGCCTACCTTGGCTCAGCCAATCCGCAGCGGCTCGTAGTAGCCAAGGCTCGGAAAAGCAATTTAAGGTGGACCGAATGCTCGTGATTGGCATTGTGCTGGTATTAAATATGTATTTGAGGGGTTTTTTTTTAAAAGAAACAAATTTAATGCAATGAAGCTGGGAGCTTTTTTTTGGGGGGGGGGGAGATGTTTCAGACAAGGGGAAATTCTTTTTATTTTAATTTCTTTACACCCCGCCCCTTCAAGGTGTTGGGAGCCAAGGACCTTCCTTGATGGATGAGCGATGATTCAAGTCAGGTTGTGTCTAACCATGGTTTCTTAAATAGACCATAGTTTCTGGAGTGGCACAACCCTATCATCAGTTAGATTGGTGCAATGACGACGGCATGCTAAGGTATCAAACTGAAAACCCTGGATTTTCAGTACAGTAGTCCTTGACTTGCAATCGTTAATTTAGTGACCATTCAAAGTTACAATAGCATTGGGGGAAAAAAAGTGACTAATCACTGGCCCTCACAACAGTCACAGACTGCACAGTCACGTGATCCCAATTCAGGCGCTTTGCAACTACCAGGTATTTATAACTTGCAGTGTCTCAGGATTCCTTGATGGCTATTTTAGCCTTCCCAGCCATCTTCTCAACAGGGAAGTCAGGTGGAGAAGCTGGATTTGCTAAATGACTGAACTTATTAACTTAACCACCATGGCAAAACAGGTCATAAAATCAAGTGCAACTCCGTTAAACAACTGCCCTGCTTAGCAACGGATGGAAACTAAATCAAGGAGCCATCCAACTTTAGAACTAAAGAGAAACTTCCTAACAGTGAGGACAATTAATCAATGGAACCGGTTGCCTTCAGAAGTGGTGGGTGCTCTCAACACTGGAGGCTTTTAAGGAGAGACTGAACAGCCACTTGTCTGAAATGGGATAGGGCAGGGGTCTGCAACCTTAAACACTCAACATTTGGACCCGCTTCCCACGGAAAACACCAAGAGCCACAAAATCTGGGTGGACATGGCCAACTCAATGCCACTCCCACCCTGTTACATCACACACACACCCACATACACCAATGCCTACCCAGGTTTTGTGGCTCCTGGTGTTTTCTGTGGGAAATGGGTCTCCCTCTCTTTCTCTCTCTCTTTCTCTCTCTCTCTCTCTCTCTGTGTCTCTCTCTCTTTCTTTCTGTCTCTCTGTCTTTGTGTCTCTCTGTGTCCTCCTCCCTCCTTCCCTCTCATTTCGGTTCTTTGTGTTTTACCTTCTCAGGCCAGGCGAGGAGTGACTGGGAGGGGAGAGTGAAGGATGGGGCCAAGCCAGTGGTAGGATCAGCCAACAGGGAGCCACAGCAGAGGGCCCAAAGAGCTGCATGCAGCTCCAGAGCTACAGGTTGCTGATACCCAGTATAAACTTAGATGCTTAGATCTGGCCCAAGGGGCTGCCCTGGAAACAGCGAAGGACCAGCCCATGATGCTTCTGCCGGCGAAAATGGAGCCCATAAGAACCATGTGTGGCCCTCCCAAGCTGTTTTCGGCTGCAACAGCCTCCAGCAACCCACGGCCAGCGAAAACAGAGGTCCGTTTTTACTGGCAAAGTGCTTGGGCCACCATAGCCCAACCCCAACATGTGTGACGTTGAGCTGGCCATGCTCCCCCAAAGTCAAACATAACTCTGAGGTGGCCCTCAATGAAATTGAGTTTGACATCCCTGGTAGAAGGGTCTCTTGCTTGAGCGGGGCAGGTGGGTTGGACTAGAAGACCTCCAAGGCCCCTTCCAACCTTGTTATTCTGTCAATGGCAATTCCGAATCCAACTGTTGCAGTGGTCTAGCTGTAATTCTCCCCTGAGTCTTTTATCTATTGAACAATGCAGAAATGACAACTTGTGTTTTCAAGTCAAGGGCATGTGGTCAAAATTTGACTAACCGGTGTGTGTTTACAGCAGTTGCAACATCGTGAGGTCTTGTGACTTGTCATGTGCAACTCTTCCAGGGAGCTTCTCACAAGCAAAGCCAATGGAAGAAGCCGTATTCATTTCACAACCGCCGTGCTTCATTTAAGAACTGCGGTTAAAAAAAAGGAAGATTGTAAGTTCCTGAAGGACTCAATCCCCCTATTGCTTAGTAATGGAAGTCTTGGCCCCACCTGTGACCGTAAGTTGAAGACTACCTGTAGTGTTTGAAAAGACCCTGAAGGCTGCTTAGTTTGGGGACCACCAAGGATTCCTTCGGAGTGGCGGTTATTGTTCCTTTCTCACTCAAATTCCTTCCTTGAAGAATGCAAAACACCTGGGCAGCACCTGCACGAGCCAAAAGCTGAAATAAGGCCTCAGAGGTGTTTAACAATTGCACTCTAAAGAGGTGAGCCACTTTTGCCTCCTGAAAAAGCACCTTTGGGATAACCACAACCTGGATGGATGGCGGAGAATCTCTACAGACTTTTAGCTCTAGAATTTGGGAATGAACACCTTTCCAATGGGGTGGGAGTATGAACGGATTTCCAGAGGAAAAAATATGCAGACTACAGTGGCCCTCCGGGTGCGCTTCAAAGTCTTGGTTATTATCTTTAAAGCGCTCCATGGCTCGGGACCGGGATATCTGCGAGACCGCCTCCTGCCATTATCGGCCTCCCGCCGACTGATACGCTCCCATACAGTCGGCCTCCTCGGGGTGCCGCTGGCTGGACGGCTGGCGACCCCGAGGATGCGGGCCTTCTCATTGGGCGCACCCCCTCTCTGGAATGAATTACCCCCGGAGATGAGGGCCATCCCTGACCTCATGACCTTCCGTCATGTGCTAAAAACTTATTTATTTCGGCAAGCCGGACTGGCCTAGGGGTTTTAAATTTTAATCTAGTTTCTAATTTTTCTTAATTCCTTTGTTTTAAATTTTCGTAGAGCCAAATATATCTAATTCTTTTAATTTTTAATATTGTGATATTGTATATATGTTTCATATGTGTATTTTTATTCTGGCTGTTCACCGCCCCGAGTCCCTTTGGGAGAGGGGGCGGTATATAAATTTAATTAATTAATTAATTAATCATCTGCACTACACAGGTGACCCTGAGGACACAGAAACTTCCAGGTGGCCTCAACGACTCTCTCAAAGGATGCAAATGACCAGCTGTCTGCAAGGAGTATAAATCCTTCCGTTCCCCACCATCCAGTCAGAGCTGAAGAAGCTTCTTGGAGGAGAAGCAAAATGTCTTCAAAAGAAAAAAAAAAAAACAGTTGAAACCATCCAGGACAACCATGACCTGGATGGCTGAGAATCTCTACGGACTTCAAATTGAACTTGAATTCTCCCGGTCAATTCCCTGCAGGTTTTCTTTTTATCAACGTAAGAGGTGTGAGTTGCCACTATTTTCTTCTAGGTTTTTCAGTTTCCAGTGTGCAAGTAATCCTCGACTTAACAACCATTCATTTAGCAACCAAAGTTACAACAGAAAAAAAAAAAGTGACTTATGACCGGTTCTCACGCTTACGACCCTTGTTACGACCCTGTACAGTCACGTGATTGCAATTTGTGCACATGTATTTACAACCGTTGCCGCATCTTGGGACCGGCTTTTGTGACCTTCCCAGCTGGCTTCCGACAAACAAAGTCAATGGGGGGATTGGGATTTGTTTAATGACTGCACGATTCACTTAACAACTGCAGTGATTCAATTAACCATATTAACCAAAGTAGACACATTTAACAGCAGGGTGGTTTAATCTTGAGATGTCATTTGAATGATGCCTTTGTATGAAATAACTCCACGTTTTGTTTTTTGATTTTTTTTTTTTGGTTTTTTAGTATAGTAATTTGTTCTGGAGGATATATTTTTATATAGGTCCTAAATGGAGACTTATCAATTTAGTGTGATAGAGCAACAAATATCTTATTAATTTATTGTATTTATCACATTTTGGAACCACCCATAAGGTCATAAACTCATGATTCACTCAACCTTGCTTAGCAATGGAAAATGTGTACCCAGATGTGCTCCTAACTCAAGGACTACCTACACCAGTGATGGCAAACCCTTTTGTTGTGGTGTGCCAAAAGCGTGCGTGCGCCAGCACCCACAATGCAATGCGCCCTGCTCCCCCAGGTGCATGCGTGTGCAATACCCCACCTGCACTGCACATGCACGTGCCTCCCAGCTTATTTTCCACCCATTGGAGGCCTTTTTCGGCCTCCCAGAGGTTCGAGGGAAGCCTCTGCAGTCTCGGAAGGCCGAAAAATGGGCTTTCCGGAAATGCCAAAACGGGCCAGTTTTTCGGCCTCCAAAGGCTGCAGAGGCTTCCCTCCAACCCCCAGGAAGGTGAAAATGGCCTCCGCTGGGCTCCAGAGGCCCTCCAGAGGCTGAAAACGGGCACATCGGGTATTTCCGGAAGGCCCATTTTTCGGCCTCTTGAGGCTGCAGAGGCTTCCCTCGAGCGTCTCTGGGAGGCCGAAAAAGGCCGAAAATCAGCTGGGAGGCGTGCACATGCGCAGTGCAGGTAAATTTGGTTGGGGCTTGCGTGCCCGCACAAATGGCTCTGCATAGCACGCGTGCCATAGGTTTGCCATCACGGATCTATAGTGTGAGATTGCTTTAATTCAGATCTAATTCTGGTTAGCTTTTAGCTTAGCTTGATTCCCTCCAGTTAAGCTCAGCCCCAGGCAACAGGGAGGTTTGGGGGCAGTAGTCCAATCATGACCCCCCCAGTCTAGCCTACCTTTCTGAGCTTCTCGGGTTTTTTTCTGTCTAAGGACTAGCTAAATTTGACCTGCCTAATTTACCAAGATCAAATAAGAGGCGGTTTTACCTACAAGGATTTTTAAAAAGTCACTTTTCAGTTAAGCATGGAAAGAGGTGAGTTGTGTTCCTCCAGGATAAGCAAAAATCCGGATTTGGGTAGCACTTTTTAACTTAATTTATTTGTTTATCCAATTTAGGCACTGCCCATTTAATTCTCGTTCTTTTTTCTTTTTTTTTTCAACTCACACATTTTATTAAAAATGATAAACTGCAGCTCACAAAAGATTATGCCTTTTCATAAAATTTGCGAGTTTGAAAAGGTTTCCTACCACGACTGCTCCTTTTAAACTGACCTTTTGCCAGATTTTAATCCCACTTCCCTTCTTTTCAGGTTTTTTTTTTTTAATATTTCTAGCATAGGTACTTTAGCTAGGGATTGACTTATTCCCACAATTAGATTTGAGTTATTGAATGCTAAGTCATTAAACTTGTCATCAAGTGAGGAGACCCAAGCATTTATAATCACGGTCAGGAATGACTGCAGTCAGTGGTTCTCAAACATTTCTTTACCACAGACTCTCTTTAAATACCTTTTGTGGCCGCAGATCATGGCCACAGACCACCAAGACTTAATTCAAGATCTAAATCCTAGTCAAGCCTTCGTGGACCTCTTGCGATGACATACGGGCCACAAGTTGAGAACTACTGATTGCAGTCATTAAGTGAATCCAGCTTTCCGCACTGATTTGGCTCATTAGAAGTCCGTTGGGAAGGTCACAAACATGTTATATGCTGTATACTTTATTTATTTGGCCAAGTGTGGTTAGACCCACAATTGCAATCCTGTGACCACAGGATGCTGTGAATGTTGTAAATGCAAGCCAGCTGCCAAGCACTCCAATCACAAGGGTGGGTGGTCTGATGGTCATAACTTTGAGGATGGATTGTAAGTCACGTTGCAGAATACAGAATAACAGAGTTAATCCCAGATAACAGAATAACACAATAGCAAAGTTGGAAGGGACCTTGAAGGTCTTCTAGTCTAACCCCCTGCTCAAGCAGGAACACCCTATACCATTTCAGACACATGGCTGTCCAGTGCCTTCTTAAAAGCCTCCAGAGATGGAGCACCCACAACTTGTGGTTAGCCGGCAACAGGTGCAGATGGCTGAGGACTCAGATGAGGGGCCAGAACCATTAGGGAATAGACCGCTGCCTTCAGAGATTGTGGGGGCTGGCAGCAGTGATGAGGAGGTTCCCGAGGAGCCTGTGCTAAGTGCGCGTGTGCACAGGTTGCTTGCAGGAAAGAGCAGTTACAACAGCACGGGCGACTCTGGAGTAAGGCTGCAAGGTAATGGCTCCTCCCTCAAGAGGATAAAAGCCAGCTGTGCAGCAAACATTCTTTGCAGAAGGCAAAGACGTTTTGAAACTCAGCCTCATGGACATTACAGTATATTAAGTCGGTATTTGAAGATTCTTATTTTGCAAATTATTTCTTGTCTGTTATCTTTTGACAAGCCTCCACAGTTTGGCAAGGCTTGTGCTTATCACAGCTAATTATTTTGTAAAAGCATTACAAAGGCTTTGTTCCTTTTGGATTGTGTTTGATTTGTGGGAAAAGGGCGTGGGTCAGAACAGAACTTCTGGTGGCAAACTGTTCCACTGATTAATAATTTTCAGTCAGGAAATTTCTCCTTAGTTCCAGGTTGCTTCTCTCCTTGATTACTTTCCATCCATTGCTTCTTAAAATTAGAATTCTTTATTGGCCAAGTGTGATTGGACACACAAGGAATTTGTCTTGGTGCAAATGCTCTTAGTTGCTTTGGAATAGGTATAGGAATAGAAATGGAATAGAGCTGGAAGGGACCTTGGAGGTCTTCTAGTCCAGCCCCCTGCTCGAGCAGGAGAAACTATAATATCTTCTTAAAAACCTCCAGTGTTGGAGCACCCACAACTTCTGGAGGCAAGCTGTCCACTGGTTAATTGTCCTCACTATTAGGAAGTTTCTCCTTAATTCCAGGTTGCTTCTCTCCTTAATTAGTTTCCATCCATTGCTTCTTGTCCTGTCTTCAAGTGCTTTGGAGAATAGTTTGACTCCCTCTTCTTTGTGGCAGCCCGTCAAATACTGGGATACTGCTATCATGCCACCCCAATTTTTCTCTTTAGACTAGCCAAACCCCAAAAATAGATTGACTCTCTCTTCTTTGTGGCAGCCCCTCAGATATTGGAACAGTCTCCTCAGCACCATCATAAATTCCAACCATCCTTAAATGGCCATAAGTTGAGCACTTCTTGTATCTATGCCAGCAGTGTGCTTTGCAAACAGCTATTCCACTCTCGGCGGAATCTATCTTGCTTCTCCTTTACCCCCTTCCAATTTTGGGGGGCAACGAGAAAGGAATCGCCTCTCACCCTCCACAATATTGGATTTTGCTCTGCCCATTTCCAATGCATGGAAAAAACAGTCTTGCACACTCACTCAACCACAACCAAATGTGGAGTGCAATTGAAACCACTGGAGTAGCTGGGGAATTCTGGGAGTTGATGTCCACCCAACTTAAAAGTCCCCGAGGTTGTGCAACATGGCCTTATGGGAGATTTGTATGAACAGTTGAATATTAATTTGCTTATTAAATCCTCAAAGTTTACAGTTTCCCTGGGCAGCTGGCAAAACCAAGTCCAGGCATGAATGTGCATTAAGAAACACCGAACATGGATTAAAGATGAATAGGGGGAAACAAAACCAGTTTTAAAGCCAGAAGGACTCTAGAACCTGAATTCTAATCCCCTCCTCCACGTTACTTTATGGGAATTGGAATTAAAATTTGCTAAAAAAAACAACAACAACAACATCAGAACTGGAACAGTGGCCCCGAATCTATGATTTGAAAAAACCTACATTTGAAAAGAAGCTTGTCAGCCCAAAAGAAGAGAATGGCACCATTATCTTGGCGTTCAGCTTAGTATGTTATATAGTACAACCCTGATTTTATTTTAAAATGCTTCTTCCCCTCTGGGTGCATTAAAATTATTACTCAAATGCAATTCATTAAAAAGAATGCGGCAGCTATTTAAAGTCACATAATACAGAAAAATGTCAGAAAACACAGGCTTGAAAATGAGTGCAATGCCAGCCATAAAGCCGGTGGGAATTAAGGCCTAATGGTCACAGCAGTGGCATTGTTAGCGCAGAATAATAACAGAATAACAAGAGTTGAAAAGGCCCTTGGAGGTCATGTAGTCCAACTCCCTGCTCAGGAAACCTGATACCATTTCAAGACAAATGGTTATCCAGTCTCTTCTTAAAAACCTCCAGTGTTGGAGCATTCACAACTTCTGGAGGCAAGTCGTTCCACTGATTGTTTTAACTTTTAGGAAGTTTCTCCTTAGTTCCAGGTTGCTTCTCTCCTGGATTAGTTTCCACCCATTGCTTCTTGTCCTGCCTTCGGGGGTTTTGGAGAATAGTTGGATTCCCTCTTCTTGCTGGCAGCCCCTCAAATGTTGGAAGGCTGCTATCATGTCACCCCCTAGTTAGGGGTGGAATTCAAATTTTTTAACAACCGGTTCTGTGGGCGTGGTTTAGTTGGTGCCTTGGTGGTCATGTGACTAGCTGGGTGTGGCCAACTCAATATCACTCACATCGAGGCACGCATCTCCTCACCTGGCCTCTCATGACTGTGGGGATGCTGCAACAGTTGTTAGCGTGAAAAAGGGTTATAAGTCACTTTTTTTAGTGCCATTGTAACTTTGAATGGTCACTCCATACAAGGAAAGTACCAGCAAAGGAGGGGAAAAAAAACTCCAGAGAAGTTCCTGAGACAGGAAGTCTAGTCCTGCCAAGAATGTAATAAGGGTTAACGGAGAGGCAGTTTCTGTAAGCAACACCAGAATGTTTCCTTCCTGCCTTCCTTACAGGATTAGGCCAGTAATTTCTTCTAACAACCGGTTCTCCGAACTGTTTAGAATGTTAACAACCGGTGTGAACTGGTAGAATCCCACCCCGGCCCCTAGTCCTTCTTTTCATCATACTAGACACACCCGGTGGGCTGCGAGAAAATTTTGGTGGGCCGCAGAGAAATCTTACCCCAGAGCACCCCCCACCCAAAGCAATTAATCCAGGCTGCGCAGAAACACAAGGCTGCTCAGCCCACATGGCCCGCGGGAATCCTCCCCGCCCACTCATTCCTTACCCAGCAAACTTGTCTGCTATGTTGCTATTTTTCCTTTTTCCGATCATCATCTGTTCTGCTGCACCGGGAGATTTAGATTAGCTAGGAAGCAGGAAATAGTTGGATTTTTTGCTTTCTAGCTAAGCACAGCCGAACCTCCCTTAGGACTGAAGGTTTGCTTGCAAGCAAATTCAGTGCAGACTCACGGCAAGCAAATTTGAGAGACTGAGCTAGCCGATGACAGACAGATAGATCACTGAATGATTCTGTGAGCAACTCAATCTGCCTGCTTTGCCTGATTTTAGGTAAAAGTTGCTCTTTTTTAAAATAAAAAATTGAATATTTACATAAATATTTATAATATTTACATACAAGCCATGCCCAGCCAGTCAAATGACCACCAAGCCACACCCACAAATTAGGATCACACCCACAGAACCAGTTAGTGGTCCCTGGGATCTAAAATTATGAGTTTGGTGGTCCCTGGTTGTTTACCCCTGGTATAGAGTTACCTACGTGAGCAGTGGGTTGGACTGGAAGACTTTCAAGATCCCTTCCAATTCTGTTAGTTTGTTAGAAATAAGATAATAGGAGGGGGGATGGATATAAATAAATGGGTGGATGGATGGAAGATAGATGATAGATGAATGGATGGATGGATGGATAGATAGATAGATAGATAGATAGATAGATAGATAGATAGATAGATAGATAGATAGATAGATAGATAGATAGATAGATAGATAGATATAGATAATTTAATCAGTGGAATGACTTGCCTCCAGAATAGCGATAGCAAGAGCACTTAGATTTATATACCGCTTTACAGTGCTTTTACAGCCCTCTCTAAGCGGTTTACAGAATCAGCCTCTCCCCCCAACAATCTGCGTCTTCATTTTACCAACCTTGGAAGGAAGGATGGAAGGCTGAATCAACCCTGAGTCAGTCAGGATCGAACTCAGTGGGCAGAGTCAGCCTGCAATACTGCATTCTCATCACTGTGCCACCACAGTCCTTCCTTCCTTCCTTCCTTCCTTCCTTCCTTCCTTCCTTCCTTCCTTCCTTCCTTCCTTCCTTCCTTCCTTCCTTCCTTCCTTCCTTCCTTCCTTCCTTCCTTCCTTCCTTCTTTCCCTTCCTTTCCTTCCAACTTAGCACTTAGACTTCTATACTGCTTCACAGTGCTTTGCAGCCCTCTCTAAGTGGTTTACAGAGTCAGCTTATTGTCCCACCAACAATCTGGGTCCTCATTTTACCAACCTCGGAAGGACGGAAGGCTGAGGCAACCTAAATCAACATAAGCGTGAAAAACAGCCATAAGTCATTTTTCCCGGTGCCGTTGTAACTTTGAACGGTCACTGAATGAACGATTGTAAGTTGAGGACTACGTGTATGTGGTGCTTCTTTGCAGGGCTTATCCTGACAGTGGGCTCCAAAAGTCAAAAGCCCAGCCTAAAGCCTTTCATCGAGGATCATTCAGAGCATGGGAGCAGGATTCAAATGCACATCTCCCCAACCCTCCTCCAAAGCCATTGATGGTCCTTCCCAGAGATGGTTACTTGGGGGGGAGGGTGTCTCCTGCTGCTCCAGCTCTAACCACTACTCCACTCAGCCCTGCGTGCCTGAGAGCCCATACCTGGCTTACATTAAAAAAGATTGAGACTCTAGAAAGAGTGCAGAGAAGAGCCACAAAGACGATTAAGGGACTGGAGGCTAAAACATAGGAAGAACGGTTGCTGGAATTGGGGATGTCTCATTTAACGAAAAAAGGACTCAGGGTGACATGATGGCAGTCCTCCAATATTTGAGGGGCTGCCACAGAGAGGAAGGGGTCAAGCTATTCTCCAAAGCCCCTGAAGGCAGGACAAGAAGCAACGGATGGAAACTGATCAAGGACAGAAGCAACCTAGAACTAAGGAGAAATTTCCTGACAGTGAGAACAATTAATCAGTAGAATAACCTGCCTCCAGAAGTTGTGGGTGTTCCAACACTGGAAGTCTCTAGAGATTCTCAGTCATCCAAGTCATGGTTGCAACTGGACTTTGTTTTTTTCTTTCTTTTTTCTTTTGAAAACATTTTGCTTTTCATCCAAGAAACTTTTTCAGCTGACTGGATGGTGGGGAAGGGAAAGATTTATGTTCCTTGCAGACAGCTGGTCATTTGCATCCTTTTTAGAGAGTCACTGAGGCCACTTGGAGGTTTCTCTTGTGTCCTCAGGGTCACTTGAGTGGTGCTAATGGTTCTTGTAGTCTGCAATTTTTTCCTCTGGAAACCCACTCCTACTCCCACCCCATTCAAAGGGTGTTCATCCCAAATTGTATAGCTCCAAGTCTGTGGAGATTCACAGTCATCCAGGTCAACACTGGAAGTTTCTAAGAGATTGGATAACCACTTGTCTGAAATGGTAGTTTCCTGCCTGAGCAGAGGGTTGGACTAGAAGACCTCCAAGGTCCCTTCCAACTCGTCTATGTCTATATCTATGTCTATTCTTATTCTATTCTTCTCCTTATTCTTATTCTATTTCTATTCTACTCTTATTCTTCTTATTCTATTCTCTTCTGCTCTACTCAGAGTAGAGAATTCTAAATAAGAATTCTATTCTATTCTACCACTCTATTCTAATTCTTCTTCTTCTATTCTACTCTAATTTTATTCTACTTTAATTCTTATTCTATTCTATTCTACTGCTTATTCTTATTCTAATTTTATTTCTATTCTATTCTAATTCTTATTCTATTCTATTCCACTCCTTATTCTTATTCTAATTTTATTTCTATTCTGTTCTAATTCTTATTCTTATTCAATTCTAATTCTACTCTATTCTACTATTTTACCCTACTCTACTCTAATGCTTATTCTTATTCTATTCTACTCCCTGGTGGAGATGTGCCCACCCGGGTTTCGGGTCGTTTATCGGCTGAGGGCTCAGGGGAGGGGTGGGGGGGTTGCGGTGGTTATTAAGGAAGACCTGTGTCCTAGGGAATCCACTGTTTCTCAGACGACCGGATGTGAGTCCCTTTTTGTGAAGTTTGGTTCCTGGGTTCAGGTGGGCCTGTTGATCGCATACCTGGCTCCCTGCTATGTGACATCGGCCCTGCCTGAGCTCCTTGAGGTTATAGCTGGCTTGGCGATTGGGATCCCCAGGCTTATGGTCATGTGGGATTTCAACCTACCCTCTGCGGCGGGACCTCGGGGATTGCTCAGGAGTTCATGGCTTCCATGACAGCCATGGGCCTGACCCAATTAATTCGGGACCCCACTCACTTGGGGGGTCACATCGTGGATCTGATTTTTGTCTCTGATCAGTGGCAGGATCATCTAGGTATAGGGGATGTTGTTGTAGAACCCCTGTCATGGACGGATCATTCTCTCCTTAGACTCGACTTCCATTCCGCACCCCCCCCTGCTGCAGGGGGGTGGGGCCAACAAAATGGTACCGCCCCAGGCGCCTGATGGACCCAGATAGGTTCCTGATGGAGCTTGGGCCGCTTCCCGAGACTCACACACACGACTCGGTTGAGAACTTAGTGGCTACCTGGGATAGGGTGGCGGCTGAGGCCCTTGACCGGGTCGTGCCTTTGCGGCCTCTGACCTGGTGCCGATCCCGAGCGGCTCCGTGGTTTTCTGAGGAACTGAGGGAGATGAAGCGCCGGAAAAGATGCCTAGAGAGTGGTTGGAGGGCCAGCTGCTCCGGATCTGACTGAACACTATTACGATCTCATATCAGGGCATATTTAGTGGCGATAAGGACGGTGAGGCGATCTTACCTTTCTGCCCTTATTGTGTCCGCGGAAAATTGCCTGGCCGCCCTGTTTAGGGTGACCCGCTCCCTTTTGGAAGTGGAGGCGTGGGAGGATCCCTTGCAGGGATGGGCCGAGGATTTTTCCAGATTTCTGCAGGACAAAATCACTCAGATCTGGGACGAGCTGGACTCCGACTGGGCATCTCCGGGCAGGGGGACAGGGGCGGATTTTGGTGAGGTCATTTGGGATGAGTTTGATCCTGTTACCCTGGAGGACGTGGACAGGATACTGGGGGGGTTTAATGCCACCACTTGTTTATTGGACCCGTGCCCCTCCTGGCTGGTCCTGGCCACTCGGGAGGTGACACGAGGCTGGTTCCAAGGGATCATTAGCGCTTCCTTGAGAGAGGGGCTTTTACCTGCCGCCTTGAAAGAGGCGGTGGTGCGGCCCCTCCTCAAGAAACCGTCCCTGGATCCAGCATTATTGTCGAACTATCGTCTGGTCTCCAACCTTCGCTTTGTGGCGAAGGTTGTTGAGAGTGTGGTGGCACGTCAGTTCCCTCAGTACCTGGATGAAGCGGTATATCTAGACCCCGTCCAATTGGGTTTCAGGCCTGGGCACAGCACGGAGACGGCGTTGGTCGCGTTGGTGGATGATCTCAGGAAGGCCCGAGACAGGGATTGTTCCTCTGTCTTGGTCCTGTTAGATCTCTCAGCGGCTTTTGATACTGTCGACCACAGTATCTTATTGCGGCGGTTGGGGGGGTTGGGAGTGGGAGGCACCGTGTTACGGTGGTTCTCCTCCTTCCTCTCCGACCACTCGCAATTTGTGTTGAAAGGGGGGCAGAGGTCGATCCTGAGGCCCCTATTTTGTGGGGTGCCCCAGGGGTCTGTGCTCTCTCTCTCGCCCCTGCTGTTCAACATTTATGTGAAGCCGCTGGGTGAGATCATCCGTGGGTTCGGGGTAGAGTTCCATCAGTATGCTGATGATACTCAGCTGTACATTTCTACCCCGGGCCACCCCAACGAAGCCGTCGAAGTGATGACCCGGTGCCTGGAGGCCGTGCGGAGTTGGATGGGTCTTAACAGGCTTCGTCTCACCCGACCAAAACTGAGTGGCTGTGGTTTCCTGCGCCCAGATACAGCCAGCTTATTTCGTCGCTGACTGTGGGGGGAGAAATTCTGCCCCCCATGGAAAGGGCTCGCAATCTGGGTGTCCTCCTGGACGTACGGCTGTCTTTAGAAGATCACATTACGGCCGTTGCCAGGGGGGCCTTCTGTCAGATTCATCTGATCTACCAGTTGCGGCCCTTTCTGGATCTGGGTGCACTTCGCACGGTCACTTCTGCCCTCGTCATCTCCCACTTGGATTACTGCAGTGCTCTCTACATGGGGCTCCCCTTGAAGAGCATCCGGAGGTTACAGTTGGTCCAGAATGCGGCTGCGCGGGTGATCTTGGGAGCTCCTCGGAGCTCTCATGTTACACCGCTCCTGCGCGAGCTCCATTGGCTCCCTGTGGCCTTCCAGATCCGATTCAAGGTGGTAATGATCATCTTTAAAGCGCTCCATGGCTCGGGACCTGGGTACTTACGGGACCGCCTGCTGCCACCAACGGCCTCCCGCCGCCCAGTGTGCTCCCAGAGAGTCAGCCTTCTCGGGGTTCCGCCGGCTGGGCAATGCTGGTTAGTGGCCCCGTGGGTGCGGGCCTTCTCTGCAGGGGCTCCCTCCCTTTGGAACGACTTGTCCCCGGAGATACGGGCCATCACCGACATTCAGACCTTCCAGTGCGCAGTAAAAACCCACTTTTTTCAACAGGCCGGCCTGGCCCAGTAATAATTTGTGGGGTTTTAAATTTAGTATTTTAAATTTTTATCTGTTTTTATACATTTTGATAATTTTATAACTCGGCCATTAATTTAATCATTTTAAATTGCTTTTAACTGTACAATTTTATGCCTTGTTTCTATTTTTATCTGGCTGTACACCGCCCCGAGTCCCTTTTTTGGGAGAAGGGACGGTATAAAAATTTAATAAATAAATAAATAAATAAAATAAATACTCTAATTTAATTCTATTCTACTCTAGTTCTTATTCTATTCTACTCTACTCTAATTCTCTTCTCTTCTACTCTAATTCTAACTCTATTCTACTTTAATTCTTATTCTAATTCTCATTCCTATCCTATCCCAGCTTTTCGTTTTTCGCGTTTCAGACGACTCCGCGGAGCCGTTCCGGTCGATGGCTTCTGCAAGAGGTGGGGAGGGCCGGCCGGGATCCACCTTAAACCTTCCGTGCGCGAGATTTTCTCCCTCTCCCCCACCCCCAGTCGGTTTGTCAATCGGCAGCGCTTCCCGCACAGAACCGCGATCAGATTTGGCACCAACCTCCAGTGTTTGCGCGCGCGCACGCACGCACACACTCACACACCCTCTTCCCTCCTTGCACACTCGGAACAAATTCTCCCCTTCCTTTTTAAAGGGGTCGCAAATCTTCCCCCTCCTCTTTCCTTCCTTGCTAAGTGCTCTTTAAGATATGGGCGGTGGAGAAGGGGAACGAGAGAGAGACGCCCCCCCTTCTGCTGGTATTTAACACGCTTCTCCTTTGACCCGCCTGTGCAAATACTTCTCTTTTTCCCTGCTCAGGTAGAATTCTTTTTTTTTTTTTAAAGATTCCCCTTCCTCTTATCTTTTCTTTTTCTTCTTTCTTTCTTTCTCCCTCGTTTTGCTTTTATTTTTCAATAAATTAAGGGCATGACACGGAAACCTTGCTGAAATCTGAAAGGCTGAAGGAGCGCTCCCACCCCCAACCCCCCTCAATTTCTTTGGGGTGGGGGCCGTGTCCCCCCAGGATGTATTCTCAAGGACGGCATGCCGTAAGTATACCACCTTGGTTGGGGTGAGGGGTTGAGTTGCTTGGATGGAGCTTGGAGGGGTCGTATCTTGAGGGGGCTGGGGGAATGTGACTTTGGGGGGGGGTCTCGCAAAACTGGATGGAGAAAGGGGTACAGTGTTGTAAAATAACAGAATAACAGAGGAGGAAGGGGCCTTGGAGGTCTTCTAGTCCAACCCCCTGCCTAGATAGGAAACCCTACAACACTTCAGACAAACGGTTGTCCAACCTCTTCTTAAAAACATCCAGTGTTGGAGCATTCACAACTTCTGGAGGCAAGTCGTTCCACTGATTAATTGTTCTCGATGTGAGGAAATTCCTCCTTAGTTCCAGGTTGCTTCTCTCCTGGATTAGTTTCCACCCATTGCTTCTTGTCCTGCCTTCACGTGCTTTGGAGAATAGCTTGACTTCCTCTTCTTTGGGGCAGCCCCTGAGATATTGGAACACTGTTATCATGTCTCCCCTAGTTTCTTCCTTTCATTAAACTAGACATACCCAGTTCCTGCAACCGTTCTTCATATGTTTTAGCCTCCAGTCCCCTAATCATCTTGGTTGCTCTTCTCTGCATTCTTTCTAGAGTCAACATCTTTTTTTTATATTGTGGCGACGAAACCTGCATGCATTAGCTTCCATCCATTTCTTCCATTCAGCCTCCAATCCCCTAATCATCTTTGCTGCTATTCTCTGCACTCATTCTCTGCACATCTTTTTTACATCGTGGCGACCAAAACTGGATGCCATATTCCAAGTGTGGCCTTACCAGGGCCTTATAAAGTGGTATTAACACTTCACGTGATTCTATCCCTGTTTATGCAGCCTAGAACTGTGTTGGCTTTTTTGGCAGCTGCTGCCACATGGCTGGCTCATATTTAAATGGTTGTCCACTAGAACCCTGCTATGAAGTTTAGGCTTGGGAAGGGGGGATTCAAAGTGTCGGGTTGGCCCCCAGGTCACTGCTTGCTTACTCACAGCAGCTGGTTTTCCCAAAATAAAAGTGTTAAACTACACTACACTTATACCAGTTCATTTAGTGACCGTTCAAAGTTACAATGGCGCTGAAAAAGAGACTTAGGAGTGTTTTCCACACTCATGACTGTTTTAGCATCCTCACGGTCACGGGATCAAAATTCATCTGCTTGGCAACGGACTCATCTTTATGACGGTCGGAGTGTTCCGGGGTCACGTGATCCCCTTTTGCAACCTCCTGACAAGCCAAGTCCGCGGGAGAAAAAACCAGATTCACTTCACAACCGTTTTTAAGCCAATGGAAGGAGGAAAAGCACATGAGGAGAATCAAAATGGGGAATTTCCTTTCCTTGTCCCCATTGCTCCAGCCGCTCTTGTTCAGCCCTATGTTACTTCAGCAGGGCGTTTTAACACATCCTGCTGGGACTCGAGCCCATTGGGGCCTAATAGGGCCTAAAACCTAGACCAGGTCCGGCCTTGAGGCCTGTAGGGCCTGTTCTGCTTCGGAGAAGGGGACCAGGTCCCCCACTGGAACTAAGCGCCTCACCTTCACAGTTGTCAGGATCCAGCAGCTACCAGAGGCCGATGGCCCAGCTCTGGTTCTCTTTTCTGGGCACTGGAGTGGCTGGAGAAATAGGTCGACACCACCCGTCGATTCAAGATGGCCGCTGGCCACGCAGTCCTCTGCTTTACCGCAGAGGCCCAAAACTTGCTCCACGGCCTTTCCCTGAGCTCTGGTGAACGGGAGCAGCAATCTGGCTGGCCACCTTGCCATGCGGTCTCCTTCTTCACCGCCAACTAATCAGCTGCAGCAATTCACTTAACAAGAAAGGTCGTACAACGGAGCAAAAAAGTCAACAAACGTCTCACTTAGCCACAAAACTTTGGGCTCCATTGTGGTCGTAAAGTCGAGGACGACCTGCATTTGCAAGTCAAAATGAATTTATCTGCCGGAAACGGATTTCTAGCTAAGTGCGGAAAAAACTTGGGACTCTGGAATCTGGCAAGAATCAGAGCCAGGACTTTTCTTGCCTCTTCTTAAAAGTTCAGTGTTTTCTGTTCAGCTGAGTAATTAATCCTTTATGATTAATTGCAAGTCCTTCTGTATTTCTTTGTGTATTTGAACCCAAAAGGTCACTGCTCCAGTGGGGAGAGGCTACAAAACCATAATTATAGAAGGAAAAAGAGCCAACGTATTTTGAAGGATGGAAAAAGCCCCCATCCTGTTTGACCAGAGTGGCCATTTCTGTTTTCGTGGGTACCGGGTTCAGATCTGTCTGCACGAGTAACAAGCCCAGATCTTGGATTGGATGGAAGGAAGGCAATCCTTCCACTTATTCATACAACATGTCATGCCCCCCCCTCCCCCCTCGGAGTCTGAATCTGAGGAGGAAGACAAACAGGAGAGTGGCTCCATTGGCTGTGGAGGAAACTGGGGAAGGGCAAAGTCTGGCTGGGCAGAGCAGGGGAGAGGTAGAATAAGGGAGAGGGGGTTCAGAGGAAGACCCAGGCCCACCCCCCTCTTCATCCTAGGGCACGCAGGGAAGAATGGAGAAGAGAGCAACGTGGGTTGCGTGGCTTACGAGGGAGGAAAGGGCCCTGATTCCCTTCACAAGGCACACCTGGAAAGGGAGTTTAAAGGAGAGGCAGATGAGAGGGGGTGGTTGTCTGGGAACAAACGCTGAGTTCACTTAGTGTTGACTGCTGTTATCTGAGGTCCTGGTATTCTCCCAACTGGTTTGATTTATTGCCGTCTTACTTCACTTCTGGAACTCCTTGTTCTGCCGGATTTATTATCTTATCTTGCCTTGTTGAATTTATAGTTTAATGTTTTCTGTTTACACCATTTTGGATTGGAATATCTGCAGCCAAAGGCTGTTGCAGGTTCCTGGGAGAGTTTTTCTCCAGACTGGAAGGTAACCGGGACATTGAGGGTAAAGTTGGAGCTAATAAAGGGACCCTACTTATTCTCTGGCTGGCTTGCCTTTGTGCCACGCCCCAGGTCATCACACAACACATTAACCCAGGTCAAGGGAAGACCTAATGGATGTATTGACAGAGCCCAGTTCAGTATAAAATAAGTAACAATGGTTAACTAGGTTAATTGTGGTTTGTATTTGTTGGATATGTGTATGGGGAGGGGCAGGAAGTTTGAGAAGGTTGTGTGAACTTAGCCTGCTTGATGTAGGGGTCTTTGTAAACTCTAAAACTGAAGTGTTCAATGTATGACCACAATTGAGCCCAAAATTTATGTTGCTAAGTGAAAAAATTGTTTAAGTGAGTTTTGCCCCGTCTTACGACTTTTCTTGCCACAGTGGTTAAGTGAATCACTGCTGTTGTTAAATGACTAACACGGTTGTTAAGTGAATCTGGTTTCCCATTGACTTTGCTTGTCAGGAAGTCACAAAAGGGGATTGCGTTACCTTCCCGGGATGCTGCAATCGTCATAAATGTGAGTCAGTGGCCAAGCACCCGAATGTAAATCACGTGACCAGGGGGAGGCTGCAACGGTCGTAAGCGTGAAAAATGATCCTAAGTCACTTTTTTCAGTGCCGTTGTGACTTGGAATGGTCACTAAATGAACTGTTGTAAGTTGAAGACTACCTGTACTGCATAATTAGGTTATTTATGGGGCAAACACACCCCGGTGAGTGCCTTCTTTTTTAATCTGCCGTAAAGAAGCAGGAAACATCATTCACACAACAGGTCCAGCTCATTTACTTTATTACACTTATTGTAGCTGATCGCTGGGACTCAGGAAGTAATCGGCTAATTTGAATTCCCACAAGTGTCATTTTCACCATATTTATTTATTTGTTTGTTTGCCTGTCTGTCAAACATGTTGTTAGTTGCAAAGTCGTGTCTGACCCATTGCAACCCCATGGACAATGTTCCTCCAGGCCAGAGGTGGTACTCAGCTGGTTCTGACCGGTTCTGGAGAACTGGTAGCGGAAATTTTGAGTAGTTCGGAGAACTGGCAAATCCCACTTCTGACTGGCCCCGGCCCCATGTATTCGCTGCCTCCCAAGTCCCACCTGATTGGCTGGGTCTCCTTTTGTTGTCCTGTACAGAAGAACGGAGTTGGAAAGCAGGTTAGTGGGGTGGGGAGGAATGGGAATTTTGCAGTATCCTTCCCCTGCCACACCCACCAAGCCATGCCCGCCAAGCCACACCCATAGAACCGGTAGTAAAAAAATTTGAATGCCACCACTGATCACGACTCCATGAACAACGTTCCTCCAGGCCTTCCTGCGATGACCCAGGGCATGGCACAAAGGCAACACAGTCACATAAGTAAGAAGAGTCCCTTTAATACCTCCAACTTTTCCCCCAATGTCCAGGTTATCTTTGGCTGGAGAAAAAACTCTCCCAAGAACAATCTTTTAAGTGGAGGAAATTCAGTCTGAAAATAAAGTACATGCAAACTGTAAATAAAAATCCACCACAAACCATGCTGCAGCAATTAACTTGACAGGGCAGGATGAGGAATTGCAGACTTGAAAGGCCAACAAAACACACACAGTTGGGAAGACGCCAGGAACCCAGATAAGCCTCGACAATAACCGATAACTCACAATTTGTTTCCAACAAGTTGCTGTGCGCAGCTTTCCTTTTTAAACACTGTGTTCCCAGCTGCAGCTAATGAAGGGCATCAGGGCCCTTTCCTCCCCCATAAGCCATGCAACTCATGTTGCTCCCTTCTCCTTTCCTTCCTGCATGCCCTAAGTTGAAGAGGGGGTGGGCCTGGGTCTCCTCTGAATTCCCTCTCCCTTGCTCTACCTCTCCCCTGCTCTGTCTAGCTGGACTTTGCCCTTCCCCAGTTTCTTCCACAGCCAACGGAGCCACACTCCCATTCCCTGTCAGCTGCTCTGGCTTCCCCCTCCGAATCAGATTCTGACAGGGGCATGACACTTCCTGTCCTCTACCATCCCCCGGAGTCCATTTAAGCTCACGCCAACTGCTTCAGTGACTCCCTCCAGCCACTTCGTTCTCTGCCGTTCCCTTTTTCTTCTTTTGCCCTCAATCTTTCCCAGCATGAGGCTCTTCTCCAGGGAGTCCTTCCTTCTCATTAGGTGGCCAAAGTATTTGAGTTTCATCTTCAGGATCTGACCTTCTGAAGAGCAGTGAGGATTGATCTCCTCTAGGACTGACTGGTTGTACAACATAACAAGCATAAGTATGAAAATAAAGAGGGACAAAGGAAGTAAATATGGATAAATGGGGACCGTAAGACAGGGACGGTAGGCACGCTGGTGCGCTTATGCACTCTTCCTTTAAGGACCTCTTAGGAACGGGTCCTTGGTAGACAGTTTGAGGTTGAAACTGTGAGGGGTTGAGGCTGTAACAGCAGAGTCCGGTAGGGCGTTCCTGGGGGTTGAGGCTGTAACAGCGGAGTCCGGTAGGGCGTTCCTGGGGGTTGACCACTCTGATACTGAAGTCACATTTTCTGCAAACGAGTTTGGAGCAATTTACTATTAGTTTATATCGGTTGTTTGCCCATGTGTTATTGTGATGGAAGCTGAAGAAATCATTGAAGGGCAAGATGTTATAGCAGACAATTTTGTGAACTATGCTTAGATCGGACCACAGGTATAACAATATACAGTATAATACATCTATCTATCTATCTATCTATCTATCTATCTATCTATCTATCTATCTATCTATCTATCTATCTATCTATCTATCTATCTATCTATCTATCTACCTACCTACATACCCACCTACCTACCTACCTACCTGTTGCTATATATACAATATATAATCCAATAATCTTATATATTGGAGTTTGGAGCGGTTTACCTTGAGTTTGTATTGGTTGTTTGCCCAATTATGATTGCGGTTGAAGCTGAAGAAGTTGTTGAGAGGCAAGACGTTGTAGCAGACAATTTTGTGAATTATGCTTAGATTGGACCACAGGTATAACAATATATTGCATAATACATCTATCTACCGATATCTATCTATCTAATTATCTATCTATCTATCTATCTATCTATCTATCTATCTATCTATCTATCTATCTATCTATCTATCTATCTATCTATCTATCTATCTAATATATATATATAATACTATATATATACAATATATAATACAATAGTCTTGCCTAGACTATTGTGTGAATGTAGCCCTAGGAGAACAAGGCCTGGCCCTTCAGCTGAGAGAAATTTGCAAACGGGATGCAAAATTCGGTCTTTAAAGGTAACCCCTGACTACCGAATCATTAGCTCCAGAATTAAGAGAGGAAGAGAGAGAGAGAGATATATCGTGGCGTTTGCACAACTCCCTTACTGACAATTAATTTAACCACGGTGTTTTTCAATTAGTCTGGATTTGCATGACACAGACCTGGAAGCTAAGTAGCATTTGGGTTGGTTGCGTACGGTGAGGTGGCCTCGTTGGACGCTCGGCTGACCGTGATCTCAAGCAGGGCCACAACAGCCAGCCTCCATGAAAGCAGAATCAAAGGGTCAAGGGGCCCTTTATTTAACTTTTATTTATATGATTTTTTTTTATTTCTCATCTTCTTGATTTTTATAAATAATCCCCAAAGGCAAACCAACAAACCTATAATTCAGGGAGGCCTCGACTTACAATTGTTCATTGAGTGATCGTTCAAAGTTAAAATAACATTGAAAAAAAGTGACTTTTGACCGTTTTTCACACTTACGACCTTTCCATGATCATATGATCAAAATTTGGATGCTTAGGCAACTGGCTCCTATTTATAACAGTCGCTGTATCCTGCCGTCACGCAATCCCCTTTTGCAACCATCTGACAAGCAAAGTCAATGGGGAAGCCAGAGTCACTTAACAACTGGGGTTATTATCTTATTCACTGCAGTGGTTCACTTAACAATCCAGGCAATAAAGATCGTAAAATGGGGCAAAATTCACTTAACAACAGAAGTTTTGGACTCAATTGTGGTCATAAGTCGAGAACTATCTGTATTTTCTCCTATTTTTCCCACAATAGCATCCATGTAAGGTGGTTGGAGTGAGAGAGAGGGACTGGCCCAAGTTGCCAAGTCAGCTTTTGTGCCTAAGGCAGGACTAGAACTCCCAGTTTCCTGGTGATTGGCCCCAAATCACTCAGCTGGATTTCAAGCGTAAGACAGAATTAGAATTCCCAGTCTCCTGGCGATTAGCCCAAAGCCACCCAGATAGCTGTTGTGCCTAAGACAGAACTAAAATTCTCAGTCTCCTGGCGATTAGCCCAAAGCCACTCAGCTGGCTGTTGTGCTTAAGACAGAACTAGAACTCTCAGTCTCCTGATGATTATCCCAAAGTCACACAACTGGCTGTTGTGCCTGAGATGGAACTGGAACTCCCAGTCTCCTGGCGATTAGCCCAAAGCCATCCAGATGGCTGTTGTGCCTAAGACAGAACTAGAACTCCCAGTCTCCTGGGGATTGGCCCCAAATCACTC
Organism: Bungarus multicinctus; assembly: GCA_023653725.1. Lineage (NCBI taxonomy): Eukaryota > Metazoa > Chordata > Lepidosauria > Squamata > Elapidae > Bungarus > Bungarus multicinctus. The sequence continues at coordinate 163,048,097 of CM042838.1, read as the reverse complement.
AGCTGGATTTCATGCCTAAGACAGAACTAGAATTCCTAGTTTCCTGGTGATTAGCCCAAAGCCACCCAGGTGGCTGTTGTGCTTAAGACAGAACTAGAACTCCCAGTCTCCTGGTGATTGGCTCCAAATCACTCAGCTGGATTTCATGCCTAAGACAGAACTAGAATTCCTAGTTTCCTGGTGATTGGCCCAAAGTCATCCAGATGGCTGTTGTGCCTAAGACAGAACTAGAACTCCCAGTCTCCTGGTGATTGGCTCCAAATCACTCAGCTGGATTTCATGCCTAAGACAGAACTAGAATTCCTAGTTTCCTGGTGATTAGCCCAAAGCCACCCAGGTGGCTGTTGTGCTTAAGACAGAACTAGAACTCCCAGTCTCCTGGCGATTAGCCCAAAGCCACCCAGCTGACTTCTGGTTTTTAGACCAACTCCTTCACCTCTAGACCAGACTGGAGGGTTTGGGGTGTACTAGCAGGATAATTTGCTGGCCCGATCCCCGAGGAATGCATCTTGGTTGAGTGGAAGCTACTCAGAGCAGGGACTCTTGTAGACTCACAACAGGAGTCTCCTTGGAAAACAGCGTTTCTGCCTTATCCCTAAACTGGCTGTTTGCAGAGAGCATCATTGTATTTTTATTGGAAGTTGTCATTTTTTGGCTGAAAAAGTATAAAATTGTGGTTTTTTGCCCAGCTCTGTATGGTGAGTAAAGTCCCACTCTGCACGGCTGGCTGGGGAATTCTGGGAGTTGAAGTCCCACCTGTCTTAAAGTTGCCAAGTTTGCAAAACATTGTTTTTAAATGCATTGCGCGGGGTGTCTTTTATCTCTCCCTTTTCCAGGCGGATTTAAAACCAGCCTGCAAGCTGCTTGCAAGCCAGGGTGGAGGGAAAAAAAAACCTTTTAAAAGATTTTTACCTCCCTTAATTTTAGGTTGCAGCCGTTCCTGTCAGCCGCAATCATTTTATAAGCAGCTGCAGTTCATAAAGTCACAGTGGCTCTTTTCATTTCCTGCCTGTCATTGCCTGGTACCTTCTACATGCTCTTCCCACTGCAGCTGAGGGCACCTCCGAAAAAGGAGAAATTAAAAAAAAAAATCATTCTAATGCTCCAGATCCAGAAGGGGTGCTTGAGGTCATCAAACTTCACCCCTCATTTGCTGGCAGGAATCCAAACGAACAGGATGTGTTTTCATAACGTTCATCGTTGTTATCGCTTGATCCGTTACGGGCAGGGGTGGGCTTCAAAAAATTTAGCAGCTGGTTCTCTGCCCGGTTGCTTGGTGGGCCTGGGCCTAGTCGGCCTCCTGCACCATGGTGGGGTGTTTTCACTATTCCCGGGCTATGGAGGTTTCCTTGAGCCTCAAGGAGGGCGGAAACGGCCTCCTGGGGCTCCGGAGTCACTCTGGCCTTCCGGAGCCTCCAGGAGGCCCATTTCTCTCCTCCCTGAGCTCCAGAGGCTGGAAACGGGCCTATTTCTGGCATTCTGGAGCCTCTGAGAGCCCCGTTTCCCCCTCCAGAGGCTCTAGAGGCTTTCCTTGAGCCTCCAGGAGGCCCATTTCTCCCCTCCCTGGGCTCTGGAGGCCCTTTGGAGGCCAGAAACGGGCCTATTTCTGGCATTCTGGAGCCTCTGGGAGCTCCGTTTCCCCCTCCAGAGGCTGTAGAGGCTTTCCTTGAGCCTCCAAGAGGCCCATTTCTCCCCTCCCTGGGCTCCGGAGGCCTTTTGGAGGCCAGAAACAGGCCTGTTTCCAGCATTCTGGGGCCTCTGAGAGCCCCATTTCCCCCCTCCCCAGCCTTTCCTCGAGCCTCCGGGAGGCCCTGTACTTACCTGGGATCCAAAAGAAGGCTGCGTGGAGACTCCTGGGAGGGGTGGGTTGGGCAGGGCCAGCCAGTCTTGCAACTACCGGTTCGGCAAACCAGATGTAAAATTAGTATCCGGTTGGCCCAAACCGTTGCAAACCGGTAGCAGCCCACTTATGGGTAGTCCTTGATTTACGACTACAACTGAGCTCCAAAATTTCTGCGGCTAAGCGAGATGTTTGTAAAGTGGGTTTTTGCCCCCTTTTATGACATTTATTGCTGCAATTCTTATAAAGAAACCCTGGCGATCGTTAAGTTAGCAACCTGGTTGTTAAGCGAATCTGGATTCAAAACATTTTTACTACCGGGTTTGTGGGCGTGGCTTGGTGGGCATGGTGTGGCTTGATGGACGTGGCAGGGGAAGGATACTGCAAAATCCCCCTTCCCTCCCCACCCCACTAACCTGCTTTCCAGCTCTATTCTCCTGTGCAGGGCAACCAAAGAAGACCCAGCCGATCAGCTGGGACTCAATGGGTGGCAGAGAATAGATGGAGGTGGGACCAGTCAGAAGTGGGATTTGACGGTTCTCCGAACTACTCAAAATTTCTGCTACCGGTTCTCCAGAACTGGTCAGAACCTGCTGAATACCATCTCTGGCCATTGTAAATGTGAACAGTCGCTGAATGAACAGTTGTAAGTCAAGGATTACCTGTAAAGTAATTATGGCATATGGGGAAACCTGGTTTTGAAGGGTGCCACATCTTTTGCAACAATCAAAATAACCACAAGTCATATTTTTATTATTATTATTATTATTATTATTATTATTATTATTATTATTATTATTATTATTATATAATATATTAATATTAATATTATTATTATTATTTTCCTTGCCTTAAAAGCTATTCCGTTTCTCCCTCTTTCTGATTTCAGTCCGGGCAGCCTTTTAAATTCTCGGTGTTGGAGATTTGTGACCGAATTAAGGAAGAATTCCAGTTCCTCCAGGCTCAGTATCACAGGTATGGAAAAGAAGAGGGGGGGGGGGAAAGATGATTAATGTTTTTAATTCTGATAACTAAGTGGAACCTCCACACCCAGGGGCAGTATACCCCACAATACTGTACAGCCTTGAAAACCTCAGAAATATCTCTGTTGCTTTTTCTCCCTGGTTGCTTTTCTTCCTCCCTGTCAACCACCGTGGTGCAGCCTTGTTTGCACATCACGGTAAGCCAATTGCACAGGGGCAGATAGGACAGCGCTCCAGAGGGTTAACGTCATTGCCCAGAGGATCCTGGGTTGCCCTCTCCCTTCTCTGGAAGAGCTTTATAGCTCCCGCTGCCTTAAGAAAGTTCAAAACATTCTCAAAGATCCATCTCATCCTGGACACCCTTTGGTTTGAACTATTACCATCTGGCAGACGGTACAATAAAAACAAGGACAAATAGGCTGAAAAACAGCTTCTATCCCAGGACAGTAGCTCTGTTGAATTCTACTGTATAGTGCAATATGGATGCAATATCAGAGGTTTTCAGTTCAATGTATAGAATGTGAAGGATGTGTGTTTGTGTTTATTTTCATAGTCATAGTGTACACTGAAAAGAGTATTTAATTTCATTGTAGGAGGTGCAATGACAAACTAAACTAAACCTAACCTAAATCTAAATCTAAACCTAAACCTAAACCTAAACTTAAACTTAAACTTAAACTTAAACTTAAACTTAAACTTAAACTTAAACTTAAACTTAAACTTAAACTAAACCTAACCTAACCTAACCTAACCTAACCTAAACTAAACTAAACTAAACTAAACTAAATTAAACTAAACTGTGGTTTGTTTAAGCTCGATTTACAGAATAATGGCTGGATTTACCCAACGTGCTGTACCAGAAAACCACGTTGTACTAAGTTGCACTGTGTGAACTAAAATCCGGGCCATTTTTCTGCTCTCCCTTCCCTTTTGCTTTAAAAAAAGAAGAAGAAAAAAAGGGCATTCCCTAGAAAAGGAAAGCAGCCAATAAATCGATTTATTTTAGATTCTGCTCACACACACACACACATACAGACACCCAGTCCATTACAGTCCCTAAGTGAGGAAGCCATGGAAAAAGGGAAGGAGTTTGAAGGAAGGGACAAGGATGGTTTTGAAGAGAGAGTTCGGCAGAACAAAAAGTGAATTTGTCCCTTGTCTGAAATAGTATAGGACAGGGAGCGTCAAACTCAAGGCCTATGGGCCAGATCCAGCCGTGTGTGTGTGTTTAGATCTGGCTTGCAGGGCCACCCTGGAAACAGCCAAGGACTGGCCTGCAGTGCCTCTGCCAGCGCCCCCCACTTCCCGAGCTCTGTTTGCTGCCAGAGGGCTATCAAAACAAACTAAAAACAAAACCAAAGGAGAAATGTTTCCCTCTTTTACATTTGAGCACGCAAGAAGAGACCGGAAAGGAGAAAGGGAAAGAGGAAAGACAAAAGAAAAAGAAGGGAAGATGGGAAGAGAGCAAGGAAGGAAAAAGAAGGAAAGAGGGGAAGGAAGAAGAAAGGAGAAGGAAGAGGGAAGGAAAAGGAAGGAAGGAAAGAGGAAAGAGAAAGAGGAAAGATGAAGAAAAAGAAAAAGAAAGGAAGATGGAAAGAGAACAAGGAAGGAAAAAGAAGGGAAGAGGTGAAGGAAGAAGAAAGGAGAAGAAAGAGGGAAGGGAAAAGGAGAAAAGGAAGGAAGGAAAGAAGAACGGGAAAGAGGAAAGATAAAGAAAAAGAAAGGAGGATGGGGAGAGAGCAAGGAAGGAAAAAGAAAGGAGGGGAAGGAAGAAGAAAGGAGAATGAAGAGGGAAGGAAAAAGAAGGAAGGAAAGAGGAAAGGGAAAGAGGAAAGATGAAGAAAAAGAAAGGAAAAAGGGGGGAGAGCAAAGAAGGAAAAAGAAGGGAAGAAAGAAGAATGGAGTACGAAGAGGGAAGGAAAAAGAAGAGAAGGAAGGAAGGAAGGAGATTATAAAGAGAGTTAGTGACGGTATGAGGGAAGTCCCGCCTTAGCACTTGGCCATTACAGGTGCCCCCAACATGAGTGACATCAAGCTGGCCACGCCCACCATGGCCACGCCCCCCCGAGATCAAACAGAACCCTGATGTAGCCCTCAATGAAATTGAGTTTGACACCCCTGGTATAGGATCTCTGCTTGAGCAGGGGGCTGGATTAGAAGACCTCCAAAGTCCCTTGCAGCTTTATTCTGATTCTGAATTCTGAATAATATTCTCCTCCACTTTTTTTTTGCAGCCTGAAATTGGAATGTGAGAAATTAGCAAGCGAAAAGACAGAGATGCAGAGGCACTATGTTATGGTAAGTCCTAGTAATAATACAAATAATAACCAAAATACCTTCTTTTTTTTAGCAAGAAGTTAATGGCTTTGCAAAATACAGGTAATCCTCGACGTACAACAGTTTCATTTAGTGACTGTTTGAAGTTACAACGGCACTGAAAAAAGGGGCTTATGGCCATTTTCCCCACATATGACCGTTGACCGGAATTGAGCCCAAAATGTCTCTTGCTCAGTGAGACATTTACCAAGTGAATTTTGCCCCATTTTACCACCTTTCTTGCCACTCGTTAAGTGAATCGCTGAAGTTGTTATGTTAATAAAAAAGGTGGTTAAGTGAATCAGGCTTCCCCCACTGAATTTGCCAAAGGTCTCAAAAGGCCCCAGGACACGGCAACCGTCATAACTATGAGCCAAGCGCCCGAATTTTGATCACATGGCCCTGGGGACGCTGCAACGGTCGTAAATGTGAAAAACGATAATCGGGCACTTTTTTTCGGCGCCACTGTTTACTTCGAACTGTCACTAAATAAACTGTTGTAAGTTGAGGGCTTCCTATACGTGGTTGCTAAATTGTCGAACCCAGAAGTGGCATTCAGCTGGTTCTGACCGGTTCTATAGAACCGGTAGCGGAAATTTTGATTAGTTGGGAGAACCGGCCAATCCCACCTCTGACTGGCACCACCAACCCCATCTCTTCTCTGCCTCCCATTGAGTCCCAGCTGATTGGCTGACTCTCCTTTGGTTGCCCTGCACAGGAGAACAGAGCTGGAAAGCAGGTTAGTGAAGTGGGGAGGGAATGGGGATTTGGCAGTATCCTTCCCCTGCCACGCCCACCAAGCCACGCCCACCAAGCCACACCCACCAAGCTACGCTCACAGGACCAATAATAAATATTTTTGAATCCCACCACTGGTTGAACCCCGATTTGGTGCTGTATAATCAAATCCTGGCCCAAATGGTTCTTTTCTTTATTTTTTTTTAAATAATAGGTATTTACCTATTGGTGGCTGTTTGGGATTTCTGTGTGCTTCTCGTATGTTTTTGCGTGGAACTGTGGCTGTGTAGCAATCAGAGATCCAATGTCAGGAATTGGGGCACGATGCTAAGAGAGGAAACTAATCAGAGGGTGGGATTCTACCACTTCAAACCAGTTCGGATAAACCGGATGTTAAATTTACATCTGGTTTGCCAAACCGGTAGTTGAATCAACTGGCTGTTCCGGTAAGTCCCGCCCACCATGGCCCTGGCCACCCAGCAACCGGGCAGCAAACTGGTTGCTGGGATTTTTGGAATCCCACCCCTGAAACTAATGTTTTATCATAGCAAAATCCAGGAATTTTGCAGAATTTGGGGATAAACAGCCTGTCTAACTGATGCTTCTCCTTCTTTTTCAGTATTACGAGATGTCCTATGGCCTGAATATTGAAATGCACAAGCAGGTAGGCCTTCCTGGGAATTGCGAAAAGGAGCAGGTTTGGGAAGGAAATTCAGATCCGGATATGCAAAGGCAGAACTTGCCCCATTGGGCAGACATAATGTGGGTGTAACTTTGTTAATTTGGATGATGCCAAGGGTCTAGGTTGCAGTTGGCTTCCTAGGCAGCATCAGGTTGGCAAATTTATAGGCTGAGTTCATGCAGAGGGATTAACCTCCCTGACCAATGGAAGAGAAGTTGCCCTCGGAAGTTGTGGGAGCGCCATCCCTTGAGACTTTCAAGAAGAGATTGGACTGCCATTTGTCAGAAATGGTGTAGAGTCTCCCGCTTGGGCAGGGGGTTGGACTAGATGACCTACAAGGTCCCTTCCAACTCTGATTATGTGTTATCTGTTATCTGATCCATTCACACCACAAAGCTGAGTTTAGTGTTGTGTGAAAGCAGCCAAGTTGTTTAAAATGTATGAAAGAATGGGACTTTCTGAAGGGAATACTTTGTGGATTTCCCTACTTCCCTCCATTCCATTTCCTTCCTTCCTTCCTTCCTTCCTTCCTTCCTTCCTTCCTTCCTCCCTTCCTTCCTTCCTTCCTTCCTTCCTTCCCCGTCCTTCTCTCCCTGTTTTCCTCCCTGTTTTCCTTCCCTCCTTCTCTCCGTCCCTCCCTCTGTTTTCCTCGTTTCCTCCTTCCCTGTTTTCTTTTCTGCCTTTTTCCTTTCTCCCTCCTCCCTGTTTTCCTTCCCTCATACCTTTCTTCCCCCTCTCTCCCTCCCTGTATTCTCCCTCCCGCCCTCCTTCTCTTCCTCCCTCCCTCCCTGTTTTCTTTTCTGCCTTTTTCCTTTCTCCCTCCTCCCTATTTTCCTTCCCTCATTCCTTCCTTCCCTCTCTCTCCTTCCCTGTTTTCCTTCCTATCTTTCTTCTTTCCCCCTCCTGTTTTCCTCCCTCCCTCCGTCCCTGTTTTTCTCCCTCCTCCTCTCTTTCTTCCTTTCTCCTTTCTCTCTCCTCCCTGTTTTCCTTCCCCCTCATTCCTCCCTCCCTCCCTCCATTCCTTGAAGAGAAAATTTGAGCAGAGAGAGCCTTTGAAGTTTCTTTTTTCTCTTTTCCTTCAGGCTGAGATTGTCAAGCGGCTGACTGCGATCTGTGCCCAGATTACCCCGTTTCTCACACAAGAGGTATAAAAAACAAACCAAGAAATAAATAATAGTGCCAGGATTCTGGCAGTTACCTCAATTAAATCATGAGTCTCGAGTCAAACTTCCAAAACTTAAAAAAGGATTTATTGGGAGTTAACATATCCGGCACTGCCTGGGTGAAGCCGACTCTGAGACACATCATTCATTGACCCTGGTTTTCCGCCATCCTCTGGGTGTATCCTAATTCATATCCTCCAATGGGACACATCCATAGCCAAGAGTCATCAATCATGTTCTCCAGTTAGATATTTGCCTGGCAGAAACTTCCGTCACCTAGTTACTCTCTTTGAAAAACCATGTGTGGAATGCACTTTCGATTTCCAAGCTGCCGCACTGCTCTTTCAAACCCCTTTCCCTTCCCCTTCCTTTCCGTTGGCAATTCTAAAAAGAGCATAGAAATATTTTATGAGTTGACAAATAGCAGGCAAGAAAAAAAGTGAACAATTGTAAAATTGAGGATTACCTGTAATCCATCTTTTCCCATTGGTGGCAACTAGACTCCTGCGCCCATTGTAAGAGTGGGCCTTGGCTAGTCTGGGCCAAGGCAATGGTTTCATGGAAGCCATTTCCAAAGTACACTGACACCGTTTTCCTTGGCCATCAGCATCAACAGCAGGTCTTGCAAGCCATGGACCGGGCCAAGCTGGTGACAATGGGGGAGCTGAACAACATCATTGGGGTGAGTGAGTGTGGTTGGGGCCAAGCAGCCTCCATGGATTTTCTTCACTAACAGTTGACTACAGCTGCGGTTCTCAATCCCAGCAGCGTTAAGATGGGCGGACTTCAACTCCCAGAATTCTCTGGACTTGGCACAAAGTGGAAGGAAGGAAGGAAGGAAGGAAGGAAGGGGGGGAGGGAGGGAGGGAGAGAGGGAGGGAGGAAGAGGCAGGCAGGTAAGCAGGAAAGCAGGAGAGGGGGAAGAGAAGAGGGAGGGAGGAGGAAGGGAAGCAAGGAAGGAAAGAGTGGGAGGGAGGGGGGAGGAAGAGAAGGTAGGTAGGTAGGAAGGGAGGGAGGAGGAGGGAGGAAGGAAGTGAGGAGGAAAAAAGGAAGGAAGAAGAGAAAGGAAAGGAGGAGAGGTAGAAGAGGAAGGAAGCACGTAAGGAAGGAATGGACAAAGGAGAGAACAGAAGAAAAGAGAAGAAGAGTGGTAGTAAGAGGAGGAAGAAAGAAGATGGGGAGGGAGGGAGGAAGAGGGGAGAAAGGAAAGAGAAGGAGTAGGGAAGAAAGAAGGAGAGGAGGAAGGAAGAACAGGGGAAGGAGAAGGGGAAGGAAGGAAGGGAAGAAAGGTAAGGAAAGAAGGAAGGAGAGGGGAGAGAAAGAAAGGAGGAAAAGGAAAGGGAGGAGAGAGAGGAAGGGAAGAAAGAAGAATAAGGAAAGAAAGAAAGCTACCCTGACGGGGGAATCCTGGGAATTGAAGTCTACCCCTCTTAAAGTTGCTGAAACAGAGAAACAGGACTTGAACCTCTCTTCACCCTTCCACCCAACTTAAACAGTCCACCCACTTTGACTTAACTCTCCGGAGAGGTTTTAACTGAAGCAGGGGCTGCCACCTTCCAAGGAGCCCAGAACTCAGACTCTTGCAGGGGTGGCAGCCCAAATCCTCCTCCTGCTGGAAGGAGGTCCAGCCAGCCTGATGCTTCTAATTATGGAACCACCTTCTGGATCTCACAGGGGTTGGTGACTGTGACCGGAAGTGGAAGATGGAGCCCTGCCTGGATTCTCCTAGGGCAGAGGTCTCCAAACTTGGCAACTTTAAGACTTGTGGACTTCAACTTCCAGAATTCTCCAGCCAGCTATGGAAGGAAGGAAGGAAGCAAGCAAGGGCGGAAGGAATAGATAAAGGGGAGAACAGAGGAGAAGAAGGGTATGAGAAGAAAGGAAGAGAAGAGAAGAGAAGAGAAGAGGAAGAAGAGGAAGAAGAGGAAGAAGAGGTAGCAGGTAGAAGAGGAAGGAAGGGAAGGAAAGAAGGGAGGAAGGAAGGAAGGGATGAAAAGGAGGAAGGAAGGAATGGAAGGAAGGAAAGAAGAGATGGGAGGGACAGGAAAGGAGAAAAGAAAAGAGGAAGGAAGGAAGCAAGGAAGGAATGAACAAAGGAGAAAATAGAAGAAAAGAAGGGTAAGAAGATAAAGAGGAAGGAAGGAAGGAAAGAAGGAAATTCCAATTCCACTAAAAGGACAGAAGGCACATGTTGACCTCCTGACCTAAATATTAAACAGAGACAGCCATGCTGGCTGGAGAATTCTGGGAGTTGAAGTCCACAAGTCTTAAAGTTGCCAAGTTTGGAGGGCCCTTGTCCTAGGGATTCTCTCCTTTTTCTTTCCAGCAGCAGCAGTTCCAACACCTGTCTCATCAGGCCCCTCCGGTTCCTTTGACCCCACACCCTTCGGGGTCTCAGGCTTCTAGCTTGGCTGCGGTCAGCACCACGGCTTCTGGGCTTCTGGCCCTCTCGGGGATGTTGGGGGCTCAGAGCACGCTGGGTTCAAAGCAAGAAAACTCCGGGCAGGACTCCGAAAACAATCAAGGTAAGACGGAAGGGAGCATCTTCACTTGAGATGCTCAAGAAGAGATTGGACTGCCATTTGTCAGAAACGGTGTAGGGTCTCCTGCTTGGGCAGGAAGTGGGGGGTTGGACTAGATAACCTACAAGGTCTCTTCCAACTCTTGATTATCTGTTAAATCTGCAAGTTGGGATTGGTGGGTGGGCTGAGAAGGAGTCTTATCTCCCTGGTTGGATTTGCAAGCTGTCCATCAGAAGGGGGAGGGCAGATGCTTTAAAAAAACAGAACAGCGTTTTCCCCATTTGTGGTGGGGATATTTGCATAGCCCCGCCCTAGGGTGAGGATTAGCATAAGCCATCCCTCTCATTTGCATGCTTCCTCTCCCGCTGATCTCTGCTTGTGGCAACATTCACACATGACACTATGCTGGCTTAAGACCTCCCAGAGTCACTGGAAGTTGGGGAAATACAGCAACATAAGAAATAATAGTTATTGGAAATGGTGTTGTTTGGTTGGTACCGGTAGCAACCTATCGAACATTGAAATGTGTGGTGTGTAATTCAGGCTACAGTTTGTCCTCAACTTATGACCACAATTGGGGCCAGAATTTCTGTGGCTAAGTAAAGTGATTGTTGAGTGACTCGGACCTGATTTTACAATTTTTTCCCCCCATGTTTGTTAATGAATCACTGCAGTTAAGTGAATCAAGTAGTCATTAAACAAAAGCCGATTCCCCCCCATTGATTTCACTTGCAGGAATCGGGCTGAGAAGGTTGCAAATGATGATCATGTGATCCTGAGATACTGTCTCTTTTTTAATATTTAGGTCTGGAGGTCAACATGTACCTTCTGTACTTTTAGTGGAGTTGGAAACTAATTTCCTTCCTTCCTTCCTTCCTTCCTTCCTTCCTTCCTTCCTTCCTTCCTTCCTTCCTTCCTTCCTTCCTTCCTTCCTTCCGTCCTCTTCTACCTGCTACCTCTTTTTTCTCTTCTCTTCCTTTCTTCTCTTCTCTCCTTTGTCCATTTCTTCCTTCCTTCCTCTTCTATCTCTTCTCCTTTCCTGTCTCTCCCATCTCTTTCCTTCCTCCTCCCATCCTCCCTCCCTCCCCTCCATCCTCCCATCCCTTCCCTCTGCCCTTCCTTCCTTCCTTCCTTCCTTCCTTCCTTCCTTCCTTCCTTCCTTCCTTCCTCCCCCCTCCCTCCCTCCTTCCCCCCCCCCCTTAGACTTATATACCACTTCACAGTATTTTACTTTCTAAGCAGTTTACAGAGTCGGCATCTTGCCCTCAACAATCTGGGTCCTCATTTTACCCACCTCGGAAGGATGGAAGGCTAAGTCAACCTTGAGTTGGTCAGAATCGAATTCCTGGCTGTAGGCAGAATTTTTCTGGAATCCTGCATTCTAACCACTGTGTCACCATGGCTCCTTCCTTCCTTCCTTCCTTCCTTCCTTCCTTCCTTCCTTCCTTCCTTCCTTCCTTCCTTCCTTCCTTCCTTCCTTCCTTCTTCTACCTGCTACCTCTTCTTTCTCTTCTCTTCCTTTCTTCTCTTCTCTCCTTTGTCCATTCCTTCCTTCCTTCCTCTTCTATCTCTTCTCCTTTCCTGTCTCTCCCATCTCTTCTTTCCTTCCTCCTCCCATCCTCCCTCCCTCCCCTCCATCCTCCCATCCCTTCCCTCTGCCCTTCCTTCCTTCCTTCCTTCCTTCCTTCCTTCCTTCCTTCCTTCCTTCCTTCCTTCCTTCCTTCCTTCCTTCCTTCCTTCCTTCCTTCCCTCCTTCCATTTATCCACCTCCCTCCCTCCCTCTTTATGCTAACTTCAAAAATTTGAACCCCTTTCTAAGATACAGAGAGCTCTCTATCTTTTTCTGGCCAAAAGTCTCTGCCTGCTGCGCTGCTGCTCGTTGTGTAGTTTTGCCTGCCGATTTGTGCTTGTCTAGACTAGCGGTGAGCAAAAGACGGCAGAGAGGGAGATCTGTGGGGGGTCTGGAGCCGGCCCAGCTGGCCCCCCCCCACAACCTGCCTGCGTGAGAAGTCAGACACACACACACACACACGCGGTTGTGAATCGCCTGGCCTGCAGCAGGCCCGATCCGATCCGAGCCAGCCTGCTTGCCAAAGCCCCTTTGCGAAAGCTTTCTTGGCCCAGATGCATTCTGGGACTTCGTCCAACCCTCCTCCCGCTCTTTCTTGGCAGGCAACGAAAAGCTTTTCTCTTCTCTTTCTCTTTCAACCTCCGTGCCAAAGTTGGGAGCCAGCCCAACGAGCGATGTTTGATGGCCCAGGCGCTTTCTTCCCCCCTCGGCCGTGGTCTGGGGATCGCCTAGGGCGACCGGTGAGATCCTAGGTGACCAGAACAAGGGACGGGTTTTACAACAAGGCCACGCAGAGCTGGGAGAAGAAGAAATTGCTTCGGATGCCAGATGGAAAATGCTCTCTTTTTTTTAATAAGTGGGCCCTAACACTCAACAGTAGCATGTTAATCTATCGCAGGACCCAGATTGTTGGGGGCAAGAGGCTGACTCTGTAAACCGCTTAGAGAGGGCTGTAAAAGCACTGTAAAGCGGTATATAAATCTAAAGTGCTATTGCTGTTGTGTGAACGCAGGAAATGGGTTAACTCAGGAAGTTGTGGGAACAAAACCGCTTTCATAAACAAGACTGTTTTCATTGTGTAAGTTTTATTTATTATTATCTAGCAGTTCTACATCGTTGCATTTCAGCCTGCTCTGGGCAGCTTTTTACTCTGTGTGTACCACACACACACACACATACACACCTGTGTGGGCACGCACATAATCTTTTCTTGTTATATTCAGCTCTCTGAGCTTATCATTTGAAAGGCCTAATTCCATGTTTTTAACTGTCTTTTTTTTGCTTCTCCCAAATGTCGGATAACTGACTCCATTCCAGGAAACCCACAGAGTCGGGTAAGCCTAACCAACTGTGTCTATGCTTGAGGGAAACAGGGCGGGGGGGCACTTTGGGGCAGCCCCCCCTCAAATGCTGATCCTCGGGTCAGCTCAGGCTGTACGGCGTGTGCAAGAGCTGGTTTGGTTTAGTAGTGAAGTCATCAATCTGGAAACCGGGAGACCATGAGTTCCACCTTGGGTACAAAAACTAACTGGGGGACTTTGGGTTAATCACCAGAAGGCGGTGAGTTCTAGTCCTGTCTTAGGCATGAAAATCAGCTGGGCGACGTTGAGCCAATCACAGGGAGATGCTGAGTTCTAATCCCACTTTAGGCATGAAAGCCAGATGGGTGACTTTGGGCTGTCCACCAGGAGATAGTGAATTCTAGTCCTGCCTTAGGCATGGAAGCCGGCTGGGTGACTTTGGGCTGTCCACCAGGAGATAGTGAATTCTAGTCCTGCCTCAGGCATGGAAGCCGGCTGGGGGACTTTGGGCTGTCCACCAGGAGATAGTGAATTCTAGTCCCACCTTAGGCATGAAAGCCAGCTGGGTTATTTTGGACTGTCCACCAGGAGACAGTGAATTCTAGTTCCATCTTAGACATGAAAACTGGCTGGGTAGCTTTGAGCCAATTATTAGGAGACCGTGAGTTCTAGTCCCACCTTAGGCATGAAAGCCGGCTGGGTGACTTTGGACCATTAACTAGGAGATGGTGAGTTCTAGTCCCACCTTAGGCATGAAAGCCGGCTGGGTGGGCCAATCACCAGGAGACAGTGAATCCTAGTCCTGTCTTAGGGATGAAAGCCGGCTGGGTGACTTTGGGCCAATTCACCAGAAGACGGTGAGTTCTAGTCCTGTTTTGGGCATAAAACTCAGCTGGGTGATTTTGGGTGACTCACGTTCTCTTAGCCAAATCCATCTCACAGGGCTGTTGTTGTGGAAAAAATGAGGGGAGGAATCAATATTTGTTGCCTTGAGTTACTTTAAAAATAATCATGGGGAGATAAAATAATAAATGGGCGGGGGGTGAATAGTAATATTAATAAATAATAATATAGAGGAACCTCTATAATAATATAGAGGAACAATCTGTCCTGGTTTTTTTCCAACTCTTATCTGCTTGGAAAAGGGAACCAAATTTTGGGTGACTGGTTCTGCAAAGCATACATACACCCAAACACACACACCGCTAACCCACAATCTGGGAGTGGGGGGGAAACCTGACCAGGTTTTATTTATTATTTATTTATTACTTTACCAGAGGACAACTCTGGATGGCCTAAAATGTTGGTTTACAATGATGTTTTGTATCATTCTGCTTTAACTTTAATATTCTTCTCACTGGTCGATATTGGATTTCAGAGCTGACAGTCCCCTGAATGATCCTGAATGGCTTACACCTTGAGTCAGAAAATTACACAAAAAAATCCTTTTTATAATATCGGTAGAGGATGCAGATGGCCTGACTGAGGGGAGGAAGTGTGATCACAGGTTGTAGGCTGATGAAGCTAGACTACAGATCCCAGGATTCCCAGCCCATGCCAATGATGACTGAGCTTCCTGAAGTTCCTTTGGTTGTAACAGCCAACATAGGGAGTTGAAGTCCACCCATCTTAAAGTGGCCAAGGTTGAAAAACCCTACTTTGTATTTTTACAAAAGCCATTCCCTGAATTCCCCAGCCAGCACACTGGGCTAGGGAAGAAGTAATCCTACTTGTAATTAAATAATAGCCACCGTCTTACGGTTTGGAGCAGGAGGCCTCCAACAGCTTTACGACTTGTGGACTTCAACTCCCAGAATTCCTCAGCCTACCATACCGAGGAGAATTCTGGGAGCTGAAGTCCACAACCCTTAAAGTTGCCACGGTCGGAGACCCCTGATTTGAAGCACCAGAAATGGACCTCTGTTTTCCCACTGATTCTTTCCATTCGTTTATTTGCCTCCTTCTCTTCTCCACAACCTGCAGAGCAATTCCGCGTCTCCTCCAGAGAGCATCCAAGATGAAGAACGGGGCGAAGACAGCGGTGCGAAGGCCAAGCTGCAGGACAAGGAGGAGGTAAGGCGTTATGTGAGTCTCTCTTTTTCATTTTGCAGGAATTTTGTCCTGACGGAAAGTGGGTGTATGGCTCGAGCAGCCTGCAATAGCTAAAGGTAGTGTGGTGCAGCAGTTAGAGCAGTGCTTCCCAAACCTGGCTAAATTACCCAAAATTGGGTAAAAGTGCTTTTCTTTGAGAAATGAAGCCATTACTTATCATGACAGGAACATTAAAATTACAGGTAATCCTCAGCTTACGACCACAATTATGCCCAAATTTTCTGTTGCTAAGTGAAACAGTTCTTAAGTGAGCCTTGCTCCATTTTATGACCTTCTTGGCCACAGTTGTTAAGTGAATCACCGCAGTTGTTAAGGGTTTTAAGCGAACCTGGCTTCTCCCTTGATTTTGGAGAGTAGGCAGTCCTCACCTTACGACCACAATTTGAGCTCAGCGTTTCTGTTGTTAAGCAAGACAGTTGTTAAATGAATCTTGCCCCGTGTTTAAGATCTTTCCTGCCACAGTTAAGTTAGTAATGCTATTAAGGGAATCTGGCTTTCCCTGTTGACTTTGCTGGTCAGAAGGTCACAAAAGGGGATTGCCTGACCCCGGGACTCTGCGACCCGTCATAAATACAAGTCAGGTGCCAAGCGTCTGAATTTTGATCCCGTGATCCTGAGGATGCTGCAACGGTCATAAGTGTGAAAAATGGTCGTAAGTCACTTTTTTCAGCGCCGTTGTAACTTTGAACGGTCAGTAAACAAACTGTTGTAAGTCAAAGGCTACCTGCATTTATAAACCGCCCTCAAAGTTACGACTGCTTTCCACACGATCACATTTCTGGTGCTTGGCAACTGGCTCGCATTTATGACCGATTGCAGTATCCCATGGTCACGATTTGTGTCTTTTGCCCTTTTCCCAGCAGAAAACGGCAACAACAACAAAAATGCCCCCTGGATATGCTGGATTTGCTTAGCAGCCACACGCTTCACTTAATGACCACGTGACCCACTGAGCGCCCATGGAGACTCAACCGAACAAACATCCAAATGCTCATAAAATGGAGTCAGCTCACATAGTGACAACTTATGACCTTGGCTCAGTTGCGGTCGTAAGTCGAGGATCACCTATGACTTGAAGATGTCCAGAGGGGCAGCCAGGCTCATTAGTTGGAGCCAAGTTGACCTCAGTCGTATCGGAGAATTAATTTGCTTTGAAAATAGAACTGGAGTCTCCCTGCTGAGATCTGGAGGTTTGGCTCCTGAATTTCAGCGTCTTGATTAATTGGTTTGATACCAACAAGTTGGGGCCCTTTCTTCGCCATCCCAGAGATCATTGTTATTTTGTTCCCCAGGAGATGCAATTTTTGTGCTGCGAAAATAGAGAGCAGGGCCACAATTTAGCCAGGGGTTTCCCCACTGACTTATGCCAAAGGTGGGTTCATTAGCAGCTGGGAAGGTTTTCTGTCCATTTTTCTGTTTTCGTTTGAAATGTTCTGTCAAGGAGGGTGCAAAATTGATGGTTTTCCTTCCTTCCTTCCTTCCTTCCTTCCTTCCTTCCTTCCTTCCTTCCTTCCTTCCTTCCTTCCTTCCTTCCTTTTTCTCCCTTCTCTTCTTTTTTCCTTCCTTCTTTTCTCCCTCCCTCCCTTCTCCTTCCTTTGTCTCTTCTTTTTCCTTCCTTCCTTCCTCCCTCCCTCTCTACCTTATTTCTCCTTCCTCCCTTCTTTTCCCTTCTCTTTTCCCTCCCTTCTTTCTCCTTCCTTCTTCTCCCTTCTCCTTTTTTCCTTCTTTCCTTCCTTTCCTCCCTCCCTCCCCCTCCTGCTTCCTTCCTTCTTCTCCCTTCTCTTCTTTTTTCCTTCCTTCTTTTCTCCCTCCCTCCCTTCTCCTTCCTTTGTCTCTTCTTTTTCCTTCCTTCCCTTCCTTCCTCCCTCTCTGCCTTATTTCTCCTTCCTCCCTTCTTCTCCCTTCTCTTTTCCCTCCCTCCTTTCTCCTTCCTTCTTCTCCCTTCTCTTCTTTTTCTTTCTTTCCTTCCTTCCCTCCCTCTCTCTTCTTTCTCCTTCCTTCTTCACCCTTCTCCTTTTTTCCTTCTTTCCTTCCTTTCCTCCCTCCCTCCCCCTCCTGCTTCCTTCCTTCTTCTCCCTCCTTTCTCCTTCCTTCTTCTCCCTTCTCTTCTTTTTCCTTCCTTCCTTCCTTCCTTTCCCTCCCTCCTTCCTTCCTTTCTCCTTCCTTCCTTCTTCTCCCTTCTCTTTTTTTTCCTTCCTTCCTTCCTCCCTTCCTTCCTTCCTTCCTTCCTTCCTTCCTTCCTGCCTGCCTGCCTGCCTGCCTGCCTGCCTGCCTGCCTTCCTTCCTTCCTTCCTTCCTTCCTTCCTTCCTTCCTTCCTTCCTTCCTTCCTTCCTTCCTGCTGTCTTTCCCTCCCTCCCTCCTTTCTCCTTCCTTCTTCTCCCTTCTCTTCTTCTTTTTTCCTTCCTTCTTTCCTTCCTCCTCTCTTTCTTTGTCTCTCCTGCTCCCTTCCTTCCTTCCCCTTTTCTTTTTCCTGGCCATCTTGCAGGAGAGCGATGGAGAGAAGAGCGATTGCAACCTGATTGTGGACGAGGTACGTGGGGAAGGAAGGGAGGGAGGGAGGGGGATTGTGGTAGCGATTCCCTTCTGTGGTGGGAAGCTTCAGCTCCTGCTGCAGGCACAAGCAGCTCTCAGGAGGTTTTCACGCTAAATTATGCAGGAGCTTCAAAGCTGCTGGATTCCGGGCGTTTTCACCCTCCATCACTTTATTTCTCCATGCAGCTTTGCACTTTTCCTCTTTTTTTAAAAAAAGTCTTAATTACACTCTGGATTCATTCCGGGGGTCAGGCCAGCCGCTTCCTTCTGACTTCTGGCAAGATGAAAGCCGTGGCTCTTTGACCTGGGTGGCCTATTGCTCCCTCGTTGCATTTTCATCCCTGCAGGAACGTGGAAGTGTTTGCATTCTCCCTACCTCCGTAGGAAACGTGATTGAGTATTTGCAGCTGGATTTTCCTTCCTTTGTGCCAATCGGTGCCCCACCAATACCCACTTTGGGAAGCTTCTGGAATATGCCTGGCTTGGGATCAAAGCCTCATGCATCTCACCTAAACCCAAAGACGGACTGAAACACATTGCAAAATAAACATTTAAAAGTTTGGCTTGAAAACTCTCCTTGCAAATAGGAAAAAAAGAGAAAAACAGCACCTCAATCTTCACATTCTGCTTTGTTTTCCTGTCCTCCCTCCCTCTACACTCACTCTCTTCCTTTGAGAGAGAGCGATAGAGACAGAGAGAGAGTCAGAGAGAGAGAGGCAGAGAAAGACAGACAGAGACAGACAGAGAGAGAGACAGAGACAGAGAGAGAGAGAGACACAGAGAGAGACGGAGAGAGACAGACAGAGACAGAGAGAAACAGACAGAGAGACAGAGACAGAGAGAGATGGAGAGAGACAGAAAGAGACAGACAGAGAGACAGAAATAGAAAGACAGAGACAGAGAGAGATGGAGAGAAACAGACAGAGAGACAGAGACAGAGAGAGACGGAGAGAGACAGAAAGAGACAGAGACAGAGAGACAGAAACAGAAAGAGACAGAGAGATGGAGAGAGACAGACAGAGACAGAGAGACAGAGACAGAAAGAGAGAGAGAGAGAGAGACAGACATAAAGAGACAGAGACAGAAAGAGTCAGACAGAAACAGAGACAGAAAGAGACAGAGACAGAGAGAGAGATGGAGAGAGACAGAGACAGAAAGACAGAGAGAGACAGAGACAGAAAGAAACAGGGACAGAAAGAGAGAGACAGAGAGATGGAGAGAGAGAGACAGAGACAGAAAGAGAGAGAAAGACAGAGAGAAACAGAGACAGAAAGAGACAGAGAGAGAGAAAGAGAGAGATTTTACTGGATTTGCACAACATGTTTTATACATGTTGTGCAAATTGGGAGGGTCGTAGGCAATTTGGGCAGCTGTAATTTAAAAGGCTCACAGAAACGTTTGTCACAAGTTGAAGGAGAGTATCAGAACAATGGCAGGTCAAGAAAAAATGGGATTACAAATGAAGACAAATATACGTGTCCCATACAGGCTCCAGCCCGAGTCCACAAGTTTGGAAGTCTGGTCCCAATGATTTGTTTTAGTGGACAACCAATTAAATATAAGCCAACTGTGTGCAGTGGCAGCCAAAAAAGCCAATTCAATCCTAAGTTGCATTAGCAGAGGGATACAATCGAGATCAAGTGAGATACTAATACCATTCTATAAAGCCTTAGTAAGATCACACCTAGAGTCCAGCATCCAGTTTAGGTCACCACACTGTAAAAAAAGATGTTGAGACTCTAGAAAAAATGCAGAGAAGAGCAACCAGGATGATGAGGGGACTAAAACATACAATGAACGGTTGCAGGAACTGGGCCTGGCTAGTCTAGTGAAGAGAAGGACCAGGGGAGACAGGAGAGCAGTTTTCCAGTATTTGAGGGGCTGCCACAGAGAGGAAAGGGAGTCAAGCTATTCTCCAAAACACCTGAAGGCCAGACAAGGAATAACGGATGGAAACTCATTAAGGAGAGATTCAATCTAGAAATAAGGAGAAACTTTCTGACAGAACTATCAACCGATGGAACAGAAGTTGCTTTTGGAAGTTGTGGGAGTGTCATCACTGGAAGCTTTCAAGAAGAGGCTGGACTAACATTTTGCTTCTCATCCAAGAAGCTTCTTCAGCTGACTGGATGGCGGGGTGGGGGGAACGGAAGGATTTAAACTCCTTGCAGACAGCCTGTCATTTGCATCCCTTTTAGAGAGTCACTGAGGCCACTTGGAGGTTTCTCTGTGTCCTCAGGGTCACCTGAGTGGTGCAAATGGTTCTTGCAGTCTGCAATTTTTCCCTCTGGAAATCCATTCCTACTCCCACCCCATTCCCAGCCTGCTCACCCCAAATTGTAGAGCTAAACATCTGTAGGGATGCCTTTTGAAGTTGCAGCAGCACTGGATGAAGCGATTTGCCACCAAAAGTCCTTGCACTTAACAATGGTTGCAGCATCCCCAGGGTCATTATAATGAAAATGTGGGAGCTTGGCAACCGGCATGTGTTTATGACGGTTACGCTGGTTACAGCATCCCAGGGACACGTGATCACCCTTTACAATCTTCCCAGCCAGCTTCCGACCAGCAAAATCAATGGGAGGAAGCCGGATTCGCTTAACGACCGCACGGTTCACTTACCCACTGAAGAGGTTCGCTTAACAACCCTGGCAAAAAGATGATAAATTCGGGCATGCCTTGCGTAGCACATGCCTTGCTTAGCAAGGCAAATTCCCGTCCCAATGGTCGTGAGTTGAGGACTATCGTATACAATTAACAATTGTAGATTGCTAACTAATTAATTATCTTAATTAATTAAGTAACATTAATTCCACTGCTTAATTGAGAACAATTTAACCAGTGGAAGAGCTTTGCCTCCAGAAGTTGTGGGTGCTTCATCACTGGAGGTTTTCAATAAGAGACTGGGCAACCATTTGTCTCAAATGGTATAGGATCTCTTGCTTGAGCAGGGGGTTGGACTAGAAGACCTCCAAGGTCCCTTCAAGTTCTGTTGGTGATTGATTCATTGATTGATTGAATATTACAGTGAGCAAGCAAGCGATATTACAGTAGATGACCTCTGAGACTCCTTCCAATCCATGATTCGGTTGACATTGAATTGACCTCTTTTCTGGATATGCACAATTCATGAACCAGCCCAAAGAACCAGATTTAACAGATCCAGCCAAGCCACCGAAAAGCCAGAACAAAATAGGAGTTAAAACCAACCAAGGGATAGTGCAGCTACCAGCTCTTTAATGTAACTTGGTTAAATGCACCTGCGGGAACATAGCTAGTGGATAACCATTGGCCAACCAACCCTTTTTCTTCCGAAAAGGTGAGAAAACCAGCAGTCGTCCGTTGGACTTCTTTGGAATTTCTGCAAGGGGAGGGGAAAAAAAGGACAGGAAAAGAACATTGGTTTTACATTCCGCAGTAGTGTGTCGAAAACCATTTCCTCTGTCGCTCCCGAGAGAATCTGGAAGGATTAAAACCAAGAAAAGAAACCGCGATATAGGCATTGAAGCAGCAATCTGGGGTTGGCTGGGAAGAGAGGCCAAGATGTGTGAGCCGGCTGACACCAGAGTTGTGTTGTTGGAGGTTTTCTTAAGTGCCGGGTTGGAAAATAAAAATGTGTTGCTTGTGGATGGATGCCTGTGGAATCACCGGAAGGGTTTAATCCCCTGGCAAACAGGAAAAACAGGCTGGAAGGGATGCGCATTACAGATTTACAGAGTTGGAAGGGACCTTGTGGGTCATCTAGTCCAACCCCCTCTCCCAAGCAGGAGACCCTATACCATTTCTGACAGGTGGCAGTCGGGTCTCTTCTTGAAAGCTTCCAGTGATGAAGCTCCCACAACTTCTGAAGGCAACTTTTGTTCCGTGGGTTGATGGTTCTCACTGTCAACAGTGAGAACAGGGGTCAGATTCAAAAATCCCAGCAACCGGTTCTCTGCCCGGTTCCTAAGTGTGCGTGGCCATGGTCGTGCGTGGCCTACCGGAACTTACGGGACGGCCATTTTTCACCTTAACCCGGAGTCCAGAGGCTTCCCTCGGGCCTCTGGGAGGGCAAAAACAGCCTCCCCCAGGCTCTGGAGGCCCTCCAGAAGCCAGAAACAGGCCCGTTTCCGGATTTCCGGAACTTCTGGTTCAGCCCGTTTTTCACTATCCCAGAGCCTCCAAAATGGGTCACAAGGACATTCAGGGGAGGGGAGGGGAAGGGAGGGATGAGTGGGGCCAGCCGGTTGGTTCAACTACCGATTCTGGTACTATCTGGTTCACTCGAACTGGGCCAAACCATTTGGATCCCCCACTCCTGCTTAACCCTGTCAGGATTCTGACAGTTACCCGCATTTAAATCATGAGTCTCGAGCCAAACGTCCAAAACTTAAAAAAAGGATTTATTGGGATTTAACATGTCTGGCACTGTCTGGGTGTCGCCAACTCTGAGGCACATCATTCATTGTCACCCTTGACCCTGGTTTTCCCCCCACTCCTCTGGGTGTATTGTAATTCATATCCTCCAATGGGACACCTCCATAGCCCAGAGATATCAATCATGCTCTCCAGTTAGAATTTTGCATAGCAGAAACTTCAGTCACCTAGTTACTATCTTTGAAAAACTATTTATGGAATGCACTTTTGGTTTCCAAGCTGCCACACTGCTCTTTCAAACCCCTTTGCCCCCTTCCCTTTCTGTTGGCAACTCTAAAAAGACCATAGAAATATTTTATGAGTTGACAGACCCCTTCCTCCTCTCCGTGGCAGCCCCTCAAATATTGGAAGACTGCTATCATGTCTCTCCTGGACCTTCTCTTCACATTTTAGGAAATGGGAACTAAGGACCTTCTGTCGGAATTAGGGAGGCGAGGGAGAGGCACATAAAGTGTAGGTAGCCCTCGACTTTCAACAGTTCATTTAGTGACTGTTGGGAACTTACAACCCCCCCCCCAAAAAAAGTGACTTATGTCCTCTTTTCACACTTAACGGCTGTTGCAGCTTCCCGAGGGTCACATGATTTAGATCCAGTTGCCTGGCAACTGGTTCCTATTTATAATGATTGCCCCGTCCCAGGATCAATTGATCCCTTTTGGCGACCTTGACAAGCAAAGTCATCGGGGAAGCCCGATTCGCTTAACAACGGTGTGACCCATTGCAGGGATTCACGTAACAAATGCGGTGAGAAAAGTCATAAAATGGGGGCAGAACTCAATGATTGTCTGTCTCGCTTAGCAATGTACATTTTGGGGGGGGGGGGGGGGCTCAGTGGTGGTCGTAAGTCGAGGAGTCCCTTTTTACCTCAGAGGTCTCCAAACTTGGCAACTTTAAGACTTGTGGACTTCAACTCCCAGTATTCTTCAGCCAGCCGTGCTGGCTGGGGAATTCTGGGAGTTGAAGTCCACAAGTCTCAAAGTTGCCAAGTGTGGAGATCCCTGCTTTACCTCAATGCCCAAATCTCTCTCTCTTTTGCTAATTTTCAGAGGCATTTTTTTTTGTTCCCCTTTGCAAAAGAGGCTTCTGGTTTTCCACCTGATTTGGGGGCAGCTTGGGAATTCCTTTCAAGCTCCTCAAATTCCTTGAGTTTAGGTTGTGGCGGGAGGTGGTGGAAGGGGCAATTATGGCTGCTAAGAGATATTTCTATGGCTCTGACAGGCCCAGCCCCACCAAGAGATTCCTCTCACAGGGTCTTTCTATAGGGCTGCAAAATAGGTAGAAGCATCATACATCACAACTTCCTCCCTCTCTCCCTCCCCCTCCCTTTTGCTTTTCTTTCGTTCCTTTCTTCCCCTTTCCCCTTCTTCCTTCCCCTTCTTTCCTTCTTTCTTTCTTTCCTTCCTCCATTTTCCTTTCCTTTACCTGCCCCTTTCCCTTTCCCCTTCTTTTCTTCCCCTTCCTTCTTTCCTTCCTTCCTTCCTTCCTTCCTCCCTCCCTCCTCTTTCTGTCTTTCTCCCTCTCGCTTTCTTCTCTTCCTCCCTTTCTTCCTTCTTTCTTCCACCTCCTACGTTCCTGTTTCCTCGCTCCCTGCTCCCATCTTCCTTCCTTCTCCTTCCAACCCCCATCCCGTCCTACCCTTTCTCTTCTTTCTTTCTTTTTCTTCTTTCTTTCTTTCTTTCCTTGTCTTTCTTTCTTCTTTCTTTCTTTCTTCTTCTTTCTTTCTTTCTTTCCTCCCTCCCTCCCTCCTTCCTTTTTCTTTTTCTTTTCTCTCTCTCCTCCCTCCACCTCCTACTTTCCTGTTTCCTTGGTCTCTTCCTTCGTCCCTGCCTCTCATCTTCCTTCTTTCCCTCCCTCCCTCCTTCTCTCTCTCTCTCTCTCTCCTCCCCCCCTCCCTCTTTCTGTCTCTTTCTCTCTCTCCTCCCTCTGCCTCCTACTTTCCTGTTTCCTCAGTCCCTTTCTTCATCCCTGCCTCTCATCTTCCTTCCTTCCTTCCCCCCTCCCTCCCACCCTCCCTCCCTCCCTCTCAAATTGAATGAGAAACAACAGGGAGAAAATGCAAGTAAATCTTCCTGCAGGGCACCTTTAAAAAAAAAATAATCACCATTTCACCATCTCTCAAACTCCTCTTGTTTGGGCACAACTAAGAGGCTTCTGTTGCCCGGCCTGTTTTATAAAATTGTTCTGCTTCGTGTGGTTTTTCCCTCCCACCAGTTCAAAGCATTCTTGGCTTTTATTTTCCTTGGCACCAACAGAGACTGCACATGGTTGAGTTCTCTTTTCTCTGTTTACACTGACGGAAAGGAAGAAAGACAAAGCAGAAAACGTGCACAGGCCCCTTCACACATTCCCCAGAAGTGAAGTCAGCCTTCCCTTGTTTGGTAGATCTCCAGATGTTCGAATTCAACTTCCAGACATTCCAGAAGATCCCAAGGAATCCTGGAGATTAAGATCCAACACTTAGGGAAGAGTCCCGGTAGGGAAGTGGCTGGATTTGACAATGGATATCCTAGATATATGACATGGGTTCCACCCCTCTTAGTCTCTAACAGAGTTGGAAGGGACCTTGGAGGTCATCTAGTCCAACCCCCTGCTCCGGCAGGAGGCCCTAAGGAAGCCCCCAAACAGGGCATAAACATTGCTTCTCTCATCCACACCCCCGCATTGATGGATCTTGAGAACTTTAAGGTAGACTGCTCCTGTGCAGGAATAACAGAATAACAGAATTGGAAGGGACCTTGGAGGTCTTCTAGTCCAACCCTCTGCTCAAGCAGGAAACCCTACACCATTTAAGAAGATGGTTGTCAAATCTCTTCTTAAAAACCTCCAGTGTTGGAGCATTCACAACTTCTGGAGGCGAGTCGTTCCACTGAATGATTGTTCTGTCAGGAAATTTCTTCTTAGTAAGTTCTAAGTTGCTTCT
This sequence comes from Bungarus multicinctus, assembly GCA_023653725.1. Taxonomy (NCBI): domain Eukaryota; kingdom Metazoa; phylum Chordata; class Lepidosauria; order Squamata; family Elapidae; genus Bungarus; species Bungarus multicinctus. Next base: position 163,023,001 of record CM042838.1, on the reverse strand, counting down.
CTCCTTGATTGGTTTCAATCCTTTGCTTCTTATCCTGCCTTCAGGGGCTTTGGAGAATAGCTTGACTTCCTCTTCTTTTGGGGCAGCCCATCAACTGTTGGAAGGCTGCTATCATGTCACCCCTAGTCCTTCTTTTCGTCAAACTAGACATACCCAATTCCCTCAACAAAGTGCAGCCTAAACCAATATTGTGGACAACTTTAGTTCAACAGAGGATTCCTTGAAACACAAGAAGAAACGGGTTAAATTCCATCCTTGTTATTACTATTTTCTGCGATGGATATTTTGCATATTGTGGCTGGGGAATGCTGGGAATTGAAGTCCACGAATCTTAAAGCTGCCAAAGTTGACACAGGTGGTTTTAGTGCATCTTACCAGAGGTGGTATTCAGCAGGTTCTGGCCGGTTCTGGAGAACCGGTAGCAGAAATTTTGAGTTGTTCAATACTGCCTCTGACTGGTCCCGCCTCCATCTCTTCTCTGCCTCCTAAGTCCCAGCTGATTGGCTGGGTCTTCTTTGGTTGCCTTGCACAGGAGAACGGAGCTGGAAAGCAGGTTAGTGGAGTGGGGAGGGAAGGGGGATTTTGCAGTAACTTTCCCCTGCCTAACAAGCCATGCCCAATAAGCCATGCCCACAGAACCGGTAATAATTTTTTTTAACTCCCACCACTGCATCTTAACTATTAGACTGAGGGCCACCTTAGCAAAGTGGTGAAAGCACCAGGCTAGAAACTGGGGGGCAATGAGTTCTAGTTCTGCCCTGGGCATGAAGCCAGCTTGAGCCAGTCCCCTTCTCTTAGCCCCAGAAAAGAAGAAATGGCAAGTGATTTCTAAAAAACTTTCCCTGGATAAACATTCAGGCAGTATCCGAGAATAGGACACAATTAAAAACAATAATACTCTAAGTATCTTCAACTTATGACCACAATTGAACCCTAAAATGTCCATTGCTCAGTGAGTATTGCCCTGTTTTATGGTCTTTCTTGCCACCGTCGTTAAGTGAATCACTGCAGTTATTAAGTTAGCAACACAGTTGTTAAGTGAATCCGGCTACCCCATTGATTTTGTTTGTCTGAAGGTTGCAAAGGGGGACCACGTGACCCCCGGGACACTGCAACCGTCATAAATATGAGTCGGTTGCTGAATTTTGATTACGTGACTCTGGGGATGCTGCAACGGTGAGAAAAATGGCTATCAGTCACTTTTGTCAGTGCAATAGTGTCACTAAATAAATGGTTGTAAGTCAAGGACTACCTGTATGAGATTAGGTGTCCTCTAAAACAGGGGTCTCCAATCTTGGCAACTTTAAACCTGGCGGACTTCAACTCCCGGGGAATTCTGGGAGTTGAAGTCCGCCAGGCTTAAAGTTGCCAAGGTTAGAGACCCCTGTTCTAAAGACTCTTTGTCAGCCTGTCATTCTGCAATGGCTCAATCCAATCTTTTTTTTGCTTTTAAATCTCTACTTCTATTTTTGAAGTGGTTCCAGAGGTGGGCTGCTGCTGGTTCACACCGGTTCTAGCGAACTGGTAGTTAAGATTAGGCACAGTTCAGTGAACTGGCCAATCCCACCACTGACTGGCTCGGCCCCTACCCAGTTTTTTTTGTTTTTTTGGGGGGGGTGGGGGGTTTCAGGCCATATTTTGGGCAGTTTTCAGGCTGTTTTTCGGGCCAAAAACGGCTTGAAAAATGGCCAAAAAACAGACCAAAAAACAGGTGGGGACAGGGCCAGCCAATGGTAGGATTAGCCCCAACCGGCGGAATCCTACCTCTGCCTTTGAGGCAGGTGGCCGGGAGGCAGGGATGGCTATGATGAGTGATGTCACCCACCCAGTCACATGACCAACCGGCCATGCCTACCCAGCCAGAGAACTGGTTGTTAAAAAACTTGCAGTCCACCACACCGAGTGGTTGCCTATTGTACCAAATATCTCGAAGGCATGAAACAGTTTTTTTCTCCCCCTTCCAGGACCTTCCCTCTGAGCACGGGAGCCCACGGTGCACTTCTGCTGCCCAACTCTTGCCCAGCCAAAGGGGCTTTACGAACAGCCCAGCCTCGCTGGCATCCAGCCACAGCCCCACAGCTCTTAAAGGCAAGGACCCGAATTTGGTAAGTGGAAGGGTGGTTATAACTCAAGGACTACTCGATACTCTTTTTCCTTGAATGAATAGCTGATTTACCTTTTAGCAATAGCAGTCAGACATATACTGTCCCATAGTGCTTTACAGCCCTCTCTAAGGGGTTTATAGAGTCAGCCTCTTGCCCCCAACAATCTGGGCCCTCATTTTATTGACCTCGGAAGGATGGAAGGCTGAATCAACCTTGAGCCCCACCAGGATCGAACTGCTGGCTGTGAGCAGAGTCAGCCTGCAATTGCTGCACTCTAACTACTATTGAGAGAGAGAGAGGGAGGGAGGGATGAAGAGAAACGAGAGAGAGAAAAGAGATTGTAGATAGACAAAAGATAGACAGATAAATTAAAGATGGATGGAGGATCTGATAGATAGATAGATAGATAGATAGATAGATAGATAGATAGATAGATAGTAGATAGATAGATAATTGATAGCAATAGCACTTAACATTTATATACCACTTCACTTCTGCCATCAGGATCAAACTCCTGGCTGTGAGCAGAGGTAGCCTGCAATACTGTGTAGAGAGAGAGAGAGGGAAGGAGGGAGACAGAGAGAAATTGTAGATAGAAGATAGATTAATGAAAGATAGGATAGATAGATAGATAGATAGATAGATAGATAGATAGATAGATAGATAGATAGATATAGAAATAGCAATAGCACTTACTATGCAATCTGAGTCTACATTTTACCAACCTTGAAGGATGGAAGGCTGAGTCAACTCTGAGCCAGTCAAGCGAACTGCTGGCAGCGGGCGAGTCAGCCGGCAATACAGCATTATAACCACTGCACCACCAAGGCTCCTTATTTACCCCTGTACTTTTGCTAGCAAGTAGTCTTTCACTTACAGTATGACCACAGTTGAATCCCAGATTTTTGCTGCTAAGTGAAACAGTTGTGAAGTGAGTTTGCCCTGTTTTTAGGACCTTTCTTGCCACAAGTGTAAGTGAATCACAGCAGTTGTTAACATTAGTAACACAGTCGTAGTGAAATCTGGCTTCTCCATGACTTTGCTGGTCAGATGGTCACAAAAGGATACCCATGACCCCGGAAACACTGCAAGTGTCATAAATACGAACCAGTTGCCCAGCATCTGAATTTTGATCATGCGAACGTGGGGATATTGCAAAGGTCATCATGTGAAAAAACGGTTCAGAATCCACTTGTTTCAGGCTTGGCATTGTAAACCTTTGGCACTAAAGAACTGTGTAGGTCGAGGACTACCTGTCTATGACAGAC